>JAJIZL010000096.1:116030-146427 GCA_023969395.1 Amblyomma maculatum | reverse complement strand
TGCACCAAATCAAGGAATGAAGCGAATTCTTCCTTCTTTTAGAGTGCGGCAATTCATCTCAATAAGCTTCAGGTCAATTGTCGGCTGCAGTATTTTACGAGGAGCATTCAGTCGTAGCTATTGGCCCGTTCTGGTTACTGTATCATACGTACTGCCATACATGAAGACACCCTTCCCATGTTAAGCCCATTAAAGTTAAGCTTGAGGGAACCATGCACCGCGGTTTTGAGCAAACTGAAATAACTTTTTGCATGCAATTCTGACTTTTTTTTTTTTTTAATAATCTTGGCTGACAGAGAAATCAGTCACTTTCAGTTTTGGAGCAGCATAACGCACTCTCTGTTTGTCCTTGACTAAAATTTGACAATCAACTGCCGTACTCCTTCTGGTTTGTACTGTCCCAATCGGGGCGCTCTTTCGACGTACGTAGGGCAAACCGTAATACTTAGCTTTCCATAAATAAATGCGACAAGTGTTTCCTCTGATTCCGCCCGCCTTTCATTCAATGCATCTCGGAGGCTATAAATTATCATCTTATTTCTTCTTGCTCGGTTATCTGATACATCTTGGTTATCGTACATTGCCGCAAGCGAGAAAACAGCTGTTTCAACACGTGCGGAAATCGTTTCTACTGCTTCCTTTAAGGGTGGTACAGACAAAGCATAACTTTCAGCACATTTGACCTTGGCGGCTTGGTCAGTTACTTTTTGCTCGATCGCCTGTAAGTCAGAGCGAAGTGAGCCAATTTCGCTAAGAATGTCAGCCTGTTTTCCACCAGCGATTGCATCTGCATGGTAACCTCAAACATTTCCTGTTCTTTCTCAGCTGTGGGTGTATCAGGATTTTCCTCGATATCACCAGAGCAAATAATAATAATAATATATTGTTCATATGAAATGAGAGGCGCAGTATCTCTCACACTTGTTATGTGGACACCTGAACCGCGCCGTAAGGGAAGGGAGGAAGGTGGGAGTGAAAGTGGAAAGAGGAGCCGTAGTGGAGGGCTACGATTTAGGTTTGACCACCTGGGAATCTTTAACGTGCGCTGACATCGCACAGCACACGATGCCTCTCTGTTTCGCCTCCATCGAAACACCAGCGGCTGCGTTGCGATGGAGGAAAGCAATCACGTTTCCACTACGTCAGCTTATGTATAAAAACAACATAAAAAAGGTAACTAAGTCGCGAGCAAACTTATACAGATGTAGAATGGTATCTGAGCGATTTTGATGTTAATTGCCCATTAACGCCTGCGACATCTCAGTTGAGCTCATTTATTATCTTTAACAATTTTGAGTTAACTTTGCGCTCTAATCTTCAGTCAGTGATTAACACGGATGAAGAGCAAAAATCAAAACGCTTAGGCTGGGTGATCGAAAATTGCCGTAAGAAGTATCGGCTCTTGGTGCGCATTTCAAAAGGGAATACTACAGCTGTTGACACGGTGCCGGTGGAAAAAGGCCTCGATGGTGGGGAACCAAAGTTGCGAGTTCGATGACCGGAAGTCCGGGTGCTTGAGGGCGGAGACCACGGACTCATGAGGTGGAGGCGTGAGAGCTGACGGAGACAGTACAAGAGTGGAGGGATCCATGATCTTGACTTACACGATGGAAGGTAGGCGGTGTCTCGAGCTCCGAGAGGTGATAGGCCTAGCGAAGCGGCTGATGCAAGCGCAGAGGAGAAGCAGAGAGCGAAGAAGCGAAGCCCGGAGTCGCCGAATTTGTAGAGATGAATCGCAGACACAAATCGTTGTCGGGTTTCCACAATTATATTTGGCAGGACCTGCTCATCCAGGCGGAAACGGGACAGCGCACCACCGGCATTCAGCTGAGCAGCCACGAAATCCGATCTGCACGTGCTTGGCAGGAGTGCTGGGGCTATCGTCGTCTTCTGCGGCCGGACCACGGTGGCACGCTATAAAACGAATGGCTGTGCCTATTCTATGGATAATATTAGACCAATTTTATCAACATCAAACATTGTAAATTTAATTGAAAGGGTCATACGTATGCCTATTTCGATAGGACTTCGTCAACAAATAAAATATCATCAGCCTTTGCCAAATTGGTTTCCGTCCAAAGTGTTCCATCTGGAATGCGCCTGCCGACCTCGACAGTCTAGTGCTCCTTGCACGGTGCCAAAAACATTCACGCTGCCTTGGTAATATTAGATATAGCCAAAGCTTATGATAGTGTAGAATAAAGCATTTTATTGCACAAATTACATACTCTTCAGTTTCCACATTTTTTAGTAGCGTGGATATCTGCATTCCATCAAAACCGAGTTTTTTCTGAGCATTAAATGGCGTCCATTCTAGCACATACAAGCAACCACGGGAGTTCCTCAAGGGGCAGTCATTTCATTCGCGCTTTTCAACATACCACTCAACTCTATTCTAATTAATCAAAAAGTGCGCACTTACGTACATGCAGATAATATCGAGTTTTTGCGGCTGCATCAGATGTCCAATCTGTCTATGTCCGCTTGCAAACTTACCTCAACTGTATTGAGAATTTGTTGTGTGGCTTGCGGCTCATACCAAATGTGAACAGGAGCGCCATCCTTGCTTTCAATTTAAAAGTTATCATGAGTCTTTCTTTAATGTATCAGCAACAAATAGTTCTTCAGGTTAGATCTTTAAAATATCTAGGCGTCATTTATGACGATACATGACAGTCGCAAATTACCCGTGCCGCCCCGAAAGAAGCTCGTGCCGTGAGCATGTTGCGCCGAATAAGTGGTCCCTGGTCTGGAATGCGGAGAGATGCGCTTTTAATGGTTTATATTATGCATGTCCGTTCAATTTTAAAGTTCGGGCCAGTATTGTTTTTTGGTTCGCCAGTTAATAAAATTCGCCCGCTTGTTATCTTGGAGCGCGATGCGCCTTGTTTTTGTTGGGGTTTCGAAATTTGTGGCCAGCAACATGCTTTACCTTGAAGCCCGAAGTCCACCTTTATTATGTAGATTACAATTTCTAACTGTCGACAGTTAGAAATTAGGACGTCTGGACGTCCAGACGTACCGAAGTATATATGCATCAGATTTTCATTATTCTATGTCAACGGACCTCCTTTCTCGGTGCCCATGGGCCTAAATTTCAAACCCTGCAGGTAATTTTTGTCCAAAATTTGTTATATCTTTTATATGTTAGCCTTCCTTGCATTCTTCTTATGCAAACCAGCCGGTCTGCTGTTGAAATTGTGTTCGACGACAATTTCCCTAATCATGCTCTATATTTATCATCGTTTATTCTGAACGAATGAGTACAATGTCATCTAAGAAGCCTTCCTAAAAGTTTAACAATATCAACCGACGCATCTCAGTGTAATGAAAAGGCAGGTGTAGGTGTATTTTGCCCGCCTCTAGACTGCTCTTTTTTGTGTGCCTTCCTGGCTTTACGTCAATTTTTCAAGCGGTATTTCTGGTGGTGGCACTCACTCTACCCTTATTTTTATCCTCGTGCTCGTCCCTCTCTTCTTGAGTTGATTCTACAATCGTAAAAACATTCCTCTGACTACTACCTCTACATTTGTTTTGAGACTTGTACAGATGGTATGGGCCTCAGGTCACAGCAATGTAACCTTAAATAAATTTGCTGATAGCTTGGCAAAAGTATCCCTCAATGGCCCTGTGTTACCTACCATCCCGCCTACAGCGTACATCACAGCAGTGAGGTTCTGGAGGAGTTTTTTTATTACAAATGCAAACTGGACATTTCTTAAAGTTTCATGATCAGCTGCATCTCAAATATTCTTGGAGTAAGACAACGCAATTCACTGCAACTTTAGGTCTCTTTAACAAGGCTGCGCTGCCGTGTCCCACCCATAAATTTCTATCCTCACAAGTCTGGTCTGGCATTTCCTTCCGCCTGCGCATTTTGCGATGAACAGGAATAATAGGACATTTTATTGTTTTGCAGGCGCTTCGTCACGTTGAGAAGCTTGTTGTTGGAAAAGCCATATTGCAACACGTCTCAGTTTAAGTAACCTGATATTATTATCATTTGTGCCACATCCTTGGCCAAAGTCACGGGTCTGTTTTTACCACCATGAAAAACTTTTTACCGGAATCAAATCGTTTGCCTCTAATATTACTTGTTACACAAATCATAGTGTGAACCTCACGTGTGCGTTGATTTTTACTTTTCTATTTCTTTTTTAACCTTTTCGTTTCTCTTCCTCTACCCCTGCAATCATTTTCTATTTAGACTTATAAGTATACATAATGAATGAATGAATGAATGAATGAATGAAGTTTTTATCTGAAGGCTCTCGGCCGCTGTTTGGGTAATAAGAAAGTTAGGGGAGTGTAGCTTCGTCTTCACGAATCTTCAAGCTGTTGCTCGTTACTTGCCATGTTGCCGATCTTCGCGCTGTAAGTCGACCTCTCTCACACTACTCGAAGCAGGCCGCTCTCACTTCCGCATGTAGCAATGGAATGTTGTATTGTGGTGCTTGATAGAATCTTATCTGCAGGTCTGCTAGGGTGGGCATGTCGTCGTGTGGAATATGTGTAATTTTGTGTGTTCCTCGTAAAAACAATGGACATTGTCATATAAGGTTTTTTTTTTTTTTTTTTTTAGATCTGCTGTACACTGTTCCTGACAGTGGGTGCATGTGCTGTGTTTGAGTGTTTCGTGTCTTCCGAGAAACTACTTGTCAAGTATGTGTGGTGTGTATGCTGCGTTTGTTATTATTTTGTTGAGAAATATCTTTTGTGGTCGAGTGAGCCATTTCGTGTTGTCAAACATCGGCGTTGGTGTTGCTTCATATAGCCTAAGCTTGCTGTCGTGTTTTATTTGGTGCGTACATAGTGCATCATCGATCTGCCAGGGGAGCCTTTAGTGAACATTGTTTGGTAAGTATATTTAAGTCTATCGGATTAGGCATGAAGTTGGGTTGTGCGGCATTGTACCTTTCATCAAGTTCACCTGCTTGCGCGGCTGCATTTCGCCCGTCCGTGCTAGTATGTCCCGGTGTCCATAATTTTGAATTTCTTTTCCGACTTCCCGCATTCGCTTCAGCCTCTTTCTGATGTCCCTGGCACTGCGTCGTCTGTAGTTGGTGCCGTAAGCTCTGCAATTGCTGCATACGAGTTGGTTAAAATTCGATAGCCATTGAAATTATCTTTTCTGGCTGCAGTTATCATAATGGTGTTAATGGCTCCCCATATAGCAAGCAACTCGGCGTGTAACATTGTTTCTCCAGGTAGGTGGCACATGTGCTGTCCGTTGTATTGGGGCGCTGGCACATAAACCCATGCCACACTCACCCTTTCATTTCTAATTGAAGCCGCAGTGTAGATGTCTACTGTATTCAGCGGTTTTGTGAGGGCAGTTCTGTGTTCTAAAAAGTGCCTATAGCCACCCCGTCGCGCCTACTAATAGGTCGTTGTGGCCTTAGTGCGATTACCGGCGCCTCCTACGGGGGTGAACTGTCTGTCCCCAGGGGCCTCGAAGCAGTGTTCATTCGATTGTCCCATGCCATGATCTGTTGCCCTTGCGTCGTGTTTTAAAGTCGGCATCGCCTTCTTGTTTTTGCTTCTCTTATAATGTCTTGTATGGGTGGTATGCTGACCAGCTTAAGCAGCACTTCATTCCTCGTGTGCTTAGAAAGCTCAGTAATGCTGCGAAGAGTGGCCCTGTGTAGCTTTTCGATGTCTTTAAGGTCGCGATCAGAAAACTCATACACAGGTGCCCCGTACAGAATCCTGCCGACAGCAACCGCTCCAGTGTTTGGCACGATTTTTGCCGGGCTCCACCGTACTTTTTGAAATCCATCGAATCATATGCAACATTGGAGTCTAGTTACGTTGCAATGTACGAATTCATTTACAAGGTCTGTTGCAACTAGAAATCTGTACCCTCAAGATTTTTGCCTGCCCGTTTGCCTACGTGATGTTGTGTTGTCTAAGATGCAGTGTAATCTGCTTTTTGGCCTTTGTGGAATTCTTGCCATCTATGCTTATGAGTTGTGACTTTTCAGGCGAGAGCTGTAGCCCCAGTGCTTCTGCGCTGTGAGTAAGACTGAACATTGCTGCTTGCAGCTCGGTCTGCATGACCTCTTCATTTGGCTAATCCACTGCTTCTATCCATATGGTGACATCATCTGCGTAGATGGTGAAGCGAGCCGAAGTGTCTCTCTCGAGCGCTTCTACGCGGATCATGGCCAGGTTAAATAACAAAGGACCGATGATAGAGCCTTAGGGCACGCCCCTATCCAAGTAATAGGTTCTGGTGCTCCATCCCGAAGCTTTGCCATGAAGCCTAATAAGTCTGCTTTGAAAGAAGCTGCATATCCAATTGTATGCTTTTTGGCTGGGATATCTCTTTACTAGTTCTTGTAGGATTACCTGTTGGTTTACATTGTCCAATGCTTTGCGCATATCAACTGCGAGGATATAATCTGGTGTCTGTTTGCGAGACCTGCGGTTGATTACCCTGCGAAGCCAAAGGCAATCATGCGTGCCCATATTCGGACGCAGTCATGCCTGAGCCGGATGTAACCTAGGCTGTCCGTATTCGATATGATGCTGTATTCTTGAGGCTATCATTCACTCAACAAATTTGCAGATGGTTGACGTGAGAGCTTTGAGCATAGGTTCTCTGGTTTTGTGTGGTCATTCCCCGATTTCGATATGGGGTATATCAATGATAGCTTAAGTGCATCTGGCACCACTCCGGATTTAGGAGCTGATCTTGGGCTTCGTCGCTATGGTTTTTGAGCTCCATGTTACTCCGCCGTGTCCTGGGGCCGATTTCGGTTTGCCGTGGGCTAGTACTGCCAATAGCTCGCCAAATTTAAATGGTTTTTCAAGTTCCATCGTTGTGTTGTCAATCGTGATTGCCCGCAATGGAGGCGGGGGTATCTCCGAAGCATACGGGAAGAACGTATGGGTCACCTTTTCCTCAAGTGCAGATGGGTTCTCGCGCAGGAACAGCTCTGCCAGTGGTGGTGCGCTTTTCTTTTTCCCCAGATATGTAAAAATTCTGTCGTGTCTGTAGGAAGAAGGAAAAGAAAATGCACGGGAATACAACTGGCTCTGTAGCTGAGCCACCTCCGCCGCCTCGTGCAGAAAGAAGAAAAAATAGAGAAGAAAGAAAAGGAAGAAAAGGGGGGGGGGAGAAAGACGCGCGTCGCAACAGCCGTCGTCCACCACCGAATTGGTAGCGGATGAAATGGCGGCCTAGAACAGATAAAAATACTGTGGCAGGTTAGCCTCTCGCCGCAAGCGGTAGTGACCTACCTGTCCCAGTCCCATAGGGTCAAGATCGAGCAGTCAGGCACGTCTGTTTCCAGATGTAGAGAGAGGTTCATTTGTGCGCGCTCTCAATCTATTCACTTTTTACCGAGGTTGCAACTTCAGATCTGTTATCAATCTTGGCAACGATGCATCCTGCAGTTCGAAGATGGGATGGTGTCGGTTGCTCTTGGTATAATTACAATTTTAGCCCAGGTTTTTACAAGCGACCTTTTAGATATTTTGAATGCTTCGTTGAAAAAAAGTGTGGATTTCACGCATATGGAAGGCGAAGAAAATTCAGTTGGTGTTGAAAGATTCCGACAAAGGAAACACCCTAGCTATTATTCGGCCGTCAAATTAATAGAATTGTGCACAGACGCCTCACAAACTATGTTCAAGACTTTAATGGTCTCAGCTCAACACTGACTAGCTTTCGTCGTGGTTGCTCCATATGGTCCTCTGTTTTGTGGCTGTAGGAAGAAGGAAAAGAAACTGCACGGGCCTGCTACTGGCTCTGTAGTTCAGCCACCTCCGCTGCCTCGTGCAGACAGAAGAGAAAATAGAGATGCAAGAAAAAAAAAAACAGGGAGAGAAAGACGCGCGCCGCAACAACAGCCGTCGTCCACCATCGAAACGGTGGCGGGTGCAATGACGGCCTACAACAGATAAAAGTTTTGTGGCAGACTAGCCCCCGCCGCAAGCGGCGGTGACCTACCTGTCCCAGCCCCATCAGGGGAGTACCTACCCATAGGTGCTGTTGTTGTGGCTGTAGGAAGAAGGAAAAGAAAATTTGGAGGACGCTTAAGCTTCGCCTTTAAGAATGGAACGCGATAGCGTTATCGCGCCCCGTTCGCACCGTCTCCTCATTTGCTTGTGGCGCTTTTGAGTGACACAAAGACGTAGTTCACATGATACAGCACTCGTTAACTTGTCCAAAGCATGACTGTTTGGTAATCACTTGTTCTGAAACGTGATTCTGGGACGTAGAAGCGCTGCCAGCCACCTTGCCGAAACGCGCGGGCCTCAAGTTGCAGTCGTAGTTCGTCGGCAACATCGTTGCCGATCCGAGCCGGCGCGATGAAGATCTTGGAGGCTATGCCCTGTCTAATTCCGTGCGTCACACGCATGATGGCGCTACGTGCACGCCAAGCGAAGAATTACAGCGGAAAAGTAATTTGCCACTCGCATAACTGCGTGTTCTGTAATTTACATGCTCATTATTATTATACGCCACAATACACTTCTCTAAGGAACATTTCTGAGACAACACCGCAATCGATAGACGTGCCTTTGTTCATTTCAAACCATCTAGGTGGCTACTGTGCCGGAGTTCCCGGGATCGAATCCCGGCCACGGCGGCTGCGTTTCGATGGAGGCGAAACGAAGAGGCGTCGTGTGCTGTGCGATGTCAGCGCACGTTAAAGATCCCCAGGTGGTCGAAATTACTCCGTAGCCCTTCACTACGGCCCCCCTTTCTCTCTATCCACTTTCACTCCCACCCTCATCCCTTCCCTTACGGCGCGGTTCAGGTGTCCACAGAGCAAGTGTGACAGATACTGCGCCTTTCCCTTCCTATGAACCAACCAACCAACCAACCAACCATTTTTCCCACTCGTTTTTATTTAATGCTTCTGGAATTTTTCGCTCACGGCCAACGCCGGACGGCGGCCGCCGACGACGACACCGACTTTTCTGCGATACGGGGCTCTTAACGCTATCGCGTTAAAATGCACGGGCCTGCTACTAGCTCTGTAGCTCAGCCATCTTGCCTCGTGCGGACAGAAGAGAGGAAGTAGAGAAGAAAAAGAAGAGGGCGAGAAAGACGCGCACCGCAACAACAGCCGTTCGTTGTCCACTACCGAAGCAGTGAGGGGTGCAATCACAGCCTACAACAGATAAAATTCGGTGGCAGGCTAGCCCCCGCCGCAAGCGGCGGTGACCTACATGTCCCAGCCCCATCAGGGCCAGGATCAGCCACCCTTCACCATCTCCCCCCCTCCCTGTGAGGTGCACAAGGATTTATGTGATGCATCGACAGCGGAGCGCTGCACTTGCCAGCCCAGCATTTCACGCGTGTGCGTGCGAATGTTTATAAGGCGACGACGAAGTGGCGAGCACGAGGAGCGAAGAGCGGACGTGTGGGGAAACAGAGGGGTGGAGGGAGAGAGGGCAGCACCGGACGTGGCAGTCGACGGGCAGTGCGTCTGCTATCCAGCCCCCTTGAATCACCTGCATTCAGCATGGTTACACTTGTCATGCTGATGGAAAGCACCTGGAACTGCTGACAGGCCTCCACCGGTGTCTTCCTGTAGTCCCCTCCGCTACTATACTACGACCTGGCTCCCTGTCACCGCGTCTTCGACGCACTCCATGCATCGCAGTCCATCCACCCGCGTCTGCACTGTCTGCAAGGCATCCCCGCTTCGCCTGGGAAGCTCATTAACTGGTGAACGTTTTCCTTTAACCTGTAGTATTATGCGAGTGTTGAGTGTTTTTTCTGCGTTTTCATGTTTATTGCCTCTTCGTTTAAATTATAAGTATGGCTTTATTATTTTTTTTTGCTCGATCTGTCGGTTGTTTAGTTCGAACCTGCACGCGATAGCATTCCTTCTGTAAAACGAAGTGGTTGAACTTACATTTCTTTTTCTTTATTTTTATAATAAAACGGTGCTCGCTGCGTTTCAATAAATGCGAAACGGAGAGGTGTTTGTGTTGTATGGTGAAAGGTGGTTGATCCTGGCCATGATGGGGCTGGGATAGGCAAGGTCACCGCCGCTTGCGGCGGGCGCTGGCCTGCCACCGAATTATATCTGTTGTAGGCCGTCACTGCACTCGCCACTGCTTCGATGGTGGACAACGAACGGCTGTTGTTGCGGCGCGCGTCTTTCTCTCCCTCTTTTTTTCTTCCTTCTATTTTCTCCTGTCCGCACGAGGCAGCAGAGGTGGCTCAGCTACAGAGCCAGTAGCGGGTCCGTGCATATTCTTTTCCTTCTTCCTACAGCCACAACATGATGTCAGTGACTCCGCAGCCCTCCGTTACACTCCTCATCCTCTTTCCACATTCGTTCTCACCTTTCTCTTTTTCCTCACGGCCGGTTCAGACGTCCTCAGAAAAAATTCGAACCTGACCTCGCGGCTGCGTTTCGATGGAGGCGAAACAAAGAGGCGTCCGTGTGCTGTGCGATGTCAGCGCACGTTAAAGACCCCCAAGTGGTCGAAATTCATCCGTAGCCCTTCACTACGGCTCCTCTCTCTTTCCACTTTCACTCCTACCTTCCTCCCTTCCCTTACGGCGTGGTTGAGGTGTCCACAGAAAACAAGTGATAGAGTTACCTTCCTATAAATAAATCAAATTAGAGCACTGCAGAATCTGCATGGGAGTAATGCGAAAGCACAGATGCTACTGTGTTTGCTTCTGGTTACTTCATTCACTTCTTGTTTATCCATTTTAGTCATTAGTACTTCCAAATAGCGCGCCAACCCCTTAATAATAATTGGTTCACATGAAGGGAAAGGTGCAGTAGCTGTCACACTTGCTCTATGGACACCTCAACTTCGCTATAAGGGAAGGGAGAAAGGTGGGAGTGGAGAGAAAGAGGAGCCGTAGTAAAGGTCTACGGAGTAATTTCGACCACCTGGGGATCTTTAATGTGGGCTGACATCGCACACCACACGGACATCTCTTCGTTTCGCCTCCATCGAAACGCAGCCGCCGAGGTCGGATTCAAACCCGGGTACTCCAGCACAGTAGTCGGGCGTCTTACCACTGCACCACCCCGGCGGGGCACCCCAAATTATATATATATATATATATATATATATAGAGAGAGAGAGAGAGAGCCAGTAGCAGGCCCATGCATTTTCTTTTCCTTCTTCCTACAGCCACACCTGCGCTGCCTCGTGTATAGACGGGAGAAAATAAATAAAAGGCACGTCGCAAGAGCCATCATCCACTCATCCACCATCAAAGCAGTGTTGGGTGCAATGACATCCTACAGCAGATACAGCTCCTGTGGCAGGCTAAACCCCGCCGCTAGCAGCGGTGACCTACCAGTCCCAGCCCCATAAGGCCAGGAGCAACCACCCCTTCAAAGCAGCCTAATGCCCGAAGAACACCTTGCCAAGCGGAGACGCGAAGATGCACAGTGCAATAATAATAATAAATTGGTATAATATTGGTTCACAGGAAAAAAATGGCGCAGTATCTGTCACACTCTTTGGACACCTGATTAAAAAAACTGATTTATTTATAGGAAATAAAAGGCGCCGTAACTGTCTCTTGTTTTTCTGTGGACACCGCGACCGCGCCGTAAGGGAAGGGAGGAAGATGGAGTGAAAGTGGAAAGAGAGAAAGAGGAGCCGTAGTGGAGGGCTACGGAGTAATTTCGACCACCTGGGGATCTTTAACGTGCGCTGACATCGCACAACACACGACGCCTCTTCGTTTCGCCTCCATCGAAATGCAGCCGCCGACCCGCGCTGTAATCCAATGGAGGAAGGTGAGAGAAGTGGAAAGAGGAGCCATAATGGAGGGCTTCAGAGTAATTTCGACCAGCTGGGGATCTTTGCTGTGCACTGGCATCGCACAGCACACGAAAGTATCAGTTCCGCTTCCATCGAAACGCAGCTGCTGGCACAGCATTAAAGTGGCGCATAGCAGCAGCAAAGAGAATTAGAGCAGAAGGTGAAAAAAGCAGCACCGTAGCTCCTGGCCCTTCAGGGCTGGGACATGGTAGGTCACCGCCGCTTGCGGCGGAGGCTAGCCTGCCACCTAATTTTTATTTATTGTAGGCCGTCGTTGCACTCGCCACCGCTTCGATGGTGGACGGCTGTTGCGATGCGTCTTACTCTCCCTCTTCTTTCCTCTATTTTCTCTTCTGTCCGCACGAGGCAGCAGCCCTGTACATTTTCTTATCTGTCTTCCTACAATCGCAACAGACGCCTGAACTCTTGTTCACTATACCCGAACAGAGAGGAACAGCTTGCCAGTGATACCAGACTGCCGAGCGTAACAGACGGAGCATAGCGAAATGGCGCCAATGGAAGAGTTCAGTCAACAGGAACAAAAAAGAGGATCTGACTGCTAAACATACTGACCACAAGCTCAGCCAGGGAAACGTAGCCCTCGATACTTAAAAAGATGCCAGCCCCTCTTTAGATTAATCCATGGATACGAACGATATCACAAGTCATTATTGAATTGGAACGGCACAAATTTCCACCACCTGACAATACATTGGATAAGGCACAGGAGACTACTTGGTGGAGACTCCACACGAGATCCTATTAGCAAAAATGTACCCAGATGTCAACCCCGCTTGCAGGTTCTGTAGCGAAATAGCCATCTATGATCACATACTACGGCAATGTAAAGAACCCCTACCGGAGGATCTAGTACAAATTCCTTCTCTTGAGCAATGGGGTGCCGTTCTGGTCAGCTTAGACCCGGGCATTCAAGCCTTGGTCACCGAGTGGCCACTAAGGTGGCCGCTATCCATGAGCTGGAGGACACCTAGACCGGACCGCCTGCATCTGCATTTTGATGCAATAAATGCCTTCCAATCTAATTTCGCTACGCATATCCTGGAATAGCTGAGCTAAGCCACTGCCATATTTGTTGAGCCTCATGTAGGCGCAGAATCAGTGTTCCGTCCTTTTAGCGACCAGAAAAACTAGCAAGGCTTATGGGCTTGTCAACGGCTGCATTACGTCATCTCAGATCATTTCATCAACCACCACCCCGATAGTCTCACATTCCTTTACAGACACTCAGCAGGGGTGTTGGCGGATAGGGTGTTCGGTGGCACAACTAATGCGATGCTTTGCCAATATTATATTTAGAATAGGTGGCCAAGCTCGGGCCCCCGGAGCTTGGGGCGTCGAAATGCGCATGCGCAGAATGCTTGGGGTCTTTGATTAACGTTTGGGACGGACCCTATTCTTCGAAAATAGCATTTGCCCCAAGCTGCCTTGCGTTATGGCAACATGACGGCGCCCGGCCAAGCGGCGGCCACTCGCCTCGATTCTTCGTTACCGCTGCAGGGTGTCGTGCGTTCACAGCATACGATGCTTTTGCTGTCTATAATGCACACACCAACAAATTTTAGAGAGAAAACACACCAAATGTTCTGATTGCTTCCATATTTACCGAGCTGTTAGGCTTAGCGAGCTCGCCTATCGTTGCCCTGGAGACCAGGAGCAGCATTAAGGTTCTCTAAAACGCCCGCTCCTATTGGTCGCCATCTTGAAAAGTTGCGTCACGGGATGCTGCGATTGCGTCACGGAGCCGAAACAATATGACGTCGCGCACCTAATTATGCCCGTGGTTCTAGACAGGTCTCGGAAAGTGCGGAAGGATGGTTTCCTTGCTCAGCCTGGATTGTCCGATCTAGCTTTTTCGGAAAAGTTTATACCACCGATAGTTTTAAGATAGTACAATAGCACTTTTTGATTAATAGAATGGTGGTTTGCTTTTGCAAATTTAAATGCTTTTTGATAGCTTACCATCGGGGCGCTGCAACCGACGAACTCAAGCCCGGCTCCGCTGCCTCGGACCAACCCCTATTCTAAAACTCGCCGGTCGGCTCGTAGGTTGCGCCGGAGCACGCTATTTTCCTGGGTTCCCCTATAAACTATTGTATGTACCAAATGGACTATGAGACGCCATAATGGAGGGCTCCAAATTATCGACCGCGTGGCGTTCTTTGGCATCTGTCAGCGCTCAGTACAGGACACCTTGCTTTTTAAACCCTCCATCGAAATTGGCCGCTGTAACCGATATTTGATCCCGCGTCCTTGGGTACAGCAGTCCAGCGTCCTAATCGCCGAGCAGGGCCGACAATGAAACTGGGTGGGCCACGCACATTTCATTCATTGTAACCTCAGGGCTTTCGCATTACAGCATTTCGAATGGATGCAGGCCGAATGCTTGCAGCCGCACGATCTATTTGCATCAGTCCCAAATGGGATTGGGGTTCAGCATCGCATATCCTACTGGCTCTCCGGGGCTCATCAGTAGCCCGCACAGCACCGATCGGGAGCCGCTCTTTAGTCCACTTGTGTACACGATGACATCAACAGGCTCACATCGCTGCCCATTGCTAGGGAAGAGAGGCAGCTTGTTTTTATTTATAGCGCAACAAATTGTGCTATAAGGTCAATTTGGATTTCATGAATGGAAAGACTAGGCAGCCATAAACCCAAGCTGCTGCTGTGGTTGGGCAGGCGATTGTTGTACCGAATTTCGCACAACTACCGACTCCCGCTAGTTTCAATGGGCCTCGTATCATGCGCCTGGCTCACATCGTGAGCAAGCCATGCCAGCGAGGCTTATTCTACGAAACATTCGGAACTTCTAAAAGCTGTCAGCCAACCACCTGCGCGCAATCGAATTATTGGCATGACTTCCACTGCAAGCTCTCCTTTACAGAGCAAGTCGATCGAAATCATAGCATTTTCTAGCTAGGATGTGACAATTTGGGCCCATGTAAGGGTCTGCCAGCCACCTACATTCCAGATGCTTCCCGGCACCTCACTGTGGTAGATCCTACTGTTATGTTATTGGCTGCACCACACAGTACCAGTCATGGAGTTACCTGCACCAGCAACTCAACATGCAGGATGCCCAGGCTGGCGGGAACATCGCACCCTTTCAGCTTTATCTGCTAGACAGGCTTCAGAAACAGAAAGGTATCGCGTTTTCGATAACGCCTATAAACCACCAAGTAGCTCGTGACCACTGTCAAAGTCGTTACTGATGGTCACCATGACTGGCATTGTCATGTACGCCACCAAGCCAGTGACTGCTATCACGTTACGTGCTGTCGAGTATGCAGTTTTACCTTGAGATTTAGCGGTCAGACCTGTTAAGCCTAGTGGTCGCCATGTGAATGGCAGTCACATAGGCCAGTGTAAAGGTCATGTGATTTGGTGGTCGCCATATGACTAGGGCAGTCACGTACGCAACCAAGCGGCCCGTGACCATTGCCAAGGTCATGCGAGGCGACATCAGTCTGATGTGGAAATAGAGGGCGCTAGAAGGATGACACGTGTAAACGAGACCCTGGGTCCCTGCCTAGGTTACAACACTGCGCAATGAACGGGCACCCTGCTACAGTAGCATCTGAAAGCAAAGGCACGTTGGAATGAAGCCCTGAAAATACGGCGTGCTGAAGAGATCGATGAACTGCATTTACATTTGGAGAAATGCCCAATGTGTTTAATCCAAGCTTCGCAGGGAGCATAACCATGTAAATAGAGCTTTCGCTTCCCTCCAGGGTTAGCCAGCTAAAATTTTGAATTGCCTTTCCTGCGCCTTGCGAAACCATTATTTTGTAATCTGCCTCTGAATGTCAAAAGGCACGCGTGACGCCATTCAGAAAGGGCTACCATACGATCGTTCAACCTCGGTTAAGGTCGGGTGCACGCCGGGCAAGACTGGTGCCTGAAAGTCGCAATTATAAAATTCCTTGATGTTGAACGTTGAAGTCAAGGTCAAAAGTAGCTCAGACACCAGCCAAATCGATCCGGATAGCTTAGTAGCACTTTCATACTAAATGCACACCAAGTGAACTGGATTGGCTAGCAATGCATTCATGGTTGGAGAGCAGCATTTTTCTCACTAACCGCATAATTCTGCATTGAAAATGAGAGCTGTTCACTGGTATCCCTGGTGCTACATATGGTAGACTGAAAATTGTTGACAAATAATGAGCGATTGCTTATCAGTATCATCAGCTTTTCTTAGCCTTAGTGGAGATCCTGTAAGTGCATCCTTAAGCATGGGCAATATTTTTAAACCTGCTGGCTCAAATGTCAAATTTCATAGCATATTTCTAGCATACTCACCAGCATTCTTTCATAGCAGATTGCTGCTTGCATCAGCACTGTACCTTTGTTCTCAAGAAAAAACAAGGGCATCAATACTAGTCTGCAAACGTGAATATGGGACAGAATTAGCAGTTTGACTTTGCTAAAGATAAGCTAGCAATTTTTTATATGGTGTTAAGCTTTAAGGAAGATGCAAGTTAGGCTTTCATGGCCTATACTCTGACAAGTGTTCATAGATGATGTTTGGTCACAGCAAGCACACTGGCTTCAGCACCCATTCTCGTGTGCAAGCCATACTATCCCCATAGGTTTACTCACCTAGAGAATAACAAAAGGTAATTCCTGAAACATTCACTGATGGAAACTTCCGGGAGAAAGTCATGATTAACAGCAAGCACACTGGCTTCAGCACCCATTCTCGTGTGCAAGCCATACTGTCCCTATAGGTTTACTCACCTAGAGAACAAAAGGTAATTCCTGAAACATTCACTGATGGAAACTTCCGGGAGAAAGTCATGATTTAGAGTCAAAGGACCACATCCAGCCTTCATCAAGCTTTTCAAGTTGTGACAGCAGTTCAAATGGCCCATCCCCATGTTCCTCACAGCCACCCAGGTTGGTGTCCACATTTATGTCAATGAAGGATGTGTCTATATTAATTGCTTGTCCTGCTTCATATAATCCCAATACATTTACAGCACCACTAGTGACAAGTTTTTCTGAGCACAAGACATCACTGGTGCAAGGCTGCCTTCTGTGTGAAGGTTGAGTGCTATCTGCATCGTTCACACAAAGGCTTTTGAGAGACACAGGAGAGGAAAGCGTTGATCTTGGCACAGCCTTGTCAGCCTGGACACATCCTGAAACACTAGATTCTTTAGAAGCCTGCCCAGCACTTACAGGTAGCACTGAGCACAGTAAATCTTCATGCCTATCAGCCAAATAAATGGAGTTTGGCTTTTCTTGCATACGAATTGCTCCTGTCAATGATCCACCAGTGCAGACTTCAGATGTTGATGCAGGCAAAGAGTCACCTCTCTTCTGCAGCTTCTGCCTTAATTTTTGTCGCCTCCTACGTCCCGATCTCCCGCGAAGGTGCTTCAATTCATCAAGGAGACATTCCACAGCAGGTTCACTGGGTGACTTGACAGTTTCTTTACTATGACTAATACGGCTGGCTGGTTGCTTTAGGTCTTTTGTGCTACTCAAACTTTCAGACTTCTGTGTTGAAGACTTTTTAGGAATAGGCTCTTCAGTGTCGAATTCTCTGGTAGCAACTTGATCTCCTCTTACTTCTTTCATGGAACGGCTGATTGAACTGTGATGTGGGTCAACTGTACCTTTCCCTATTAAAGTGTATACAGGCTCCGGCTGAAAAGGAGACCTAGGAGAGACTGCAAACAGCCTTGCAACTCCATTTAAGTGACGAACTATCACTCGCCTCCGAGGTTTTCCACTTGCAACATTTGTCACACTGTCACCTTTAGGCATATCTTGGTCAAAAGATGGGTTTTTGATGGGCTCTACATGCTGTGACCAACTTGCTGCAGATCCAGAAAAACGAGGCTCCGTTCGTTGAGAAGATTTTGGAACAAACACCACACTACGAGGCACTGAATGTCGAGATGGACTGGAAACAAATCCTGCTGCACGAGAGTCTGCAGATACTGCACTGATGGTACCATGATTTGCTTTAGCATTTTTTGTGCAATGAGCGACCTCACTGCAACACCGTGACATTGCTGTTGCTTGCATACTTGCCTTCGGAGACTGGTGTTCTATGTTACCACTTTCTTGAGCTGTTTGTACACAAGTACAAAGTTCCACTTTGACACAACTGCTTGTAACTTTTGCCTGTACCATCATACTTCTCATGCAACCTTTGCACTTCTCTACAGACAACACTGATGCAGTTTGTGATGGACCAGAGCACTGAATCTTCACTGTACTCGTTGTCTGCACTGCATGTAAAGTTGCCCTTTCAGAACTAGAATGATGCAGGTCATTTTCTGCGCAATTGCAGGTTGACTGTGGCGATCTTGGCTTTTTTGGCTGAAAAGAGCCGGCAGTTCCACTGCCTGACATAGGCTTACTTGGCTGCTTTGCAGGACTAGCCTGCGGTGAAATATCCATAGGTGTTGGATCATGATTTTCAAGAGCATGAAATTCTTGCTCAGAGCAGCCTTCCTTAGCAGTGGCAGCTGCTTGTGAATTCTTTGCAGCCTCTGTGGGGCCTGGACGAGCCACATTCCAGCCTGGTTGATAATAGCCATAGCTTCCTTGTGGTAAATAGTTATAAAAGGTTGGCTGCAGGCCCACAGGAAGAAATGATGGAGGTGGTGGATACTGGTGCGAATGAATGAATGCTCCACCTCCAATATGGTAGTAATGGCCCCATGTCGCTTGAACATATGGGTCTCCCATTGTGTGCACCAACAGCAGGTCCTGCCTGGAAGAATGGCAACAAAGAAAATTCAGTACATAGGCCCACATGATTTCAGATCGAGTTCAGTGTAAAGGATCAAAGTGAAATACCACCTTTTCAGTTCACATGAGGATAATCAGTTTATAATCCTGGGTATAATTATAACTTGGTTCCTCTAGCGACTGGTCCTTGAAAGCACTTGTCAATTAACAGAAGTAGCAAAGAAGCTGTCACACCATCCACAACAGTAAACAACTTTGGATTCGTGTTAGGCAAGGACACTTATTGGCACTGATAACTCGATTCACCCAGTCTTCCTGTATGACCTCTAACACTAGATAGAGCTAGCAGCTAAATGCCTGAGGCACCCCAGTTCGAGAAGTACAAATATGCCTCTATATGTATATATGCTGATTTTTGTCAGCCCAGGTATCAGTAGATGTTTCATGAGTTCACTGTACCTTTAGTTTGAAGAAGCAGTTCATGAAATTGCAATGACATACAGGCTTTCCATGCCAACAATAAATGAGGCCCTTCAACCAATGGTGTTGGCTGATCCTCAGGACACTGCAGTTAATCCAGTTAAGGCAGTCAACCAAAACTTAGTAGCATCATTAGCTATAGTTAGCATTCTTATCCACATATTTGCACAGACATGTCCGCAATCGCATACAATACACGCACAAATCTGACTGCAGGTCGGGAGAAGTGCGACGCAGAATCCGTGACTCCAAGACACCATGTGACATCAACCTCTCATCCAATCGGGGAATCTCGATGCCGAACTGGTGGTTTTCCAACAGGGAGCAACTGACATGGCAACACATGGCCGAGCGGTGACTGGGCAATGTGTTTTATTGCAAAGGCAATACTACACCCATTTTCAGCCTTTCACGTAGCCACGTTTTACTTTTATTGACCTTGCATGGCTGTGACGTCATACCAGCTGCGATAGATGAGCTACCAAGTCGAGTCGTCGGGTGGCGGTGCTCGGTAGGCACGGCTGCCGCGGGTGAATGTCACTGTGACGTCATACAGCTGCGAGATGGGCTACCAGTCGAGTCGTCGGGTGGCGGCGGTCGGTAGACACTGCGCGCCACGGATGCGATGTCACATCATACCAGCTGCGAGAGATGGGCTACCAAGTCGAGTCATCGGGTGGCGGCAGTCGGTAGGCACGGCGCGCCACAGATTATGGTTTGGTTTGTGGAGTTTAACGACCCAAAGCGACTCAGGCTATGAGATGCCGTAGTGGAGGACTTCTGAAATTTGGACCACCTGGAGTTCTTTAACGTGACTGACATCGCACAGCACATGGGTGCCTTGCTTTTCGCTTCCATCGAAAAGCGGCCGCCGAGGCCGGCATTCGATCCCGCATCCTTGGGAACAGTGGTCGAGCGCCGTAACCACTGCGCCACCCCGGCGGGGTGCCATGGATGAGATGACGTCATACCAGCTGCGAGATGGGCTACCAAGTCAAGTCGTCGGGTGGCGGCGGTCAGCAGGCACGGCGCGTCACGGATGAGATGACGTCATACCAGCTGCGCGAGATGGGCTACCAAGTCGAGAAGCAGCGATCGGTAGGCACGGCGCGCCACAGATGAGCTGATATCATACCAGCTGTGGAGATGGGCTACCAAGTCGAGTCGTCGGGTGACGGCAGTCGGCAGGCACGGGGCGTCACGGATGAGATGACGTTATACCAGCTGCGCGAGATGGGCTACCAAGTCGAGTCGTCGAGTAGCAGCGATCGGTAGGCACGGCGCGCCACGGATGAGATGATATACCAGCTGCGGAGATGGGCTACCAAGTCGAGTCGTCGGGTGGCGGCGGTCGGTAGGCACGGCGCGCCAAGGATGAGATGACATCACTGACGCCATACCAGCTGTGAGATGGGCTACCACTCGAGCCATCAGGTGGCAGCGGTCGGCAGGCACGGCGCGTCACGGATGAGATGACGTCATACCAGCTGCGTGATGGGCTACCTAGTCGAGAAGCAGCGATCGGTAGGCACGGCACGCCATGGATGAGCTGATATACCAGCTGCAGAGATGGGCTACCAAGTCGAGTCGTCGGGTGAAGGCGGTCGGCAGGCACGGGGCGTCACGGATAAGATGACGTTATACCAGCTGCGCGAGATGGGCTACCAAGTCGAGTCGTCGAGTAGCAGCGATCGGTAGGCACGGCGCGCCACGGATGAGATGATATACCAGCTGCGGAGATGGGCTACCAAGTCGAGTCGTCGGGTGACGGTGGTCAGTAGGCACAGCGCACTGCTACCGAGTGGAAGCGCTGCTGTCACCTCTCCTCTCGCAGTTGAGAGGAAAACAATGGGTATATAAATGCTCGCGCTTGCTCAGTAGGGCCAGGAACTGCCACCTTTCAACACCTCCCCCCGTCAGCTGAGGCAGGCAGGGGAGGTGCTGAAGGATGGCAGTTTCTGGCCCTACGGGGCTGGGACAGTAGGTCGACGCCGCTTGCGGCGGGGGCTAGCCAGCCACCGAATTTTATCTGCAGTAGACCGTTATTGCACCCGCCACTTCTTCAGCAGTGGATGATGGCTGTTGCGGCGTGCGTTTCTCTCCCTCTCCTTTATTTTCTCTTCTGTCCGCACGAGGCAGCAGAGGTGGCTCAGCTAGAGCTAGTAGCACGCCCGTGCATTTTCTTTTCCTTCTTTCTACAGCCACAACAGCTGAGGCACTCACTATGTACCCTGATAAACAGAAAGAAAAGTCACGCCATCTCGATGAAGCCAGGAAACAACAGCGGGCTAGACAAAAGAACGGGAACAGCATCCCGCTCGACGGCGCGCTCAAGATGCAACTAGACAAGCGCGTCACGCTTCTCTTAAATCGTCCTCAACCAGCGACATCTCTGAATGAAATGTAATGGATGCTTTGAACAGCAGACTGGCAACATGTTCACTCAGCAGTTCGCTCAGAATGGCAAGGAACTATACGTAGCCATGCTATTGCTTTTGCAATCTACCAGGCTTATATAAAGCTAAGCCCCAGCTATTTTTTATAACCTCACTAGACCATGTGACATGCCTAGTTGGCAAGAAAGTTTTGGAAGGCGGCAGGTGACATGGACCGCCGCTGATTGGCAGCAGTGGCAGATGCGCTGGGCACGTGGCATGGCCAAGGTCGGCGGATGTAGGTTGTATCCGATGCAAACACCCAATAATGCAATTGATATGAAACAGCGACTGGGCGGCGGCAGTTGCTGCACAATGACGCTCTCCCTGCAGTGCGGCCTGGCAGCAAGAATTTGATCTTAGACGGCACTGTTGCTTTTGTCAGGCCTTTCTTGCGAACTTTGCAACCAGTGTCCCTCATGATGATGATACCATACTGCACTGCGGCGCCATCTGCGCAAGCAAGTCGATTTTAAGGCAAAAGCTTTCAATGGCTCATCCTTGTCCGTATGTCGGCAAAACCTGTCACACTTATCTGTCAATCATCCTGACAGCCACACCGGGCACGTGAGGAACCTTTGAGCCTTTCTAGGCTCACGAAATGAAGTCCCGTGCGCGAGATATGTCAACCTGCTTAATAATAATAATTGGTTCACTGGAAAGGCGCAGTATCTGCCACACTTGTTCTGTGGACCCCTGAACCTCACCATAAAGGGAGTGAAAGTGGAAAGAGAAAGGGGTGCTGTAGTAGAGGGCTCCAGAGTAATTTCGACCACCTGGGGATTTTTAACATGCACTGACATTGCACAGCACACGGACGTCACTTCGTTTCATCTCCATCATTTCAGGTATGGGTCTACTGTTAAGGGGCAGGAAGTGGAAGAGTGGCTGTTCCTGGCCCTGCGGGGCTGGGATTGGTAGGTCAATGCCGCTTGCGGCGGGGCTAGCCTGCCACTGAATTTTTATCTGTCGTAGGCCGTCACTGCACCCGCCACCCCTTAGGTGGTGGACTAAGGCTGTTGCAGTGCACTTTTTCTTTACTTCTGTCCGCACAAGGCAGCAGAGGTGGCTCAGCTAGAGCCAGTAGCAGGCCCGTGCGCTTTTCTTCTTCCTACAGCCACAACTGTTAAGGGTAAGGTCGATTTTGGTGGTGCACTTTGATGAAAGGCCTATGTGCACAAATTCTGATTTGGACCAGGAGCAGAAGGCCGCAACGACGGGCGTAGTTGTCTACAATGTCCGTCGCTTGGCCTTCATTTCTTCTACCAAACGTGTTTAGCCTAAATGGTGATGACGTGTTAGATACCATCGACCCTTGCCAGCTGAGCAGGGAGCAGGAAGTCTCATCATAGCTGTATTGTACTGGAATGCCGAGAGGACCGCTCCCTGCGGGGTACCTCACGTGCCTAGTTCGTATAGGCCATGTTCGATGTCCTGAATCTGGATGTATGATTGTCGGTCAGTGAAAAACTGACTGACATCACATCCAGCCATGACGTCACCATGTGACGGCTATCGATGTCTCGAAACGTCTAACCATTCCTATTGGTTAGTGATAGTTACCCATGACTTGCACTTTCTGAGTACTAGTTAATGTCTGGTTAGTGTTAAACACCCCGAACTATAACTATACTCGGGGACAACTTTCTGTGGCAATGTGGTGGAAGCTACGGAGCCGAAACGCACCAGCTCACTCCACACAAGAATATAGCACCTCCAGGAATTTCGCAGTGGATGCTGTAGAATGTTATACCATTAAGGAAATATTTACCTTATTATTGTATCAGGCTTAAACTACAGTACTAGCCAGTACAGCAGGAGTTTAATATGCAGCGTTCATATCGACGGCTGTGCGGCCTGTCGACAATCTCGCAAAACGCAAGCAGCATACGCGGGGCCGGGTTGGATGCATCTGCGGCTTTTCTCCGCCCATTTCTGCGCACATCTGTTTTTGACAGCGTACGTCATGTGCGTTGAAGAAACCTCATCCGAGGCCAGGTACTCGGAACTACATTGCGTAGTAACACTGTTAGGAAGGACCTGTTCTCGTAGCTTTGACTCCATTGCCACAGAAAGTTGTCCCCGAGTATACTAAGTGATGGGTAGTGCTAGTTGCAATGACCTCCAAATTCATGGGTTCCTATGGGCGTCTGCTTAACTATTCTGGTTGGTCGCTTCGAATTTGGCGGCTGGTGAGTTCACTTCTCAGTCGACCAATCAGATGCACCGCTCGCGCGGACTGCTTTTGTCGACAACAGTATGAGCATTAAATGCTTTTGCCTTAAAAGAGGAAGAAAGACGCGCCTCGCAACAGCCCTCGTCCGCCACCGGTGGTGGCAGTTGCAATGACCCTCGCCCTGGTTGCACCGCTCTTAGCGCCATGACATCGCACCACTGGGCCGGTCTCATGAAAAAGCCTCCGCCGGGAATCGAACCTCAATTACTGGAATCCCCCCCCCCAGCAGAGCGCGTGGGATCGTAAGCAGCTCATCTTAATTCTTCTCTAGCATGAGGCGCAGCATGATCAAACGATGGCGCAGGCAGAAGCATAACTGCAAGCTAAAAACCCGGATCGCGGCATTAACTAAAAAGGCGACAAAATGCGGCGCAACTCACGGATTCTAACTGGGTAGATAGATGCAACGCGGCAGCTAGGCAGATGTCTCGCGAAAACAAATGGTGTCTTTTTCGAGCGTTCATAAATACAAACCAGGCATGCACTGGCAAGCAGAAACACCTGCAGAGAGCAATACACACATTTCAAGGAAATGCGGCCCAGCTAGCACTGAAGCTTCGGGACCAGTACCTGAGCACGATGCAAGACCCAAGGGGAGCAGCTTACAGGTACAGTGGAGACGAAAATGCTGAGCTATACAAGCTCAAGGCGGCCTTAGCGGGAATGAAACGTGGGACAGCGTCTGGGACCAGATCACAGTAAAACTAGAAAATCTACCAGAACACGCGTAACAATCTCTCCTGAAACACTAATTCGATCTGAACGGGCGAAGTTCCTCTTCCCACTGAATGGAAGAAGGCACTGATAACTCATTCCCAAGGCGGGCAAGCCATAGATACGGAAAACTTAAGGCCCATTTCTCTCAAGGCGTGCATGGGCAAATTGATGGAAACAATGGTCAGACACTCCGAGTATCTAGAAAACAAGCAAGTCTTCGCCGAATCATGTACGGCTTCAGGACAAATAAATCGATCCAGGACGTCCAGCTCCTGCTTAGCAGATACTAAACCCCATAGAACACCCGAACGGGGATAAGATAGTGCTGACCTAGATCTGAAGACAGCCTTTGATAATGTGACACACAAGGTCATCCTGACACCTTTTGGAGACGAGGTGTGGAAAGAACGCGTTCGGGTACATAAAACGCTTCCTCGCAGCAGACAGACCGACGTGAGAATTCAGAACGAAGAAAACGGTCTTCTATTAGGCACGAGAGGAACGCCACAGGGAGTGCTACTATCCCTGCTGCTTTTCAACATGGCAATGGAATCTCCCGTCCATTTGGAGGAAGTCTCGGGTGTGCACCACGCACTTACGCAGACATCTCCATATCGGCCACGCAGGGCTCTGGGAAAAATTGAGGCCAGCTTGCAAGAGGTACTCACTGCTGTCAACGATTAGGCGAAAACATGCGGCCTTCGCTGCCCACCGAAAAAAATCGAAATCGTGCATATTCGTCCCTGCAAAATGTCCACACAGAATTGTGACTTCGATCAGAACCGATACCCGAGAAGAAAATAGTTTTGGGTGTTTTAATTCAGTGTAAACTGGCGACAACCACGTTCGAGAAGCTAAAAGGTGGGAGACCAGGTGGGCCGGAAGGTCCGCAGCCTCGAACAAGAAAGGGGGACTGAGAAGCAAAGATGCTCTACGACTAGCCACTGGCTCCACGAGAATACTCTTGAGGTGATCACGAGCAAAATAGCGAAGTGCCTCGACCTCCTTATAACCACGCCGAACCTTAGTCTCTAAGGTCAGGGTATGATGAACTCGTTCGAGGAACTGACAAGCCCACCTCACAAGCCAATACACGCAATTATCGCAGACACTGTCGGGGCATCACCTATTAACCTGTCTACACATATAACACACGACTCTAACCAAAGATAGAATTTCTCAGGAGTGGCGATATGCCCTGCACGTAAAACCCCTTTCCACTAACAGGTCCAGGGATGACCACGAGGGTAGGCACATGGCCAGGGCAGAGGCCTTAGCTCACCACTAAGGAGGGAAACCCAAAGTGTACTACGTTGATGCGTCCGGCCCGCACCAAGGCAGGTGGTACACGGCGACAGTGATCCAAAAGTCGAAAAACCTTGAACGGGCTCACATTGAAAGCTCGAAATGTAACACAGGCAGAGGAGGTCATCATCACGTTATCAGCAAGATTCCAAAACGATCATAGCGGACTCGCGAGAGTCATGTAGGAACGTTCAACAAGGCTGGGTCCCGTACCTGGCCTACTGGCTACTACAAAGCTGCTCAGACCTG
The DNA here is from genome assembly GCA_023969395.1 of Amblyomma maculatum. Taxonomy (NCBI): domain Eukaryota; kingdom Metazoa; phylum Arthropoda; class Arachnida; order Ixodida; family Ixodidae; genus Amblyomma; species Amblyomma maculatum. The sequence goes on along the minus strand of JAJIZL010000096.1, from coordinate 120,507 downwards.
GCCTACCAACTACTGCAAAACAGATCGTACGTAGGAAGTCCATCCCGCTGCTTCATAGTCTGGGCTCCAGCCCACTCGAGGCTAGATGGAAACGAGGCGGTAGAGACCGCCGCCCGCGCACTCAGGAGCGCGGACGGTCTGCGTGCATCCAGCACAGATCTGGTGCCACGCGGCCACACATCCATCGAGCATTCATACAAAGCTAGAGGGATTATCCGCGTGTACCCTCCTCCCCAGCGCTGTTCACGCGCTGCCGAAAACCTTTCTACCGAGAGGACGGTAGGTCAATGCCGCTTGCGACGGGGGCTAGCCAGCCACCGAAATTTTATGTTGCAGTCCGTCATTGCACCCGCCACCGCTTCGGTGGCAGATGACGGCTGTTGTTGCGGCGCGCATCTTTCCCTCTTCTTTTTCTTCCCTATTTTCTCTTCGGTCCGCACAAGGCAGCGGAGGTGGCTCAGCTAAAGAGCCAGTAGCAGGCCCGAGGATTTTCTCTTCCTTCTAACAGCCACAACCTTTCTACCGAGCATGGACGCCGAGCGAAACCGTCGTCTCGCTGCATTCAGTTGGCAGCTCTCTACGAGCGTTAAATCGTGACTGCTGCTTCATCACCGAGCGCTTGTTTCGCTACTTCACCCAGTATAAGCACTAGAAACAGTAAAGCTACAACTCTGGCGCACCCACAAGCACAAAAACAATGCACTGCTGCGAACAGAGCGAATGACGCAGCGCATGCACAATACCCCGCTCGAACTGAATACGAGACGAAAAGCATGGACATAGCAACGATGAAGCAAGAGCAAAAACAATCGCGGTCCGCGTCAGAAGCTCGGACCACGCGGACTGAAAAAGGCGCTTGGCATATTTGATCCACTCCGCCATCCAAAGCCCGACGGCACCGCTCTCGCCATCGCTCAGAGCACTGACGTCGGTGTCACGTGGGCCGCGGACCATCGGCGGTCCGGTCCTCCCATCTGAACCCACCTTAACCGGTCCACCTTGTCCCCCACTCAGAATTTACACCGGCATACTTTCAGGCAAACAACTCAAATGTACCAAAACACAATCTTTGCCCCCACCCATGTAAAGGATTAACGAGCGGAGGAGGAACGTGCGTTTTTTCGCCTCCTTACGAACACCATGTAGGGGCTTTTAACACCATCATGTGCCCAGCGTCACTTAAACACTGACACTGCCTTCTCCAGAGAGTGCCCACACTGTGGGGAGATGTCCTCGGACCTCCTTCACATGGTGAGGGCGTGCCCCTCCAACCCTGCCATTACACCCAACCCAAACCTCAACCCGGGAGGACTGGGAGGCAACCCTACCCGCCTGCTCCAACCTGAAAGCCCAAAAGGCGCTGGTCAAACGAGCAATTGCGGAAGCCACTGGAATCCCATACTAGGGACAGGGGCACTAAGCCTGACCCCAGAGCAACATCCATGTAACTAATAAACAAGCATGGTTCGCGATAGCCCCATTAGCTGCTGACTGTGGTGAACATTATAACGAGCCTCAAATCCTTTAATGTATTTGAAGGCAGTGAGATATTGAATAGGCATTGTCGACAAAAAGCACAAGACATGAAAAGAATCGCACTTCACGATAAATTAGTGCGACGACAAATGGAAATCATCTCGTATTAAATACTGCGTTTGGTAGTTTGCCCGTACGGTTCATTTGCTGTGCGTTTGCACCTAGTTAATTGGTATAAAGGAAAGGCGCAGTATCTATCACTTCGCGATGGAAACATGAACCGAGTGAATACAATTATCATTACAACTGAAATATCAATGAAAACAGACATCCTTATAGTTAACTGTGACACTCGCCACCAATGAAATTTTGGCCTGCAGAAGCGCGGCACAGTCGCCCTTGACGCTACTGCTCGTGCCAACAGCTTCTGCCATGCAAAATGGATGGTGTGGTTTGCTGGCATGCTCAAACAAAACACAAAATAACACCACGATGCCGGACAGCTATGGGCAGCGTGTAGTAGCTGTTGCACACTATTGCTACCGCAGCACCAACAGCAGACACACAGCCCAAGATGGTGTCGAATGGAATGTGTGCGAACATTCCGTTTGGCTCACGGGGCACCACCTTAAAATGAAGATGGCGGAGCCCAGACATCGAAATTAGGCCTATAATTGAGAGTGCCAAACTAGTTATAGAATAAAATTAATAACCTAAATAAACCCGCTGACATCTACCGCAGATACCAACAAGGTGTTGCTAGTAGCACTGCTACAAGATGGTGGCATGTTTGGTTATGATTTTTTGCATTTAATACATTTTGAAGTGAATCAAGCAAGATTAAAGAATAAAAACAGGTGTAATTTACTGAAACAAAAAAGTATGCAGGCTTGAGTTATGTGAACACAAGTACCTGTCTTATGATGCTGTGGCATAACCATAAAATGTAGTATTTCACTTGATGCTCAGTGAAATGTTAGTGGCAAAGATAGGGCACAGCATGATGCCACTATCTGTTAAAACCAGACCTACCTGATCAATTTAAAATAAATTCCTCATTAAACCGTGAGTTCTTCCCTTGATATGCCACCAAGTGGCAAGATCTGCCAGAATATACCACCACAGTGGTTCAGGTGTCCATAGATAATGCGCATTTCTATTAAATCAATTACTAACCATTAGTCTAGCATATGGTTCAAAAACCACTACAGAGCAAAGACTGCACAAATTCGTTGTCTGTGCCGTAAGTTATGTCATCCAAGCGGTGATAATCCACGCAGCAGCGAAGTATGCCGTCTTTCTTCTATCATCTCGCACCACAGGCTGTCATTCTAAAGCATTTGGTTCCCGCATGGAAAAGCAGAATACGAACAAGTGACAAGCTGTGCAGACTTCAGCAACAATTCTTATTCCTGCTCATATGCTCCTCAAACTGCGCCGGCAGATATGAATCAGGGTAGTGTTGCCATCTGTTGAGGCCTTCGTGACAACTATGACACTCCTCTCCACCCACACAAAAATAAAAACACTGCTGACAGACCTCACGGTGAACACTGCACAGGGCGAAGTTTTTCCCTTGAACTTAGCAGCGGTGTTCGTGGATCACAAGTAGAGGATAGGGGAGGGTCTTCCTCATACAGTGATGGCACGTCCCCTGGCATAGGTGTGGCTCTGCAGCAGAGGGCTGGTGCTCATATGTACTCCCATCACTGGCTTGCAGCTATAGTACAGCATCTGGGAAACATACGCTTTAGTGGCAGCAAATTCTGGGCACAGTATAAGGCTGCCTACGAAATCTTCTGCCTGACAATGGAATGCCAGCGATGTGGTCAATGGATGTACTGCTCACAGTCGTTAGAATCCATAGTAGACCATCTCAAATGTTTCGTGCATAGACTGTATGCCCTGGTTACACAAGTGAAGTCAGATGGGCATTCTTCAACTGTTTTGTCAACATCAAGATCATATCAGGATGCAGCAATGTAAAGGCTGTCTTCAGCTTGCATCCCATCATTAGCTCAGCTGGGGAGCATCCAGTAGTCTCGTGTGGTGTTGACCTGTAAGTCAGAAGGATGTGAGCTAGCAGATAGTCGTTCCCACACCCTCCCTGTCTTCTTCAGTTGTGAAGACAGTTTGTACTGCATGGCCTGCAGCACCATCTGATGCCAGATGATACCATGGCGTTAGTACATCCTTGATGCCACTCCATCAAGAAACAACTGAAACTGGCACTCACAAATACTGGTCCATTATCAAAAAGATCATGTCCACCAAGCAGTCCATGGGTACTGAACATGGTTCATAAGCATAGAATCATGGCATCAGCTGATAGCGTGGTCACTAGAATGACTATCCCCCAGGCATGACTGAGTCACTGCTTTCATTTTGCAGATACCAGGGTGGCCTTCATGAAGCAGATGCAGTAGCTGTTACAGGGTACTAGGGACAACCACTCATGAACCCAGCAGGATGCATATTTCTTACACGCTCAACTGCGTGGTGCGATTAGCAAAAGGTTTCATTGCAGGTTCACGCAACTCCGTTCCAGCCCACAGTGCCTCCTGAACCTTAGCTAACACGCTCCTTGGAAGCAGTTTCAGCCACTATGCATGACACAAGGGCCTTCGGATACGCAACCTCAAGCATGAACACTTCTGCTGGCTGCTCCACTGGATGTGTAAAAACAGCCAGCTCAGACATCATTTGCAATACTAGCTCCAGGTCTGTACTTGAGCTTGTACGCACCCAGCATATCATAAGCAGAGAACATGTTTCTGGTACAGATTTGCCAGTAGCTATCAGGCTAAGCAAAGGCTTGTGGTCAGTGACCAACTCGAACTCGAGGCCCCAAACTTATTGCCAAAAAACTTGGTCACTCCAAACATAAGAGCCAGAGCTTTCCTCTCCAAATGACTGTACTTAAACAAGACTTCTTGCAAATGTGATTGGATGCTCAGCACTCATGTCTCATGGTGGGCTAACACAGCCCCCACTCCATACA
>JAJIZL010000096.1:75398-115638 GCA_023969395.1 Amblyomma maculatum | reverse complement strand
AGCTGTGGATTCATGAAGCTGCTCTCGAGCTTCGGCTTCGAGCGACGTAACACTCGAGCCAAGTTCTCAAGGTTATCTTTATCATTGTGTCCAGTCACCAGGACATCATCTAAGCACACAACTACATGATGCAGTCTGCATCAAGTTGCCCATTTCCCTCTGGAAAGATCAACAGTGCTGACGAAATGCTGAAAGGCACGAGTGTATTGATACAACGCACTATGCGTGTTGATGGTCAGCAACATCCAAGATTCTTCGTCCAGCTTCACTTGCAAGTAGGCATCTTTCAAGGTCAAGCTTTGAATGTTTCCCCCTCACCCAGTTTGGCAAACAGGTTCTCTACATGCAGTATCAGATATTTCTAGGCAGTCACTGGATTGGCCATGACCATCAGTCGCCACAGGTTTGAAAGTCCGTAGCGCTTGAGAATAGGCACAATGAGTGTAGCCCACTCTGACGTTCTTACAAGTTGCCTCACTCCAACATGTTCCAAACACAGCAGCTCCTCATTCAGGCGATCAATCAACACGAACAAAACAGGTCTCGGCTTGAAAAACTTTGCCTTTACATTGCCGTGTAAGGTGCAGTCATGCCTTGGAAGGTTCCAAGCTTGTTATAAAAAAGAGTGGAGTACTCGGCCAGCCCATTCTTAAGCGATGAAACTGGCTGGTCGGTCACAGCTGGCTGGACGCGTGGTGTGCTGCTGCAGAGTAGTCAAACTAGCCGTGTGTGGACACTAGTGCAAATTCACAGTGCTCTTTACATATATGTGACCCCAAATCATGGCTGTGCTATGCAAATTGCATCTTCTCGGTAATCGTTACTTGTGAAGACTGTCCGCAATGGTGAAATTAAATGGCAGGTCTGTTGCAACTGTAGAAGTGGTGTCTTGAGGATGTCTCCGAAGGCACAAAGCATCAGCCCTGCTTTCCACACTGATCTCAAGATTGCACTACCGCATGGTGAAAAAGGACTGAAAGAAGCATGAAAGTATACAAAGAACCAGGAAGGAAAAGCTGTATGATATTTTGTGCCGCATAAGCAACTATGGCTATCATGCACCAAATAGGAAAGAGAAATTAGGATCTTTAAACTATAGGTCAAAAGAGAAAAATTTACAGAACTTCTCTTAAGACTGCTAAAGCTGCAAATGTGAAAGCCCTTCAACTCATTTGCTGCTTCCTGTTGCATGAAACTGTGCTGTGGCCCTTTGTGTCAACCTCACTAGAGGGCACATCTGTGTAACGTGCGGTTACTATATGGGCTTTGCTAGAGTTCCACATTTCTTCCGCCACCAAGCAACAGAGTATCACCATGAAGACATCTTGGCGGGTACTCCAGCTGCATTGCATAATCCCGCATGCGTGTTGGGATCACCACCCACTGACTACTATTGACTAACCAGTGGCGTCCTCTAAGCTGAAGACCAACCAGCGGTGCTCTGCATAAAAGCAATTTGTTTTACCTCCCTTTCTCTCCTGGTCTTCATGGTTGGTGGTCGCCTCCCGGCACGCCAGCATGGGAACGACCACACAACATGGTGTCAGAAGTGACAGCAGCATGAAAAACTCGCCTTGAAGCAGCTTTCAATGAATGTCAACGGCAGAAAGATGCTCCCAGACGCAAGCGCCCAACAGGCCCAGTGGCTAGGCCTCACTCTGCAGCCACCGGACAGGTTCGACTACAACCCGGCAAGTTGGTCTTCGTGAAAGACTTGCTTCAAGGACTATGCTGCCGTATCCAAACTACAGAACTCTGCAAAATATGCAAGTATGCACAATTCTGTACTGTATCGGCCTGGATGCTCGTTCGCTGCTACACTTTTTCAGTCAACGCTGCCACATTAACCTCCTACGACGCAGTTGTCAAAACATGTCTCCAAGCACTTCGTGCATCCCTGTAACGAACTCTAAGAGTTGTCCCGTTTTCAACAACCTGACGAAAGTGTCAATGCATTTTACGCCGAGATTTTTAAGTTAGTCAAACATTGCAACTACCCGTCACTGGCAGAACGCTTGGTCCGCGACAGGGTTGTTGTTGGATTGCTCGACATGCATCTCTCCAAAAAACTTTGCTGCTCCCTGAAGCTAACTCTCAGAGCTTGGACGCAAGCTCATCAGACCGAAGACGTGGTCAAGGAACGCTCACTTGCATAGGCTACCTCGCAAGGGGTGGTCAACATTGACGCTTCAACTCGAATGCGACAGCCGATCGGCAGCAAAACGTGCTCAACGGATGCCAAGTCGGAACGTATTGTGACATTCCAGCCCGTTTCTTCTGTAGCCGAGCATTTCATGCACACTCACAGTGCCGAGCTCTATCTGCAACTGCTGCGGTAAGAAAGGTAATTTTGCTGAAGTTTGCCGCTCCAGGAAGTCGAGGCACACCAAACTCAATGCTATCCAATTGTACGCTCGAGTCGCCAGCTAAAGCCAAGTTCGTGGATGCCACAGTCGACAATTACACAGCTCAGTTCATAGTAGACTTGGGAGCCGATGCTTCTGTAGTTCCAGTCACTTCCCAGGAGTCCCGGCCGAGCTCGCCAAAGTTGATGCCATTTTGATAGGCCCCGGTGGCCAACCTCTATGTACAGGGCTCGTATTTGGCACGCTCATTTTGGAAAGGGAAGACCAGCTCCAAGCACTTTTATATCATTAAATCACTTCCAGTACCTTTACTGGGTCTACCAGCCATCCAAGCTTTTGAAATGGTCAAATTTTTGGGTGCTGTCAACATTCCTGAGCAAACGCTTCATGCCGAACTGTTTCGTGACCTCTGCACGTTCAGAGATAGGTACACCATTCATTTGAAACAAGACTACCGCTCTCACTTAGTGCACCTCAACGGACACCAACCTTACTGCATGAAGTCATTCAGGCAAGAACACGAAAAACTCGAAAGCAACAAATTCATGCATGCTGCAGCGGATGCATTGTTTCGCATCGCTTCCAAAATGCATCCAGTAGACATTGTGGAACATTCTGCTACCGAAGTCGTGGCTTTCCCTCTAGACATGCTTCCGTGAACATGCAGGATATTGGGAATGCCTGCCAGTATGGCTGGCCAAGGAAATAAGATACCTCCTCACATGTCAAAGTATAAATCAGTGAAGGATGAACTTTGTGATGGTGTTCTCAAAGGCACTCGCCTCTTGATCTCTTCAGCAATGAGGCCAGCAGTCTTGATGCTTCTGCATGAAGGATATCAGTCACACCAAGGCCCTCACTCATGAATATGTATGGTGGCCTGGCATAACAGTGGAGGTTACCTCTCTCATGACCAGCTGTGAAAGGTGTGCCTTTACATGAATTCAGCAGAACCAATCCTTCCTACAAACTTCTTGGAAATTCTGGGCATGGACCGCTTTCACCACAACTCTCAAACCTTGATGGCAGTGGACTACTACTCACTGTTCCTGGAGATAGTGACACTGAAACGTACAACAGCTCCAGTGGTCATTGAGGCATTCAAAAGCCTGTTTGCCCGTCATGGGACACCGCAACAGGTAGTCAGACAATGATACACCCTTTTGTTCACAAGAACTTGCCACATTCACCGTATTGTATGGTTTCGGCCACATCCCCATTACCCAGTCTAATGGAGAGGCGGAGCAAATGATCCAGACTGTGAAGATCTTCCGTAAAGCAAAAGATCCTCACCTGGCCCTCAGCTATAGGGACACATCAAGTGTCAGTAGCTTCAGCCCAGCTCAGCTCCTAATGGGAAAGCAACTGAGAACTCGAGCCCCAAAGCCAGATAAAAAGCTTCGTCCATACTGGCCCGAAAGGTAGGTAGCAGAGATGACCCTTACAAGAGAACGACTGCGAAGGACTTAAGCCAATGCCATCACGTCAGGGATCCGCCATCACTTAATGAACAGGTAAGATGCCTGCACAACAGTGGGGATGGCGTGTTGCACTGTGTCAGCTGCAGTGGTGGTAACTTAATTCTATTAGGCTAGCCAAAGTAATCACTTCTCGATTGCTTTTTCAGTTTCGCCTCACCTCCTGCAATGATGTATGGCTTGACAGAACAACTTGGTTGCTTATACGGCACCTTTGCGCAACTCTGGCAAAGCCTACATAGTAACGCTTCTGCAAGAAGCAGCATATACAACAGTAGTCTAAAAGGAGTTTCACTGTTTTTTGAATTTTGCACGCACAGATTTTGAAACACTTAATTGCCTGCCATAGCCTATATTCTCGGACAGGTTTGTTGATTTTTTTTTTTTTGTCCTAGAGGTACTATATAGGCTTTGCCAGAGTTCCCCAAAGGTATTGTAATAAGCAACCAAGTTGTGCAGCAAAGTAGTCTTAGCAGAATTTGAGCAGTGAGACTGGAAGGGCAGTCGAAAACTCACCACTTTGGCTGTCGTAATCGAAATAAGACACCAAGCCCGGTATACCATCCCCATGAGCGCTGATGCAATGCAGCCGGAGTGTTCATTGAGTTGGCGTCACAGTGGTACAGTTGCTTGGCAGCGAAAAAAAAAAAAAGAAAGGGGGAACTCTGGTAAAGCCTATAATAGTAAGTCCATCTAATCCTTTCCCGCAGCACCCTCCGGCATCCTTATGCTAGGCAGGAGGAATTACAAACGTGTTCTTAGGTAGAATGGAATTCAGTTCATAGCAATAAACAATGATGACGAAGTTCCAAATGACATAATGGTAACAGATTTGCATAGCATGTGGAAATGCCGAATGATTGTTTGCCATGCTGATCATGTCAGAACTACCTCGAGTATTTTGGGGATTCTGTTCGACAGATAATTGATGTTCTGAAAACTCAGAGGTACCAGAGTTCATCAATGCATTGGAAAAAGTTACCAATTTGAAGCTTCTATGCTAGATGTATTGCACGTACACTGCTTCACTTCTGACAAATTGGCTAGGATGTAGGTTTTGTAAAATAAAGGCAATAAAGACAAAAATAGCCTGTGTAGTGTAGTCCGAATGTGCTCAGCTGATAAACTGAAGGATGGTGGTTTCATTAGTGGCAGTGACAATTTTTTGTAAACCACACATATTTTCGGCACACTACCTGCCTATTGGGCGCGAGGACATACCGTGACGCCACCTCTCGAAAGCACCCGCATGACGAAGTGGGATAACGCACTTTGAACGGCTGCTGTTGGATGCTTTCCTAGGCAGTTCAGTTACGCGTTAGCATTACATTCATTTATTTATTTAATGTATACCTCGGTCTGGGTCTGTATCAGCTTATTTTGAGGTACGAGACCCAGTCATTCGGCAAAAAAAGCACTTCACCGAATCAGAGTTATCGAAGTTGGCGAGCTTTACTGCAACGACGCGCACCGGCTGCAGTACTTCTGCTGTTATGAAAAAAAAAATGAAGCTACCACACAACTAGTCAGATGTAAGTAGTCAGTGCACACGTAATGGGATTCCTGAGCAAGAGCAGAGGACTGTCAGGAGCCTGACAGATGTTGAGGGTCTTCGCATAGCACCGGAAGAAGCAGCACCGTTAGCTTGCTCCCTTGAACGAAGTAGAGCACGCAAGATTGACTGCAGGGATAACATGGATTAATGTTTTGACAATTGTGAAGACATGTTTCATGCTGCGAATTCTTGCAAACTGACCACCATCATTGGCCCTCTTGGTTAGAGCGGATATTCGTTTTTCCCATGCACAGTAGTTTTCTTTTTTTTTTTTTTACGCATATCTCGATCAGCACATCACAACATGCATGCAATGCTCTATCTTTCGTTCATTCACGGACTCTGACATTTGAAATTACTGCAGTACTGGAGACGCTGCGTGAAACAACTCACCATGCATACAAATGCCCGAGGCGGCAGAATCTTCTAGTTCACTTCAGTCAAACGTCCGTATCAATGCGTTCATTCAGAATAATTTGAGGCCTTCTGGCCTTAGCACGATCCCGCAATTCTTTTGGAGGGTACTTCCCCATAAAGAAGCCAGCATCTTTTCCATCCTTCTAGCAGTAGTATTGTTAGAATTCACAAGTGATAAGCGTAAATTAAAATGCATGCGCCATTTCTTCTGCCACTCACCGAACATTTAGCGCTAACTCTGGACAAAATCTTGCTCGCTGAAATGTCTGCAGCGCACATCATGAGAAAGATCACTCGCTGATTTGCCCATTCAAATTTTAATTAAGGAAGGAGAATCCTGTGAGCTTATGTTTCGGGTAGCAATAGGAGCTAGCGCAGAGTTCCCTCGCTTACGCCCAGGTACAGAGCAGTAGCAAACCATAGCAACAACTTAAATAAACTTCAGCAGCCTCAGTAACGATACAAGATCAAAAAGTGCAAGGCTGGCACTCTATATCAATCCAAACTACAGAAATAAATGCGACCATTAGCTTTTAAAACATACAAATTCAATCGAGCTTCTGCTTCAGCAGCAGTAAGAGGAGTCATGGAATCTCACTTTCTCCCATAGGTCGACACTAACGCCATTCGCTCCAATAGTGGCACTCGCGCATGAGCCAAGAAAGGCTTTCATCTTAAAACTAGAGAGAAAAAACTCTGTAGTAGGATGGAGCTTTAAAAACAGCACCTGGTAACTATAGACTGGTCCGTGGAATCCTGGATAATGTTTACCCATCCCGACAGCAAACATGTTTTTTTAATGTGAAAAGATTTTATGTTCCATTTGCACTGAAGTTGGTGTCTGCCGTCAGCAAACATCCATGGCATGAAATTTGGAATAAGCCATTTGCTAGTGTGCAATGTCAGCATATGTATGTAGTCATGGCTGATAAAGCCGGTAGTCATCATGATAGTCAATGCCATGATGAATGATTCAGCAGTATACAGTGATATACTGTTACGGTAGCTTATGTATGTTACGATGCATAGCCACATGAAAAGTAGCACAATGCTTTTGCATTCTCTGACAAATCATGTCTACCAGGGGCATAAGATTTTTTTGAACTATTTTGAACACAGAAGTCATTTCATAAGCGCCCTACTCTTTGAAGAGAGCTCAGAGCATCTCAAAGTCCGACGAGAAGTGAGAGTCAGTGTGCGTTCCATTTCATCATATTTGCAATTTTTTTTTGTTCCATAAAACAAGGTGGTCAGTGAATATACACAAGCAGCAGTTTCTGTGGCCACAAAGCGCCTCCTGTTCTGCTGGTAACCTTTAATAAATCCAGTAGGGCACAATCACCAGTTCAAACTAAATGATACTGCCATTAAGTCTTGCAACATTCTATCTGCAAGACTGAAGTTTGGCTTAGCAGCATCTAAGACAGATTAAAATGTAACCAAAGCAAAGCATATGCTGGCTGTCAGCATTAAGTAGAAAGACAGAAGGCTCTTTACTGGACAGGTTTTAGCAGGAATTAAAAAACTCGCATTACTTTTTTTGTCCAGTACAGTTTTGGAAAAGAAAGGCAGTAAGCCACAGAAAATTGTTCAAAGAATTAAATAATAAACGGTCATAGAACTGAACATGCACATCAGAGGGGAATGTACGAAATTTTCGAAGTTTTTCAAGTATGTTTACAGAAAGATGCCAAAATTTTCACTGCAAAGCAAATATGTACCAGTTGAAATACAAGCTTTTGGCCAGAAATCTTAATGATCTGCAGAAAGGAAAATTCTGCAAACCCTACTGCAAAAGCAGGGAAAGATTCCCAAACACTGTTCAAGATAGTGGCAATTTTGAGATACCTTTGCAATCATAACTGGACCACATGTCTTCATATAACAAGCATTCTAACAAAATTTGCTGCACTGTAAACTGGGCCACAGTTGCCAGTGTGAAGAGGTGCCAGTAGCTGGTATTGAATGTGGCATTCAGCCATAGTTACTGGTTGATGCGCTACAGATATAAACAGCTTGTGCAAAAGCATATATTTTGTTATTAGGGACGTGTTGAATTTTGTAATCAAGTGGAAGTCTCATAGTGCACATTCTCATTGCCCAAAATTTTAGTGTGCTAGACTGCATTTGGAACAGTATACATAGGGCTGGCATGCTGTTCAGTTGATGTTAATAACCAATATCATGGGAGACTGGCTAGTGATGAAAAGGTGGTCTTGATATCTAGCGCCGAACGGCTGGTCAATGGGTGAAAGCAACTCTGGCAAAACTAGTCGAGCACAAAGCTACTGCACCAATAACGTCTCGAGAGAAGCCTCAGAGACCATCAAGCCTCAGCAACGTTATCCTTGCTCAAGTGAAAAGTCCCGGGGCGACATAGGCGACATGTGCATAGCAGTACACCTTGGCCGCAGGCAGTCTGTGGAGCTATCAGCTCAACACTGGACTGGCCACTGTGCATGGTACACGAGGGTCTTGTACGCCAAAGCGCGCCCGACGACAACTGCCCCGAGCACTTACTTGCATGCTGTTGGGAACAAAGGTGGTGGTTTGTGGGGTTTAACGTCCCAAAGCAACTCAGGCTATGGGAGACGCCGAAGTGGAGGACTCCGGAAATTTTGACCACCTAGCGTTCTTTAACGTGCACTGACATCGCACAGCACACGGGCGCCTCCCTTTTTGCCTCTATCGAAAAGCGGCAGCGGAGGCCGGGATTCGATCCCGCGCCCTTGGGAACAGTCGAGCGCAGTAACCACTGGTAGTTGGGAACAAAGGCCGCGCCCAAAGTTGAATATCAACACACTAGAAGGCCACCCTTTTCAACTAGGCTTCCCACCAATTTGACGCACTTCGACGAAAAAAATTCGATAGCAGAACCACACAAGTAATCGCAGCACGAAGATACATTTTACCACCCGCACCTTAACCCACGCCGAAAACAAGCTTTTTTTTACCGCCCGCACCACAGACCACGCCGAAGCGACAGACGCTCACGTGTAGTGAAGTGCAGACTGTCGCCAACAACATCGGAATGCGACTGAAGCCGATCAGAACAGGTATCGCAAAATTGCATAAACAGTTTTGGGAGTGTAACGACAAGGACATGCCACCCAGCGCACACCGAGACTTACCGTGAAAAGTTTGGCACACCACAACCTCGCTTCGCTTACACACTGCTAAGACTGAACACACGATCAAACGCGCCAAAACGAACTGCTTGAACAAATGCTTGCCTCGTCAGGTACCCTAGCGCCCTAGCCGCACAGAAGCGCGCTCTACGCGCTCTTTTTGAGATCTGATGATGATAATGTCTTGCAAGGTAGTGCCACGTCGCGGAGCTCTCAGATATTTTTTTGAGCAGACGACACCTTCGCCACCGGAATGGAAAGTTCGCGTAATTTACTACAATCGAAGTAGATTTTGTTCTATTTAATTTTAGTTTATTTAATCATCACTGATTATATGTTGTATATTTTACATCTTCCCATTAGAAGTTTTCTTTCTAGAGCCGCCGAAGACGCCGAGAAAAGCACGTTACCTAAAAGTTTAATAAATCCAGCTATTATCCACGTGTGTTTGAGCATTGGTTTGAGTCAGCGTTTATAGGTCATTTTCTATAAACGATGGTTTGAGTGGCTATACGTACTATTTGCCAAAAGTGCCCTGTAGACCTTTTCAAAATTCACCATATGGCGCTGCCATATTGGAGACTGGGCTGTATTCATAGTACAGTGTACTAGAATAGCATAGGAAAAATCTGCGGATTCTCCCCTCACGCCTGCTTCACGGCCCAGTCAAACCGGTTTCTCCCGGGGTCGTGGAAAAAATCCCCAAAAGAAGCAATAATAAAATTTCAAGACAAAAATGTCTGGGTGTAAATTGCTTAGGGCTTGAGCCCTGATTAGGTAATTATAAGAAGCTGCTCCTGGATTTAAAACTTGAGTTCCTGTTAATCTATTTTGCTGCTGATAATACAATAGCACGCACATCGCTGACGCGTGTGTCTGTACAGAAGTTTTTCAGCGGAAGGACGCGCCGGCCCCTCAAGATACAACAGTATGTGCAGCAATTGCCTATGGTGTAGAACTGTCTCCTGAATGGTACAGCCCAAGCCGCTTGCAGCAACAATATCCGCCGCGGTAGCTCAATGGTTAAGACACTCGGGTACATGCATGCATGATTTGGAGTATCCGCGTTCGAACTCGACCATGGCGGTCGCGTTTGGATGGTGGCAAAACATAACTGGGACACCTCCTCCATTCTTCTGCACTCCTACAATCCCCCTCCTTTTGCGGCGTGGTTCACCGCAAAGAAGAGTGACATGCTACGCTTTTCCTTGCAAATTATTTAAAACCGAAACTGAGTACTAGAAACTAGCGTCACATGGCGGCTGGTGACGGTTTTGATAGAGAGAAAATTTATACGATTGTGCATCTTGGGTCTTGCAAGGCTTTCCAAGTGTGACGCAGCACGAGATGTGTGGAGAGGGAAAAAGGAGGATTAGTCACAGCCGGTCTCGAGGTAGAGCGCGCTCGCTCTCCCTCGAGACCGGCAGTGGTTTTGCACAGAGTACAGACTACAGAAGTAGATTTTCTCTGGCCACGCAAATTTGCTAGGTTACTTCTCTTTCATGTATAGCGGCGTCGCAAATATAAAGGCGAGAAACCGAAAACGCGGCTGTCCTTCGTTATCGCTCGTTCGTTGCACGCAAAATGATTGCTTCCCCCCCCCCCCCCCCTTTTTTTTTTTTTAATATTTCGGCATCCTCAGCTAGTGTCGACTGTGCAGAGCGCCTCCGAGGAGTTACGCGCTGTTCCACCCAGTACATTCGAATACACGGAAAACTCGAATAACAAAAAACTTGTTGACGATGGAAGCAATGAAAGGTGCCGATGGGAATCAAGCCAAAGCCGCATGTTTGGTCGTCGCAATCTATTGTAAAAACGCGGGAACTCTACGGCTTTGGGAGTTACTGGTGCCATATGCAAAGGCAGAGGATTATATCCGTTGAGGGCTAAGTTTTATTTACCAGCTACTGTAATTATCGAACTAGAGAAATAAACGGTGACTTTCAAACGACAGCAACCAAAAATATGGACGTTAAGGACCATACGTGAGTGTGCGACGCTAATTGCGCAGTAGCCTTGGCATTGGACATTAGCGTTTTGTGCTTTCAATTTGCCTCTGTGAGGAGCCTACTGTGATATGTAATACTGTGAAGGCGCACGGTGGTTCACGACGTGGTATCTTATGGGAGCGGCGCCAACTGCCACATTCCATACTTGCGTCTGCTCGCGCTACAAGACTGCGGCGCTGTGCCGTTTCTTGCTTTGTTTTTATTTTTTCTCCGAGTTCTGCGCGTGCCGACTTTCAGGTGTTGGCGTGGCGTAGCTGCCCAGACTTTTTGGGGTTCTGAAGAGTCTGTACGTAGACGTGACATGCTAGCTACGCATTAATAGAACGAAGGCCTTTCGGCCTTACACCTCATAGGGTGTCAGATAATGTCATATATTTTTCTGCTAGACCGTATCCAGGCGTTGTTATAACTTTGAAAGTGTGCTTGAATGTCAGAAGATGGAAATTCCTTTGGGGCAGTTCCCCCAGCTAGCTGATAAAGTAGTTACGGAATCAGATGACTCGCAGTATGCAGCGTACAAGGCAACGTTGGCCATGCATATGCATAACTATATACTGTGAACTCGAGTGCAAACGTGTTCCATCTGACGTTGGCGCTCTGTAAGGGCAGCTGGCATCATTATCGGCCATGCCATGTCAACTGCAGAATAAAGGCTTCAGTCTTTTATTTGCAATTATTCCAGTCTAGCTGCACCGACTATGTTCGCCTTACAGATTTGTTAATCTCATCTCGCTTCATGCACTGCTGCCTCTGTCGAGTTTTCTTTGTCATTTGTTGAACAGGCGTTCTGCCAAAATTCACTCTGTCTTCTTCATTAGTGCTCATATATAATCTCAAGCTTTTTCCCAAGGTAAAAGGCTTCATGGCCTTATCAATTTCTTGCCTTTCTTACTATATATGTGGGGAAAACTGAGGCAGCTTAGCCCTCGCGAGTGTTGTTTCTTGTAATATGTTTCATTCGGTTTTAGGACAGAGTAAAGCTCCTATTCAGTCAGTTGTGTACGGTGGATAACAATATCCAAATAATCTTGAAGGGTGAAATATTAAAGGAGTTGGCAGTTTTGTAAAGTTTGAATGTCACCTATATTTGTCAAGCACTGTGCAGTATCACCATTTTTGCTTGCAAGTTATTAACCTTTTGACACACTGTATTCAGCTGTGAACAAAGCCAACTCAGTTTTTTTTCTGAGAAGACTGCTGCACCTTGAATTTTTTTTTTTTTTTTGTAGAATTTCATGTCCTTGATGTCCAACGCAAGTGTTTCTTTTTTTTTTTATGCCAACACAGTAAATATTAGTACATTATCCGCCATTTTCTCACATATAATGTGCGCTTGCGAAACGTAAATTAATTCCATAATCCTTCGGGTGTGTATTTGATAAGTAGTGGCATTTCAGTGTAGCTATTTCCTTTCGTTACAATGCTTTGCACAAAATTTTTCAATCCCTGTAATAAGGTTGACTACTGGTATTTTGCACTTGAAAATAACACATTCTCCTAAGGCCTGAATATGCTATTTAAGCAGGAAACAACTTCTTTTTGATGGAAGCAAAAAATGCCATGCGAGAGAGTTAAACATTATGAATTGTGACCGCCCTTTTGAAGCACTTGCCCATCCTTGTAACATTTTAGCCATAACTGTAGTCTGTGATCCATAGCAGGAGGATCTTTAAACATTGGAAAACGAGATGCATAATGAATTCTGTTAAAGTTATGCCTCTCCAAAGGAAAACTGATGACGCAGAACATATTTGTCCTCAAATGAAATTGAAAGCCTATTGGTTATGATCACTTTCAATTTGCTATTTCACCAGTTTTGTATAACTCGCATAGTCCATGAAGCCAATGGTATTCTCTTACAGCCATGATGAGTACCAGTACCTTGATCTCATGAAAGACATCTTGAAAAATGGCAAGCGCAAGAATGACAGGACTGGGACAGGGACACTATCGGTGTTTGGCCGACAGTGCCGATACTCCCTTGCCAATGGTATGTTCATTTCCTTGGGCTCTTTGTAAAATTCCTTTCATGTATATTGGCAGTCTTATTTTCATCGTAATTGTGGGCATTTGAATGCATCTCCATAGGCACTTCTAACTTCTGGAGGTGCCCCATGATAGTACCGCATTGAAGGTCACATGCACTTTCAGATAGTGATATTCAAATTTCTGTAATTTTGGACCTTTCAAATACCATGAATGTCATGGTCAAGTGCGTGCTGTGGCCTATGTGGGACATCTTTTGTAGCCTCTATGCCTTTCATATTCTGAAGTTAATAGATCATCATGAGGTTGTGCTGCTGGCTTGTCAATTACTTGACCTAATCAAAGGTGCATACTTTTACATGACACAAGCACATGTTTACTACACTAGTACCAAATCATAGCAGCTGAATGCCACCTGTATGATCCAGTGGTGAATTTTTTAAGGGAAGAAAAGGTTTCCAAGGTGGCTCTTTCTAATTGTCATTTCATCACATCTTTTCACGTTGGCATTTGGTCACTTAATTGCTTGTTAGAAAATCAGATGCACACTTTGCTGTTGTCTGTTCCATTTTATAAAATACAGTATTCCAAAGGGCCCAATTACAAGGAATAAAGACGGATTCCCCTGACTTACCTGCTGTGGCAGCTCAGTGATTAGTGCACTGAACTACTTAGCCAGAGGTCCTGGGCTCAGTCATGGCCACAACAGCCACGTTCATTGGAGGAGGAACAAAAAAGGCGCTCACATGCTGTGCAACGTTAGTGCAAGTTGAAGAATTCCGCGTTGTCTCTATTAATCCAGAGCCCTCCACTACTTAGTCCCTCATAGCTCATGTGTTGCTTCATGAAGTTAGACACCAGAAATTGCTATTTTTATTTGTCTGAATCACTGAAACTGCTCCACCACCCTTTACTTTGTTTCAGCGCAACTTTACCTTCAACGTGAGCAAGAAGTGTAGTGTTATGTGTACTTGACTTCTATTATTCTCTCGCTGGCACGACACATGCCATGAACTCTGCCTGCTTAGCAACGACACTCATTTGAAATCAATTATGCTGTGCATTTTGTGAGCAAGTGCTTTTAATGTGGCAGCGTTAAAGGCCGCTTTCTTCACAAAATTGGGCATTGGCATTCTAGTTGTCAGCCTAAGCAAAAAGTCATCTGCATGCTTCTGGCTGGCAGCAGTTCATAGGCAACATGGCTAGACATTGTTTGGTAGGTTAGTATGTGGTCTCGTGATGCTAGGCAGCTCCTTTAAGATGGAAAGGTGAATGGAAATCGAACTTGGCACGCTACATCGCGAGTCATACACACTACCCCTAAGCCATGCAACATTCTTATGGCTTAATTAAAGTGATGCTTCGTATCTATCAGACGGCCCTGCATATAATGTGGTACCTTACGACTGTACTGTAATGGGGTGTGTATGTGTGTGTGTGTGAGGTGATAGAGGTACTAATTAAGAGATTAGTGATCAAGCAAGTAGCAAACGGCAGCTGCAAAGGGCAAATGAATATCTGCAAGGGAAGCAGCAGACGGGTTCTAATAATGCTGTCACGCCATTCTTTTAAAGGTGGAGCTTAAGGGTTGCCCAAATTTTTTTTCTTATTGTTGCAGTGATTTGTTGTGGGCCTCTCGTCTTTCTATGACCGAGGGTGACAAGAGGCTTTCAGTTGTAAGCAAGGAAAGTGAAGCTCTTTGTTGACAGGATAGACCGGTTTGAAACTAGAATGGACAGGCATACGCCAGCCTAAAACTGTGATATCATGTGAACCCAGTGTATGCACTCTGTGTGTCTTCTCTGCTTATGCGCATGTGTGCATGAACGAACGTGCTGGAGAGAAAATAATGTGTGGAGAAAATTGAGCGAGCATATCAAGTCGCACTAAAAAAGCCAAGGAGCGTTAGCATCCGTTCAGATATGTGACTCAATGATATAGTGACTGTAAATGAGCTTTTATAAGAAATTTTTTCCGGTGGATTGTAATGAGTAATTACTACATAACAGAGATAAGCTTTTGGTGGTGAATACTGTTTTTGTGTTCATTTAACCTACATTGCTCATAATTGTTATGGCAAGCTTTGACAGTTTGCCAGTTTTGACCCACCAACATGTTGTGAGCTTCAGCATTTGAATGAGTGGCACCACGTGATATGTTGAGAGTCACTTTGAAAAGTGTGGCTTGTGAGGAATGCACATTATGGCTCTGTACCTTTCCTGGTGCTTTGCCATGATGCATTCTCACCCATTGCCCCATTTACTTTAGGTACAATGCCACTGCTCACCACCAAGCGAGTGTTCTGGCGTGGGGTAGTTGAGGAATTGCTTTGGTTCCTGAGAGGATCGACCGACGCCAATGAGCTTTCCAAGGCTGGAGTCCACATCTGGGATGGTAATGGCTCCCGGCAGTTCTTGGACAGCCTCGGCTTCACTGAAAGAGAGGAAGGTTTGTGGTCTGATTCCATGTTTCTGATGCGTCTATTTTTCTCAGGTTTGCTTGCTTATCGCATGTTTGCATGTGCAAGTGAGGAACTGCATAAATGATCATAACATTGTAGAGCGTAAGCTCCACTGTACCATGTCTCACGACGCCATTCATCTCTGCTACCGTGACCTTGAGCTCATTCCGGCAGGTGTGAGTAGCGCACACTTTGCCATTCCATTACTGGCTTTAGGGGGGTGGCAGTTGCCTCACGACATTCACTCCTCAGTCTCGCCATAGTTGCTTCGCCAGCTTGGCTGTCTGTGCATTCACTTCAATGCTGTGCTTCAGTGTAAGCATCAAGCTGCATTCGGTCATCAAACGGATGTAGCTCAGCGGCAAGCCACTCTTGCTGACGACAGAGACCACAGCTATACTGCTCTAGAAAATTGAGCAGTGTGACGACCGCGCCGCAAATGCATGGGCGCGCGGGGCTGCTTTTGCAATGACGGAGGCGCTGCAGCGCAGGGGTTGCCACCAGCAACTGGTGTGTCGGCCATCCGGGCACCCGCCGCATATGCGCTCTGTGCGGCGGCCGGATACCATGCGCAGTGCACATTCTTGTTTGCATGTGCGTCGTCTGCACCTATTAGCTGCAACATTTTACAAATATATCGGCTAATTGGTGTCACTTCTGCTTGCAACCATCTAATTTATTTTCCATTCTGGCCTGTCGACACCTCGGGAAAGCAACATGAAAGGAGTTGGGCTCCGAAGAAAATAGCATGAAGGCGACATATGAATTCAGACTTGGACTAGCACGCTTCACTCATCATTTGCCACATGCATAGCTTGCTTTTGAATGTTCACATTTGAAAAGAGAGTAGTGTAGAGACAGAACGCATGAAGGAATGTAATAAAACGAGCACCTTTGAGCGCTGACTAAAGCTGGTCATCAGTAACTTCATTTTTAAAACAGCCCAACAAGTATGTTCCATTGTTTCACACGCAAGCAATGCTGACTACAGTTCATCACCTATAGCCTCAAGAAAAGTCAGTATTCAATTCCATTGAAAGGAGGACTGCCGCGATAGAGGTAAGAAGATGAAAACCGAACAATACATCTTAAAGTAAAAGAGATAACAGAGACAATGTGCCAGAAAAGGTGGAAGGAGTAGGAAGTAAAGTTTGTGCAAGGGAAAAACGGGTAGATTACCAGGGAAGGAGAAGATGTTGGTGGGAGGCGCGCGGCGCCATGGAAAAACTGCCGCAAAAGTGAAAAAAGGGCTGAAAGCATGTGCACAGTAAACATATGACAGCGAAGAAGCAGGTAGCTAAAGAAAAGAAGAAAAATGAAGCTAAATGAAACTCAATAAAGGAAAATGAACAACCGAGCTTAAGAACCAAATAAAATTCCGGGAAAGAGAAAGCAGTGCAAAAACAGGCTACAAGCAGAGTATGGAACCAAACTGTTATAAAGCTATGATTATCGAAATATAAGGCTGAAAATCTTTGGGTACTGTGCACTAGTTTATGAATATCCCTCCTTTCTTCCAATAAGCTTAAGATTTTTGTAGCGAGCAGCTTTATAAACCCAGATGCACGTGCCTACTGAAGAAATATAAACCCAATGTGCTATACTGTGACTTATGTCACCCTAGAAAATCGGTCTAGTCTTGTTTTGGTGCACATACAAAACAAAGAAAAAAAGCTTAGAAAAATTAACGACGGAAAGTTGGGTGGCGTAGAGGGTATGCTTAATTGCCTTCCGCTAGAAGAGCATCATTATAAATGTTTAAAAAAAGAAGGTTAGTTTACTACATGGTGGGATATGCTGCTCGTAACACGCGGCAAAGACAGGTTGTGAGGCCTGCAAGCAATTTCTCACCACGAACAAAGGCCGCGCAATATGCTCGAAGCTAGGTCACAGTTTACTAAAAAATTTGACTCGGTCGGCCTTTTGTACCCACCTGAACGCCTTTCAAGTGTATATTTTTTTTACGCTGGAAAATTCACTCAGAGGTTTTTTAAGCGCCATAAAATTGAGCACTTCTTGCACTTCACATTTCGCTACATTTCTGGAAAGTGTGGAAGTTCCAAAACTGGGCTGTGAGGAGCATGAGAAAGAGCTCGCGCATAAAGTAATCACATTTTATATGCTTTTGCTGCTGTGCATTTTGTAAAGTCAACGAATCAGACAAGTGTTCCCAATGGGAAAATAAATCTCAGTAGAAGTATCTCACATATCAATCCTAATTGTTGCTTTTCTTTGATGGACAATTATAGCCTGATTTGTTCTATATAATGGTAGCTGGCAAGTATGTCCAGGTGACTGCTCATATTTTGCTTCACACACTTGAAGAATAAAACATGGGTTAGTGTCGGCATTTGAGTTCGACCTTATATTAAAGTGCATTCACATGGCTCTCACATTAGGTGCTGGTAATGTATTGTTTTTTCTCGCATTTTTCCATTTTCCCTGCATCATACTTGCTTGGCAAAACAAGGGGCAATAGTGCTTTTTTTCGCTCCGTACTTCTCCAAAAATTTTTATCATTTTATGATAGAAAGCTTAAATACACAAATGCAAGCTATGAATGCATTCCTCGCCTATGAGTGGTTTAATTTTTCATATTTTATCTGAAGCATTGCACTGTGCTTGATTTTTTGCTTATCTGTACCAGTACACTTATGAATAAATATTTTTGCTTAACACACTGTTTCCAATAGTACAAGCGGTGATTAGGTCAAAGAAAGAACATAGATTAGAAAGATATATAAGATATAGATTGATAAGCGCAAGATATAAAAAATAAGATGTTCGTAAAGAGCCCTCGCAATGCACACACTTCGATTTGCATGTACCTACACTGTTTTTCTCGGCATGTAGTTCCTTGAATACAATTTGCGCCCCTCTGCAACAGCCTTTATTTTTTTACAGGAAGAAAGAAACGCTATGCTTCAGTAGAGATAATGCGCACTGTAACGAGGTTTCTTAACCTGGGGGTCCAAGAGAGAGAGATCTCGCTGAAGCGTCGGTCCGAGGCTTCTTCTTCAACAACACAATCTCGCGCCTTGCGCTCGCGGTGCGCATGCCTCCGAAACTCATCTTCCTCTTTACAATTATCCCCCGGCAAAAAGACGAGCCATCCCGGCGGCTAACGGCGATGACAACACAGATGGGTCATAGTATGGTTTGAGGCGGCCCACATGGACAGTTTCGCGGTTTTGTCGGCGGAGATCAGAGGGTGGCTTCACGAGTTCCACGATATACCTGCTCTCCTGATGTCAAAGACCGAGCAAGCCGACAGCATTTTTCAGTGTGTTTGGAAGCTTCAGAGACAGTGGTATATTCGGATTTCTCTGGCCGATAAGGCAGGAGCATGTCTAACAGAGAGGAAGGTTCACGTTTGTAGAGGAGAAAAAACTGTGAGAAGCCAGTAGTGGTCTGTGTGGCGGTGTTATAAGCATGCGTTACTAATTGTAGGAGCCGGTCCCAGTCGGAATGGTCTGGTGCGACGTACATGGGGAGCATATCGCCCAAGTTGCGGTTAAACCTTTCTGTCAAACCATTTGTTTGTGGATGATATGCCGTAGTAGTCCGGTGAATGATGTTGCATTTTTGCTATAAGGATTCCACTACTGCCGAAAGGAAGACACGTCCTCTGTCACTCAAGAGTTCACGGGGTGCACCATGGCGCAGAATGAAATGGTGCAAGATGAAGGATGCAACATGGGATGCCGTAGCCTCAGGGAGAGTCGCGGTTTCAGCGTAACGAGTCAGGCGGTCAGCGGCTACGATAACCCAGTGGTTGCCGGCAGCAGTGTATGGAAGCGGTCCATAAAGGTCAATCCCGATGTGGTCGAAAGGGCGCGAGGGGCAAGGAAGAGGCTGCATCGGGCCGACTGAGGTGTGAGGGCCAGACTTGCGACGTTGGCAATGGGCGCACGAGCGGACGTACTTACGGACGTAAGTAAACATACCACGCCAATAATAGCGAAGACGAAGCCATGAGTATGTTTTAAAGGCGCTGGCCTGAGCGTACTGTGGGTTATCGTGAAAAAGTGCAGATTTCCAACCTGAAGTGAGCAGGGATGACAAGTAGCCACTTTCTACAATCAGATGTGTAGTTATGGCGATACAGGAGGCCGTCGAGAATGGCGAAGTGAGCAGCCTGGCAGCGGATAGCCCGAGGTACTGGTGAAGCCGATGGATCCGAGAGGAAACTGATAAGGCGAGCTATCCAGGGATCCTGTTGCTCATATGCCATGTTGCGCAAGGAATGTGTCAACGAAGAGCACTCGAAGCTGGAACGGCAGGCGCTGGGAGGTGGTAGGGGAGAGCGGGACAAGGCGTCGGCGTCATTGTGCTTCCGGCCGGAGCGATAAATGACACGGACATCATATTCTTGGAGAATGAGGGCCCATCGGGCTAGCCGGCCTGTAGGGTCTTTCACAGAGGGCAACCAACACGAGGATTCGCGGTCCGTGACGATGTCAAAAGGGCGGCCGTACACGTAAGGGCGAAACTTGGAGATCACCCAAATGATGGCTAGACAGTCTTTTTCTGTGACGGAGTAATTAGATTCTGCTTTCGTCAATGAAGGGCTCATGTAGGCAACGACGTATTCTTCAAAACCAGGTTTGCGTTGTGCAAGAACAGCGCTAAGGCCAACGCCACTGGCATCGGTATGAATTTCAGTAGGAGCAATTGGATCAAAGTGCCGTAAAATGGGAGGTGAGACGAGGAGACGGCACAGTGTTGTGAAAGCGGTGTCACAGGCGTTTGACCAACTGGTCAGGTCATTGTCGCCGCGCAGGAGGTTCGTCAGAGGTGCAGTAATAGTGGCGAAATTTCGGACAGATGAGACAAGGAGACTGCGCAGTGTTGTGAAAGCGGTGTCACAGGCGTTTGACCAACTGGTCAGGTTGTTGTCGCCGCGCAGGAGGTTCGTCAGAGGCGCGATAATAGTGGCGAAATTTCAGACAAAATGTCAGAAATAAGAGCATAGGCCGATAAAGCTGCGGAGCTCCTTCATAGTGGATGGCTTCGGGAACTCAGCAACGGCGCAAAGCTTGGCAGGATCAGGAAGTATGCCTTCCTTAGAAGCTACGTGACCTAAAATCGTGAGTTCACGAGCGCCAAAGCGACACTTTTCCAGGTTAAGTTGGAGCCCAGCTTGAGTCAAACAGTTCAACACACACTCCAAACGGAAAATGTGGCTCTCGAAATCAGACGAGAAGACTATTAATGTCATCTAAATAGCAGAGACAAGTTTTCCACTTTAGGCCATGGAGTGTCGAATCCATCATGCGCTCAAAAGTTACAGGCACGTTACAAAGTTCGAAGGGCATGACGTTGAATTTGTATAGGCCATCAGGTGTTACAAAACCAGTCTTGGCGCGTGTGGCATCCGCTAGAGGTACTTGCCAATATCCTGATCGCAGGTCTAACGACGAAAAGAAGTCAGCTCCTTGTAAACAGTCTATGGCGTCATCAATTCGTGGCAGCGGATAGACGTCTTTGCGTGTGATGTTGTTAACCCGGCGATAATCGATGCAAAACCGTATAGTGCCATCTTTTTTATTGACAAGGACGACAGGCGAGGCCCACGGACTACTGGACGGCTGAATGACACCCTGCTGAAGCATGTCATCGACTTGGTCTTCAATAATCTGTCGTTCAGCTGCCGAGACACGGTATGGGTGCTGGCGCAGTGGTTTTGGGTACCGGTATCAATCTCGTGGGTGATGGTAGCCGTGTGGCCGAGGTGGCTTTTTGAAATAGCGAACGAAGAACGATACTTCTCCAGTAATTGAAGAAGTTGGGAGCGCTGTTGTGGGTCGAGGCTGGCGTCGACAGAACCAACAAAGACTTCGGCTGCATCGGAAGAAGTAGGCTCAGGCAAAGTAAGTGAGACGACAGGAAGAGGAATCAGTGCAACTGTCCGGGATGATCACGCCATCGATGAGCTGTACAATACCAAGGCACTCACCACGGAGGAAAGAGCAGGGGCTCAGCAAAGGGTTGGAAACCTGAATTAGGCTGCAGCCGTCTTGGACAGTGAGCATAGCATAGGGTAGAAGCAGGGCGTGGCGAGATGCGAAGCTCTCGGACGGGGAGAAAATGACGGCGCCGTCAGGTGCGGAGATGCAGGAAACAGGAATGGTAATAGATGACTGCGGAGGGTCCTTGATGTCGGCAGTCACAGTCAGCTTTCAAGGCGCAGGAAACAAATCAATATTGAAGGGGTGTTGCACGGGAGAAGTTCGATTTTGGCGCGAGCGCAGTTGATAATGGCATGATGGTTGCGGCGAAAGTCCCACCCTAAAATAATGTCATGTGAGCACGACGACAGAACAACAAATTCTATGGTATATAGGAAGATTTGAATGAAAACCCTGGCTGTGTAAGCCGCCAAAGGTAAGACACGCTGCGCATTAGCGGTGTGAAGCGAAAGGTCAGGTAAAGGCGTCGTCACTTTGCGTAGCCTGTGGCACAGTTTTCGGCTCATCACAGACACAGCAGCGCCAGTATCCACAAGGGCTAAGACAGTCACACCCTCCACAACAACTTCAGTCACAATCGCAGGGACGAAACGAGGCCTTATATTGTTCGACCCACTCGCGGTTCTTGCCTCGGGAACTGCGCTAATTAGTTTTCCCGAGGCTCGTTGGTGTAGCGACGCATCAGTGAAATCGAGCGCCTTGGTGATGGAGAGCGGCGGTGAGCAGGTGGTCGATCGGCAGCGGAATCAAGGTCGACGGAAGGGGGACGTGGCGTATATTCAGTGGGCCTGTAAGCGTAGGGTCGTGAACAAGCTGTAGGCGGCACGACGCGGCGACGACAGTAATGCATAATGTGTCCAGCAACACCACACGTGTAACAAATTGGTAGATTGTCCAGAGTACGCCAAGGGTTCGAACAAACAGAAGTCTGCCTAGGAGGATTGAAAGGGGCTGGCGGCGGTGGAGGGTGGGCGAGAGGGGGAGGGTGGAACGAGATATGCGATTTGATGCTGGGGCGTCTGAGGACGTTGGCGTACGTAGCGGCCGCTGCAACTGGAACCTGCTGAGGAGTGATTAGTAGCGCTTCAGTCATTTGATCTCGAATCACAGCTTGGAGTCTTGGGGCTAGTTTAGAAGGAGGGCCCTGAACGCTTTGAAGAAGGGACAATTGTCGGGCAACCTCCTCGCGCACAAAGTCCTTGGTCTGGTTGAGCAGCGAGCTGGTCGCCGACACAGCCAAGCTTGATAGTGGATCAGGCTGTTTGCGGAGCTCATCGTATGTCTGACAAAGCGTGAAGACTTCGGCAACGGTGTTGGGGTTGCGAGCGACAAGCATCTGAAAGGCGTCTGCTTCGATGCCGTTTAAAATATGCCCGATACGAGTAATTTCCGGCATGGACGCGTCTATATGTGTGCACAGACTCACAACATCTTCTATATAGCTGGTGAAGGATTCACCGTGTTGCTGGCATCTAGATTGTGCTCCTTACTTTGTCTTGTTCTCAAAGTTTGCAATCATAGCGATATTGATGTTGAATAGTAGATGTCATCATGATTGAGACTCTAGATGATTATGGCTGGCATTTTTTTACATGGCAGGTGACCTTGGCCCTGTGTATGGATTCCAGTGGAGGCACTTTGGTACAACTTATCGGGACATGCGAGCCGATTATGGAACAGAAGGTGTAGACCAGATAACAGACCTTATCAACACCATCAAGAACAATCCGGATGATCGAAGAATGATTCTGTGTTCCTGGAACCCAGCTGGTATGCACCATTTTTGTGGGGTGATTGGTGAAAGGCGTAAGCCATAATTTACTAATTGATTGCAGTAAGTAGTGCTTACCTTGTTACCACCCATGATGAGTCCTGCCATTCTTGTGGAGTTATGCAAATGGTCACATTTATCTTCTTTCTGAGCAGATTTGAAGAAAATGGCGCTACCTCCCTGCCACTGCCTGGCGCAGTTCTATGTTAATGAAGATGAGCTCTCCTGCCAGCTGTACCAGCGATCGGCTGACGTAGTATGCACAATGTTTTAATCATCCCCTTTGCATTCTTTCTTCTTTTCTTTTTTCTGATGGCATAGCATCAAGCGCTGTCCACTGTCAGAAGGCTCCATACTCATATCATTCACAGTGTAGCAGTTGCCACAAGCATATATTGGTAAAATGCTCAGAAGCTTTTGTAGCTTACAGCATGATAACCTTGTGAAACCTAACTCGCATAATATTCACTTATAGTGTTCAAAAAGAGCTAATGTTGATGCTAGTTTTGTTTAACTATGTACATTTGCTGTAATTGGCGTCAGCTGTCTCCTGATTCTGTTTTGAGCCTCCTTAGTGAATTGCTGTGATAATTAGTATGTTTTCAAATGAAAGTACAGATTGGTTTTGAATAAAATTTTTAACTGACCAATCATAGTAACAAAAATATTTGATCTTTTTTTTTTCCTCTTTCCTTCTATTGTACGTAGTATTAGCATGTTCTTGATTAGCTTGCAATTTTGACTGAAGGGAATGCTTGCTCATTGTGACAGCTGCTAACCTTTGCAAGAAAAAGAAAAAGATCTCAGAACTAGGCAGAAACCAAGCTCTTGTGCAAGGGCCTTTGAAACTTAATCACTTTCATAATCAAGCAAACTTTTCTATGCGCTGTGCTATTTGCATGCAGAAATTCAGACTAAATTTGCCTGTACTTAGATGTATATGTTTGGTGTGCAAAAAAAATCAATTCTCATGATATGTCTTGCTCAAAACCTTGCACTGGATGGTACTTCTGAAAAAAAAAAAAAAAAAAAAAAAAAATCCTCTTCAGCATGAAAGAAGGGAGTTCTGCAATGCATTGCGCACTCTATTTTTCTCAGTCTAGTCAGTCACGACACCAAAGTCGGATCCATATTTCTTCCATTTCTGCCGATGCACAGAAGAATGCACCTACCCGAAAAAGGCATGCGCTTCTTCTATGCAACATGGTAGTATAACAGGGTCAAAATAGCTAACTTTTTTTTTTTTTTGTAACAATATTTATTGCCTCAGGGCATCAGTAAGGTATGAGATGAATAATGAGCTAATGATTAAATGAATGGAAAAAGGTTGGCTGATTTTATGAAGTCCAAAAGTGAGCGATGATGTGGTCCCTGAGCAAGATGGGCAAGATTAGCCCTTTACAATTGTGGCCATTTCTTTCTGCCAGGGCTTGGGTGTACCATTCAACATAGCCAGCTATGCTCTGCTGACACACATGATGGCCAAGGTGACCGGAAAACAGGCCAGCGAGTTTGTGCACACTCTTGGTGATGCACACATCTATCTCAACCATGTCGATGCTCTCAAGAAACAGGTAATGCTAATACAATGCCAATTCTCATTAGTGTGCACCACCGTGGATCCTGCCTTTTCATGGCTTCATTTGCTTGTGCTGGCCATTCTTGTATGTCAAGAATGCATAAATCCCCTTGCCTTTCAGCTCATTAATGTTCATCTTTTTGATCATAGTGTGTCTCATTTTTGCCATTTGAACAAACTACACAACAAAAAGAACTGTAGGTTTTGAACAGACAGAAAACCTAGATGAGGCAAGAAGCTATGTTTCGGGTTCGGAGTTTCAAAATAGGAATTTTTAATACTAGAGGGCATTTTTGTATTTTAGATGAACCCAGAAAAAAAAAACATCAAATGTAGCATATTACATAAAACCAAACATCTTTCTCTTTGTCTGGTATTAATGTGAATACAGAGTTGGTCATGGGAGCGGAAAGCATGTCCTAAACCTATACTAATATCTGATGCATCACATGATATACATGTACCATTTTTGTTTTTGCGTGGGTGCTTGAACAGTGCGTTTTTAGAATTGCCATTGTTGTCAATGGATCATTACCAGCATGGTCATAAGTAAAGAGAACACACTAGCTACGAGTGTCTCTAACACTGTGCAGTTCTCTGTTTGCTTGTGCATGCATGTTTAGGGCTGCCTCTGCATATACAATGGCAACGCATGACGCGTTTCTTGGAGCAAATGCCCTCAGATACCGGTTCGTTTTTACTCCTCCCACTTCCACGTCTCTACCTCTCTGGCCTCAACTCTCCCTTCCCTTAATTCACTGCTTAAATAAAGTATACTGCTATTACTAATAGCATTTGCAACAGCAGAAAGTGATACATCACCCTGTTCAGCATCCTCTTGAAATATTAGCAAGTCTGGGAAACAGCATGCCTGATTTTATTTGGTTGCTATTCCACAAATATGCATGTAACACAGACGTTCGGTGAAGTTTCGCACCATGATTCTGAACACAGGTGGTTTGGGCACCCCATGCGCACCCTAGATTGCGCATGGCATGTATGTATCTGCACTTCTCTCTCACCATTTGTAGCCCCCCTCCATGCACCCTGTACGCCCTATGCACTGCCTATAGGGGCGCCACTGAAAGCCACCTAGCGGTCGTTTTCAAGTCTCCGGGATACGAGCTGGTGCTGTTCATGTGTCGCTGAGAGTATTGCCGACGTTTGCGGCAGCAGTTTTTGTTTTGTTTTCTCAGCTCCTTCCGATTTTTTTCTAAGGTGGCTTGAAGCATAAAATTAAGGTTGGCCAAATATTTAGGGAAAACCCCCAATGTGGAGTAGATTTCTAATAAGGGAGTAATTACTTTCTAATAGATTTTTAATAGGGAGTACAGTCCAGTCCACTTATAACGAACTTGATCGTCACGCGGCATTTGTTCGTTGTATCCAAAGTTCGTAGTAAGTGGACCACCTATAATACGGGCAAAAAGAGCAAGCGAGACGAAAGATAACTTTATTTTTATAAAAAGTCCGTGATGCATGTCTGCTTCTTCAAAGCTGATCGCATCACTGCCGTTTCTAATTTTTTCAGCGCGGTAATATGCTCCTTAAGCGACGCGATGTAACCGATTGTGGTTGAAGCGTTCACAGCAACCGGCGGTAGAGCAGCATCCTCGTCACGGATGCTGCAACGGATGCTGCAAAGGCACGGATGCGGCAACGATGTCAACGCAGTGCCATCGCACAGAAAGAATCGATGGCGCAATGCCCTCAGCGCGGGGTGGCAACGGAGCAACAGATGGAGAACCGGTTTGAGCTGGTAGAGCAGGCGCCTGACTTTCTGGATTGGCCGACGCAGATCACGTGGATGCATCACAGCGACGCGGGCGGCGCCACTTTCTCTTTCGTCACCGCGCGCGCACGCTTTTTCGTTTTCATTTTTCAACGCGCGCTTTTTCTTTTTTTACTTTATTTTACCCGCAGAGGAGCGCCGGGGGACGCTTTGTGCGCTCTGTGTTCGCGTCGTGTCAGGGGAACACAAAGTGCGCGAAATTTGCCTGCCGCGGGTTCGCAGTCGAGCGAAACCGCGCCAAACACCGCCGGCTCGGTCAACTACGGGGGCCCGACAGCTTCGTGTTCGCTCTAACCGAGTGTTGAGGCCACAACAGTTCGTTCTATGTGAGACACTGTGCCATTGCCCCAATATATATTTTGACGGTAGCACCGCCCTCGTTCGTACTGAGCGAGCGTTCATTATATCTGCGGCTGTTATAAGTGGGCTGGACTGTAATTAATTAGGGGAGTAATCCCTGGATCAGGACGAATTTTTTTTTAACTACAAAGTTTCTGAGAAAGCTGTATAGCTTTCCATTGTAGCTGTATGGTTGCGCTCGGGTGGATGACAATGAGTAATTACTCCCTTATTAAGCATAAAATTAATGTATCCCTTTGTGTAGAAGGGAAAACATTGATGATGCTGGAGCCATCTGGAAGAAACTAAGGCATACACGTGCCGGGTGCTCCCTACAAACAAGCGCTAAATGTCCAGTTTCAATGTTCAGCCCCATTTCATTGTGGGCATGATGCATTGACTGATCAGCTACTTAACAGAATATTCGCTGTTTTATTTTTACTTTTCATTTACCCTGCTTTTGCTTTGCAACCTCTTTTCATATGTGCTCATGGTGACGCACTTCAACCCACCATATGAGACATTCTGCGCCGCCGTTACATCATGCCAGTACCACTCTCTTATAGGTATATCACTTCATCGGCCGAATTTACAAAACTTTAATGCGATGTCGCTAACAGCCCTGTGTCACAGAAAATCTGGCGTCTTCGTTGTTGTCATTGGCCTTGAGTGAGAAATCCCCATGGAAAATTC
The DNA here is from genome assembly GCA_023969395.1 of Amblyomma maculatum. NCBI lineage: Eukaryota > Metazoa > Arthropoda > Arachnida > Ixodida > Ixodidae > Amblyomma > Amblyomma maculatum. Next base: position 88,092 of record JAJIZL010000096.1, on the reverse strand, counting down.
AGGGACAGTTTGAAATGTTCAAATTGATGCTAAGTTTCTCAAGGAAGTTCCATAACGAAAGGAAGAGAATTGAGCGGTAATGAAAACTGAGCCAACTTTGAGTGGGGATGGAAGTCGAATCCAAGACTTTCAGGTTGCGAGACAGACACACGCTCGTAGATTGAGGGGGATCACTGGTTTAAGCTGAATGAAGATAGACCTACTGAATTCGTGACGTGAACGGGGCCCGACAACGCAGTCGAGTTATGATCTTATTAGGTGATGCTTAATTAAGCACCCACGTGTTTAAAGCATCCCCTACGGGATTAGCCTGGTGATGACACATTTCAAAGCGTGTACAGTCGGAAATAGGTGAAACGAAATAAAACGAGCGCTTACAACCTTTAGACATACTGCTCTTAACAAGCATCGTTTATAGGCTATTAAATGCATGTACTGCACGCTTGGGGCATCGTGTTTAATTTACTTTGCACTCAGGACCTGTGAAATGGTATGAAAAGTTAAGCGCTACAAAAATGTGCAGCATTGCACTAAATTATTGAACTATTAGAGGGCTACACAGTAACCAACATATTTTGCTTCCTGTACCCAAAAGTGAATTGTAGCGATCGTCAAATAATTCACGATTACGCGCTGATATTATTTTAAGTGCTTTCATATCGAAATATAAGACAGAAATAACAAGCGGCTTGTTTATGCGAAATGGACTCAAACAGTATGCTCTCGGTTGTAATGCTTGCTGAACTGAGCCGAGTAAACACATTTTCGAGTGCGTTTTTTGCAGCTGAGGCTCTAAGGGAGCACTTCAGGTGAGGGTCAAAGGAAGTACCTTTGCAAGACAAACAGAACCACCTTTGCAGGCTGCGAGGTTCGAAACTGGGTTTGGGCCCACTGCGGAGGAGGGGCGCGCAGCGGGGTTTACGGAGCTTCTCCCAAACATACACCCCTGTAAAAGCCGAGCACCAGGCCGGGGGACGCTTGTACCCATTTTTACTGGTGGGTGTCCGGCGGTGGGTTTCGAACTGACCACCTCCCGCAGCCGAGACAGGCGCTCTAACCACTATTGCTGCAGATGCCCCGTAGTTTGTGTCGCAATTCACTGACAGCAGATGCTGTTAATGCAACGATGCAAACGCCGTGGCCAAACGAATTCCTGACGCGACAGCTGCATAAAAACACACGGCTAGCAGATGACATTGGCTGGCTCCACTTCCGGATTTGCTTATGAACTCTGCCACAAGCGGCGTGGTCGTCTTTGCACGGGGCCTATACCTTGTTTAAGTGTCCTCATACTAAAATTACCGCGTGTTTCTTTATCTCATTAACCTTTTTCTGGGTCCACCTGAGAAGGTGGTCAGTCGGGCTAGCACCTGCTGGGAAGGTGTGTTCAGTCTTCCTGAGAAATAAGAATTTAATGTGCTCCTTGTGACTGCACAGAAAATGTACAATTGGCAGCTGGCTTTATGTTGGGTGAGTTTCACAAAGAATATGTTGTTGGCTCTTTCTACAGCTGGAGCGAGAGCCCCGACCTTTCCCAAAGTTGTTGATTAAGCGTGACGTCACCGACATCTTTGACTTCAAGTCTGAAGACTTTGAGCTTGTTGACTACAATCCACATCCAGCCATCAAGATGGAAATGTCGGTGTAGCTTGAGTGGCATCTGGCATTGGCGGTTTGCACAGTCTTTTGCATTTATTTTGACATCTGTGATGTCCTGATGTCACTGATGTCCCGACGTCAGTGACCTGGCATAACATTTTGCACGTTCTTGCATAATAGGATGTCTTTTGCATTTGTTTTCCATTATTCAATACCGCATCAGTATTTAGTGATATCAAGGCGTACGTTGCCAGATTTGATTATTGTCAAGCCGTACGTCTCCATTTTACTGAATGAGTCTGGAATGAATTGACTCAGTGTTTACCTAGTATTAGAATACTGCAGTGTAAAGATGCTGCTGTGATGTGACCAGTCAGTCAAAGAAGCATACTGCCATGTTGGCAAAAGGGTCAGGTATGTTAACTGCCTAACTAGCCTTTTTTGTTTAGTTCAGTCACACGCTCAGGTCGTGGCCACTGCTGCTTTTGTACCGAATTTTATCACTGTGATAAAGACCAGTCTTCTCAGCCCTGCCAAAAGAGATAGCAAAGGTCATCTGTATGCATTTACACTTTTCTTTCTTTTTCTGCCCACTCGAAAGTATGTATGCATTTATGCAAAGCATTCGGTTGCATTTTAGTTTAATTCAGCATTCAGTTATATTGCTGTTGGTATTGCTGATAGTATAGTCTCTCCTCTTGCATAAGGGCAATTTTTTGTCTGTGTGCGTGCACATATAAGTACATAATATATACACTACCCGATGCGTAGTCTCTGTGCAAAACTTGGAAATAATATCAAACAATAATAGCACCCTTATTACTGTCTGATATTTTGAACAAAGGAGGTGGGGGAAGAATGAGCGAGAAAATGCTCTCTGAGCAAGGCTGATATCTTTGCACGTGTGAAATTTCGCACATGCTGCCAGGTGTGTGCAAGGGAACATGTGATCAGGTATGGCAGATGAAAAATACAGCAAGTGCTTTATGACGAAATCTCTCCCAAGTTGGAAACAAAGACCCTTATTGCTTGATAGTGAGTTGTTTTTTTTATACCTGGCGCTTTTTGTCTTTTTGCTCCTTTTGGGCTGCACAGACATTGCTTGAATCACCCTCCCTCTTCTTTTATCAAGCTCAGCATTTTTTGCAAGCTTAGCTTCAGGATAAAAAAAAAACGAAGCAGTACTGAGATTTGATGCTGTGTGCAAGTAATTCTTATGTGGATTTTGAACTGGGCATTCCTTGTCTTAATTAATATTCTCTGTCTGTTGAAGCAGTTTTTGCTTGCAATAAAGTTCCTGAAAAGCAACGTTTGCTTTAGTAAGACTTTAAAAGGTTCAGTGCAATTGACCAGTCTGCCTTGCACAGTCTCATGCATGTATGTACAGTGCGCTACCTCCATCTGGCCATATTGGTGTACTCCCATACAGCCAACTATGGGTGCCAGTTTCAGGAAGATAAGTGAGCGGCACTCAGCATGACCAAGTTCTGAAAACAGAGTATGTATTCCCGTACAGGATGCTCATGCTGCAGACAAGATTCGTGGACACCTTGCGCTGCGTTTCTTTGAAGAATTTCATTTTCTATTAGAAACATCAATTTATAATGAACCATTTTAGATATGTTGGTTAGGATGCCTGCAGTTCGAGAAGGTGTTGACAGCGATATCATTCAGAACCTTTACAAACATCACAATGGGCCAAGAACAATCCCCTAGTTCTCTGAGAAACCTGTTCGCAAACAAGACTTTCATCAATATCATATATCTAGAGCGATAGTGCTTCTCGGCACAAAAGCAGAGTTTCATTTCTGTGTGACATTTTGGCATTCAGCCAATTTCAAGGCCAAGCCTTCAAATTCAGACGACAGGAACATCGGTGTTGACCCGTGACCATGGCCGGTATCAACGCGCGTGTGCTCTTCCCCTTACAGCCTGTGCAAGAGGGGCAGTTGCTACCTATTGCTGCTATTCTCCGAGGCACTGGGGGCCAATCCCGCTTAGCCCAGCTCCGCCCGAAGTGGGCTGCTAAAATGCTCAAGGCAGCTTCGGCGCACGCTGTTTGAGGCATCGTGTATAGTATTGCTGAACAGCTGCTGCCAAAGCGTTGAGCAAGAACATGACAACCGTTTCTTATGCAGCCACCACGTGCTAAGAGGGGACAAGTATGGGGATTTGAAACACTGCATTCTATGATGGCGCATAGTACTAGCTGGCACAGCTGTATCATTTGCGACTGACATGAATAAAATTGAAGCAAGATATTTCAGTAAGAAACCAGCCTTAGCAAACATTTATTTTCCTTTTAAAGGCCGGCACAGTCTTTGTCGGTACTTGAAAGTGTGTTACAACAATAACGGTATTTGCCGCTCCAAAGAATACAGTTTACTCTCACTGCGCGAAATACGCCAGATCAGACAGATCATTTGCGCTTTGATATTCTGACATTGTTTCGTTATGCCTAAAAGGACTGAACGCAATAACATGCATTGCTTGTATTGACGTGTAAAGTTAAACCTTGATATAATGAAGCCGTAAAAGTCAGCAGTTTACTTCGTTATAATGAAGTTTCGTTGTATCGAAATTCCATGCCTAGCATGCGGAAACATTACCTAAGCACTTGCCAATTGTAAGGAATTCATTTTTATTTCCTCAGAAAGTAATCCGTGCTGTTTTTTTGTGTCTGCTTAGCTATCAGAGATGGCCTCATGCTGCGTTCATAGGCTTCTTGCTGTCCTGTTAAACTCGCGTAGCGCCACAGCACGTCTATTGCGTCAAGCACTTCACGGTTACTTGGGGCTTCGCCGTCTTCGGCGTCAGTGTCGCTGCCCAGGTCCTCCTGCGAAGGACCCAGGCCGCTCTCCTCCATTTGTGACTAATCAAAAAGACAAAGGGAGAGAGAGAAAAAAGCGGGAGGCGGGCGCGTGGATACTCTAGCGGCTTATCGTTTATCTCTTGCTTGTAGAAGCGAATGCCGCGCGCCCCGGGAGGCCCGTCCGCGTGAGTTACCCAAGTCTCGCGCGCTGGCAACGCTTTCCCTTTGGCCGTCATCTCCTCTGCCAAATTCTTGTCCTTCCGGGTGAAATTAGTCTGAAGATTTCATTGTAATGAAATTACAGAAACATTTACTTCGTTATATCGAAGTAAAATATACATGGTTTCCAATGGGCATTATACTGAAGTTCGTTATACCGAGGTTTAACTGTACAGCATAGTCGAGCAACTCACAGTTCCGAGAATATCAACTACAACCTGAAATTCTTTCGCATTGGTTTGTGGATGACTCTAGAAGGCTTGTCATTCTGATCTGTTAATTTCTTTGTGTAGTTTGCCAGAAGAATTCGGAGAAACTTTTCACAAATCACATGTACTAAACATTTGCCATGACTCTGGTCAACACTTTCTGGGCAGCTTGGAAGGGGTGAATCTTCTAAATGTGGCTCAACTATTAGCTGCAAGGCTTCTAGAATCCTTGATCGCCTTTTAAAAAAAAAAAGACTAAATCATTTTCAGGAGATCCAGAGACTCTGCTTCGTGTAGTGAAGTTCACCGTTCTCTTAAGCACGAAATTTGTACAGAGGACTGCTGGTCTTGTTCATCGTCACAAGCATGACACAAGCATCACACCCAAGGTCACTGATAAGCTTGGCAATATACTGACTGACATAAACCAGGTCTTAATAAGCAACAGTCGCAAGCGGAGCTGGAAGATGTGATCGCAGAGCTTTCAGTTCTTGAACCACATCTTGAGGAACACAGGCAGCCACTTCTGCGTCTTCACCTTGTACAGTGACTCCTGGTGATGGCAGTGCTTTTTCTTTTTTTTTCACAATGTGGTCTAAAGCTCCTGCAACAGCTCTTGTGTCCAGCTTGTGATTACCTCCACACATGAAGGCAGTTTTCCAAACAATGCCTCGATAGGGTCACCAATAAATTTCTTAGTCAGGATGTAGTTGATGCCTCTTCCTAGCAGAAATTTGGTCACCTCTAGAGCAGATTTTGTGCTGAATAGTAAAGCATTATATGTTTCATCTGTGAAGTTCCCAACGCCAGTGGCAATGGAACATTCCTGAATCTTTTTCTTATATGTAGTGTCGTGAATATCAAACCATTTCTTCATCACTTTCATAAAGTCGATTGTCGATGTGGCATCCTTGAAAATGAAGAGAAGAGAGCTAACTCGTGAGTTCTGCTGGAGATGTTCAAGAGAGCAGCAATTAATTGGGTCGAAAGCACCTGCATAGCACGCAGCATGTTCATTTTTTCAAGGTTCGATGGATACACCTTTTCGCATCAAATTTCTTGCCAACTTTATCGGCATGTTCATCTGGTGCTCATAAACTTTCTTGACAAATGTGCCATTGATGACGCCAGTGCAGTCTTTGAGGTTCCGGTCCGAAAATTGGTTGTGGACATTTTTAAAAGCATGGCAAGAATCGAAGCTTAAAGACATTTCTCGTTCATCATAATGAGGATGATTCACTACAATTGAAAAAGCACCATTCCCCATGAGCTTGAACTTGGTTCTGTTCGCTGAGTAGTTGTCGGTAACGATGCGAACCACTACAAAACCGCATTCGTCAGCTGCAGAAATGACGTCCTTCGTCCACACATACAAGTCTCTCCCTCTCAGCTGCTTGGTGAAGTAGTGCGAACATGGGATCTTGTAGGAGCTGGTCACTTCGTAGAGCACGAAACACAAGACACAGTTAGCAAGTGTTTCGTTCTTGGTGCACGGTGCACCATTTTCCGGCTTGTCTCCGATCCCAAATACTATATTGAATGTCCGATTGTATAAGTATTTTGGCTTTATTGCAGCTTCATCGATTATTGTTGAGGACGTGTGCTGTTTGTGGCTGACAAAAGAAGCCTCGTGAATAAGCCTTTCTTTTATGGTGCCACTCATTCCTGAAGAAGTTGAGCTGGGACCGACATAGCGCTGCAGTGTGCAATTATATGGCAGTGTCAGCAGATTGATATTGTCAAAAGGAAGTGCCATATAATACACTCTCTGATTACTTCTTCGGTAGAAGACTGAAATTTCTTCTGGTATCCGTCAACTTGGTGAAGCAGGGAAACAGCCATTTTCTCCCTTTTCGGCACTTGAAGCAATATTTTTCAGAGCTGAGTAGTGTTTGTCGTCACGATATGAAGATTACCTTTCTCTCTTCTTCTAATGGCTGCTGGGCTTTTGAGCAATTGGAGCGATAGTATGCTACCCGTGAACGCAGCCTTGCTATCATTAAAAGGTATCGACTTGCTCGCTGCGTATTGTTGTTGTTTGCGTGCATATGGTAGCTTTTTGCTTGGTCTCATTTTCTGGTGACTCTAGTACTGAATCCTCATATTCTAGGTCTGCCTTTCGTTTTGATGGTCTTTTTAGAGGGAGCAGTGTCTCGAACTTTTGGTGTCCTTCGCACTTTCTTCGCACTGGGTACTAGGTAAGAAGGATACCCTTCAAATACAGTTGGCACTGCACTGGGAACCAATTTTCTTATTTTGCGATCACTGATGTAGTCACTCTCCAAATAGGGCTTGCTACGTACTATAGTCGACAGGCATTTGTCATTAATGACCACATTTTCCTGAGAAATGCTTCTTTGCCATTTGAAGCACAGTTCCTGGTCGACCGGAAACTGGTGGTGAAACGACACACCATGAGTATTTCCGAACTGCAACTGACAAAACGGCACACAACAGTATACCATAGCCACTATTAGGTGCAACTTCACTTCACAAGTTTTTGTGACAAGTATTCATGAAAAGTCTGATGCAGAAACTTACTGAGAAACGTGATCTTCTCAGCAGGGCACTCAAGGCTTGAAGCACACAGCAAACTTTTCATCCACGCGCAGTGCGGCAAAACCAGCATGCAAAAAAATAGGCCCACGTGCCAAGGAGCGCACGCATAGTGACCAGCTGTGCCATGACCTTGTCTTCAAACTTTAACCTTGACCTTTCATTTTGACCTTGACATTAAGTGATATCTAGGCAAACACTGTGTCAAAGAATCACTTGATTCATGAGGTCAATAGATCGCGTGATTTCATTGTATAAAGATACTGTCTAGCCTGTCGCCAGTCATGGATCAGGAGCCGACCACGTCGAACCAGGAAGCTTGCAATGTCACTGTAGAAAAACCTATAGCATAACCATGAAGAGCTAATGCTTGACTTTCGGTTTAACCAAGCTGAGCCACTGCTAATTTTTTCCATTTACTATTTCTGAAAGCCACTTTGTGGTTTTATGTTTTTGGCACTTTTTATGATTCTGTTTATCAGTATCTGTGCAACTTTAAATTCTAATACCAGCTGTTTATCGACGCAGTGGAGAGACCATGCACCTCATAGATTGAAGATAGATCATAGATTGAAGCACGTTACTCAGAAAGGCCATTTTTTTTTAACCAGAGGCTTTAGTAAAACTTTGCATTATGATTGAGAATTCATACCTTCCTTGTTTCTGGGAAACAGGCAATAGCTGTGAGTGAGAGCCTTCATTCATATATAACTGCTACGTTTAATTATCAGCTTGCAAGGGATGCCATTAGAGGTGCTTAGGGCCTGGTGTATTAAACACTGCTGGCCATTTTCAAGCAAAGAAAACGCAGCAATATCTCTCACCAAGTTCGTGACTGGCTCTGGGCTGCCTATGTGGGGAGACGAAAACCTCAGTAAAATGCTTCTTTGGAAAAATCTCATTCATTTGAACTTGCTGAATTCAGATCACTTGTTCACTAAAACTGCAGCTTTGGCCCCCTCAGCCTCAAGTGTGAGGTAAAAAAGACTCCCTTCAGTTTGAACTCCACATAACAGTTGCAATTCTTTGGCTTCGGAGCTTGAATCCTGGACAGTGAACTGTAGATGCATATGCATGAAACCAAGATGAAAATGGCGCTTTCCTGAACTCTTTCTGTCGCAACCTAGTGTGTCCAAAATGGGTTTGTCTTGTAACTTGATGTTTCAGTTCAACAGGGTTTGCAAGTTTTTTTAATAAATTAACCTTTTTGAGGCAGACAATGTTTCAAAAGGGTTGCTATTCAGCCCTCCGAGATGAGAGTAAAGGCTACATGTGTACTTAAAAGGAGAGAACACTGACCAAGATGTCGTGAGATTATGGTGAAAACGAAAATAGATTGCTTCATGTAGTATAAAGATCAAACTCTGCAATATCCAAGAGTTTTGTAATTTTAATCTGGCACTGAAAATTGCATAAAACCAACTGAAGTAACCTCTTGTGGCAAAACACTGTCATTATCACTGTAGTACTCCACAGGACCACATCTCAGGAAAATATAACTGATTTCATTAAGTGCACAATGTTTTTTTTTTTTTTTTTTTTTAAAGAGGTACTCTCTTGGATAAAAACCACTGCCTTCTTTTGCATTGCTTATGATGTGCTTTTAGCACTTGTCACTAGATGGCATCAGGGTGTTTTGAATTTCTTAAATGAAGCCGTAGCCACGGCCCGCTAAAACTTTCATCGACGGGGAGTACGTTCCTGTACCGTAGCAGCCTTGAATGTGGAAAATGAAATGGACACTACTCTACACTAAAATTGTCTAATTACTGTCTGGTGAGTGATGTTTATGTTAGTTCCTGGTACTATATCACTTTTGTCTATGCACGCCGACATGTAGGTGTAGGGTGATGCTGGAAACCATAAGCTGTGACCGCAATCACATAAAAATAGGTGCATGCACTTATTGCAAAATTCTTGATAAAATGTTTCTAGTTTCTGACAAAACTGCCATTAAATCTACGACTAGAAAGCTTCTCATTGCACCAAAAAAAAAAAATGGATGCCTAAATTTCAGTGTTATATCCCTTTACAGGCTGGCTGCCATTCATGTCTGCAATAACCTCTGCACAGGTTTCTTCCGTGACAGAAGGTAGCCCAAAACTAACATGAGAACATGAGGTAATGTGACATGTGCCAGCATAAAAAATCATAATAGAGAGTGGTTAATTGTAGGCCAGTCTGGGAGAGATAGGAGAAAAACCACAAACGACAGGTAAGGAAGGGGACAAAGACTATCTGCCATGGAGGAAAAGAAATTGCCGACGATTACGTTACTTCCTAATGTGAAATTTGGGCGCAGCTCATCAGCTGTTTCACCTTGTCGATAGATTGATCGGCAATGATTTCGAGCAAGACATGTACAATTACAGACTTTTTTTTTCACACATTTTTTCAATAAATACTCCACTAACAGTTCTGGACTGTCATGAAGGAAGCTTTGTGGTTGGAGAAATCCAGAGAACAGTTAATGTATCGGGAGGTTGCGGGAGACAGCGCGTGGGCCCATAGAAATGTTGCGTGACGGAGAGAGATATCGGCGAATGACTGACGCCGCTATCTAGTCAAGTCAACCTGACTGCGTTTCGGTTTGGGATGCACGCACCATGATCCACTGATAGGGAGCCGGCGCTTCGGCAACCGGAGAACACCGTCGCTGCCACGCAGAAAGAGGGGGGTACAAGCAGCGACGAACGGTAGCGGTGGGAGCGCGTGCAGCAATCAGAACGCGCGGTCGCAGCCATGGAGGAAAAGTAAGGAGGGGGAGCGCACTGCCCCAGTATAGTATATTGGCACTATAGCCCCAGGAAGGGCAACGACGACGCGAAACGCGGGAACGGGCGCCAAAGAGCTGCGCGGGCTCCGCAAGCCAACCGCCTCTAACGCCGCTGCCTTCTCTCTCTTACGGGCAACGAGTCTTTTATTAGCTAAGATAGTTGCCAGACACAAAGGCAGCAGGGTGTACTGCTGACAGTCGCGCGTCTGGTCGTTGCATTGTACACTGCATTGTGAGAACTGCAGGTCGCCTTTTCATCCACGGGAGGTCCGCCAGAAGACAATTGATTCGAAAAAAATTAAAGAGCACTGCAAAATCTGCATTGGAGTAATGCGAAAGCATGGATGATGAAGTTGGTTGCTTCTAGTTAATTCACTTCTTGTTTACCCATTTTAATATTTTATACTTTCAAATTGCGCGCCAATCCCTTCTTATGCTTTTTATCGGCTCTACTTCCGGTTGCGTGACGTCACATCCTCTACGTCACGTTAACTTGTGAAGCACGCATCTGGATCTGCCCTGTCTGGATTTTCTTAACACAGAGCGGAGAGGAAGAAGATTCTGAACGTAAAAACTGCGGCCAAAAAAGCACGCTAGCGTTTTAGAATAGGGGGACCCAAGGCTTGGGGCCCCCAAGGAAATAGCGTGCGGCGGCGCAACGTACTAGCCGAGCGGCGAGTTTTAGAATAGGGGTTTTCCCGACGCAGCGGAGCCGGGCTTGCGTTCGTCGATTGCAGCGCCACAACGGTAAACCAAGAAAAAGCATTTAAATATATAAGAGCCAACAACGCTATTTTGTTGATTTCCGAAAAATAGGGGCCGCCCCTAGCGTTAACCCAAGACCCCAAGCGCGCCTTACGTTCTGCGCATGCGCATTTCGACGCCCCAAGCTCCTTGGGGGCCCCAAAGTTTGGGGCCCCCTATTCTAAAACTATGCGCCGACTCCCCAGGCGATTGCTACCGTTCAGCGGCACGCGACCCGCCTGGCGGCTGAGGCCGTGAAGAGTGCTTGTAACCTCACCTGACCTCACAGCCTGCGGGGACCTCCTGAACCGCTCCCCGGCCTGCGTGCCGGGGGCAGAAGATGAAGGGCTCCTTTTCGGTGGAAATAAAATTTTTCATTCTTGTTTACCCATTGTAGTCTGGTATACTTTCAAATTGCGCGCCAATTTCCATCCTATGCCCCTTTTTCGGCTCTACTTCCGGTTGCGTGACTGCGCGCCAATTCCGTCCGAAGTCCTTTTTTAGCTCTTCAGGTTGCGTGACGTCACCTTAATTGACTGATTTAATTAACTATTTTAGTATTTGATAAATTCAAATGTGGCGCCAAGCCATTGGCTAATGAGACTAATTTTTTGCCTCTAATTATTTCCCTAATTAACTTATTGGCCTAAGTATTATTCGGACACATTACGTCCCCTCTACGATTGACACCACGCAGTAACCTCCACCACTTTTCAATTACAACTGCTGCGGTGGACACGATTTTGCGTGTTTTGCACATTACATACGCCACCCCTTATCGATTGACATCACAAAATGCTGGGCGAATTGCAGCAGATTTGATTAAATTAGGAGGGGGATAGCGCGAACGCAGTCCCCCACTACCAAAAATTGCATGCCCCATCTGCCCCAGTTTGGGGTAGTGGCAGGGGTCAGCACGAGCGCAGTGCAATGCCCGCGCCTCTCCCTGGTGGCACACCAGACCTTCTTTATTGGAATGCTCCGTCGCTTCTGCGCATGCGCCAGCTGAAAGAAGTGAGGAGAAATAACTTGCCGGATGTGACGTAGCCTTGTTTTGTTTTGTTTGTAAAATGTCTGCCGCTTCTCGTCGCCGTTTCAAGCGATAGGCCGATAGCTGGTCGCCAGTGTCCGTGATCGCTCGCAAGCCAGACATGGCTGTGGCGATGATGGCGGACGGGTTGCTTGGCATTGTAGTTTGAATATCGTAGCCGTGTGGCCGTACGTGTTCCTTTCCACTTGTTATAATACTCCTTGAGCTTCGGCCTCGCGTACTGCTGTTCGTCAAGCAGCAAGCTGTGATATTCCCATGCGTTACAGATAGCACCATCTCCGACCTGTGGACTCTGCGACGCTAGTTCAGCAATGCGTGTCAGCCCGCTCTTGTCGATGGAACATGCCTGCAGTATGTCGCAAGTACTTACTTGCATTTCCCGAAATTTACACGAGTCACTGCCTTTGGATCATCCGGAAGTAAGGTGTACAGCGCAAGTAGCGCCACACATGGGATGCGACAAACTCGTCTCCGATCGAGTACGTAGTCGAATGGCATCTCGCTGTCATTTTTATCGTTGTCCTCGACTTCGACACCACTATTTAGTAGCAGTGGTAAACTTTAATCACCTCGAAATACCAGTATAAAAAGGGGCGTCGTTCCGGTTGGTGTTCCTTCAGGAAGAACGTTAGTCAAGTAGTATTCATGGCGGGTTTTAGTCTCGCCCCTTAGGATCCGGGATTTAGAACTGACATGAACAGTCGTTCCTTCAGGAAGAACGTTAGTCA
>JAJIZL010000096.1:52713-74998 GCA_023969395.1 Amblyomma maculatum | reverse complement strand
TGACTAACGTTCTTCCTGAAGGAACGACTGTTCATGTCAGTTCTAAATCCCGGATCCTAAGACGTGTGTATCGTGGAAGCTGGCCACCTGCCGATAATGCTCAATGTATACATATGGCTGGACCTTGTTTGCAACATTTCTAAAATGTTTTGTTCGTTGTAAAGTTGTGCATGAAATATGTGTATAACCTTTATTGTATTTAAAACAGCATTTCGTGCACCAAAATCATCTACTACAGGTCATTGCTCCATAGATTCAAAATAACAATTCTCTCACCTTTTAGAACACTGCAGCGCCGTACATTTATGACCTGATTTATCTGCAGCTATGAAAATAACTGCTTTGAAAGGGCTCGTGTTGTTATATACCATTCGCGTAGGCCTGTGTAACTTTGATGTCACAGTTCCTTATTGCACATTTTCTTGACTCCTCCTTCAGTTTAAAGCATCTGAGCAGTTAGTGGCGATGTATGTACCGAACCATCGCGACCCGCCAAAGCTTATTAAGACGAATAAATGACTGAACCTCATTTTCAGTGAGTAGGATTGTTTTATTTTCTTTCATATAGTATGTCTGGTAAAAAAAAAAAAAAAAAAAATGTACACCTCATTTTCCACTTACCAGAACTACGAACTAAGAAGAGAAAACATTCTCTATAGCGCTCGTCCTGTGCCCTGTCTTGTGTGTGTTTTTGTTCGCGCTACTATAAGATGTCTGAAGTACTGCACCAACTAGGCCGACAACACATCTTACTGAAGCATATTTCTCCTCAACATTGTTTAGTCACAGTGGCTGTTGGCTACATAAAGAGCTGCTGATTTCCTTTCTGTTGTCTGGCCAGTAACTTAATGACAGCTTCTGTTCTGGTTGTCTTGATGCCATTGGCACTACAAGGAGGTTCGCACACTGCTTCGCTGTTTCATCACATTCCACATGACAGATGCGGTAATGCTGGTAATTCTGCATCCGTTGCTGTAGTCAAGGGTGGCACTGATGAATACGCTCAGTGTTAAGATAGATGTCTCCATAGCTCAGTTGGACGATCCATGTCTGCACTTTGGACTTGGATGTAGGACAAACTGTTTCTCAGGCACGAATGCAGTCGGTACTCAGGCATACTGCCTTTGGCAGCATTGCATGTTGTGTATGAAATGGCATAGTGTGCAGAAGTCCAAAGCATTTTCTGTACAATGTAGCAAATGCTTCACATCTGAAGGACAGTCTGCTGACTTTTTTCAGCTATATTTTCTTTGTGGCAGTCGAACACTCCGCGTTCAGATAAAAAAAGTATACCTAGCTTTAGGGGTAAGAAACACGGCAGGACATTTTAAAATGTAAATTTTCGAAATAGGAATGTTGCTTTGAATATCTTTGAAACTTGACAGTAAAAGATGATGTAACTGCCCGCTGCCTAGATAGCGGGCAGTAACAAGCCCACCATTAAAATGAAGGTCAGTGATGCAGTGATGCCCAACACACAACCTAAGGGGTATGTACAGCCCCCTTGTTTTTCTAAGATATTTTTTTTTTTTTTTTTTGCACACTACTGAGAATTTATTAATAGCGCTGGGAGACGAGCATGTATGCAAAGGGACACATTGTCTTTAGCTGGCTTATGGTGGAAGAAACTATGACTTCCTCATGAAAGAGAGTATGGCGAATACAATAACAATCCTAACTTCAAAGCGACAGAGCCACGGTGCAAGTATAACAATCATGCCACAAGATGGAAGCGACGCTATGTGATCCCCAGTGGAAGCCTATGCCTTGCTGTTTCGCGGCGGCATAAGGCAGTATGTTTGCAGTTGTAAGGATTTCGCAATGTCACGCATACAATATTGCATCATTGGATGCTCAATGCACCTGCGTGAAGTGCCCACCAGGGGTGAAATTCTACCGTTTATTCCAATAGCAGCAGGAGCACTGGGAATTTCTGTGTGCATTGCATAAAAGGCTGCACGTGTATAGCTTTATGTTGATCTGTTATATCATGGTGCAAAGGCGCACATGTTTTGCAGCATTCTTAGGTTTGCTAGTAACCTGAAATGCCATATAGTTTCTCAACACATTTTATGTAGTCCTTGTTCTTTAGTTTCTTTTTCATAAGTACGACCTCTGCCCTTGTGTAAAGTGTTCATTTGCAATTTCTCATCAATGTCGGAGTCATAAATATTGCTTGTCCTATGCGACACATCAACAAAAATAAATATAACAACTGCTTCCCCTCTATAGTCTCGGATACAACTTAAGTCTGCAGTAACTGCCATGCACAATTTCTTCGTCACAGAAAATAGTCTGTTTAAGGTCTTTCTGGTTATCTAAATAAGAAGCTAACCATCAGACAAAATTACCAGCTGAAGAATACCATCAATGCTTCTTGCTTGTTTGGTGTACTTACACATTGATTGTTTACCGTTCAGTGGAGTAAAACACATGCCGCGAAACATTCATTGGTCATTGTTAGCAACTGCTGTTTTCTTTAAGTTCTATCCTACTTATACCATCCATGTCACACCCCCAAACCTAGATATTTAAAAAAAACAACAAACAAACAGGCGGCCGACACCACAGCTCCAAGAACTGCTCGCTAAAGAGGCGACATGCCCGCTCCAGGTGGAACCAGACCTCCGTCCATACTCTTGCAAGCACTTCGTGAATTCCCAGGTTTTGACACCTCTCCTCTCCTCTAATGTTAGTGCGTGGGGGAGCCCCTGAAGGTGATTTAAATAAGACGAATAATGTTTCATTACAGCTATAGTTTAAAGCACTCAGTTACTAATTTAAAAATAGCTATTAGTTAAATAAGGCTGGTCATATCTACCACAGCTAAGAAAAATATTTTGCCCATAGCAATGCCGCCACCGTCCCCAGCTTAGAGAAAATATAAATTCCTGCAAAACAGATATTCTGTTACTATTGTCATCACAGCGAAAGATCTACAGAAATATGCCAGTATTTTTACTCTTCTCCAGCAGCAAACTTCCCCTTGTTGTATGGCTAAGTACTATTAGAAATTTCATATGTTTAGTAAGAAAGCAGACAGAATTAGAGAAAACACACCCACAGTTGCATTTCTTGAGAAATTGTAATGAAAGGAATGCCTTCACTCAGTTCCTTGGCTGGGCTGTACACAGCTGAGAAATTTCGATGGGCAGTATGTAAAAAAAAAAAAGAAAGAAAGAAAGTAGTAAACTTCGGAGGTTCACCGAAGTACAGATGCCTATGGGACTAATGTGCAGCAACTCAATTTTTTTGTCTAAGTTATCGATTAGATATAGCATAGCTTCTCAGCTTTTACATCCTCCATTTAAGTTTTACACTGCTGCTTCCCTAAAGGGACGCTGCAGACAGCTTCATCCTACTCATCTAAAAAAAATCGTTATGTGGATTCTTCCAGGTAGGTTGATATTTTTTTGGCAGCAAGAGGTGCATTTATTACTCCGAAAACAATCAAAATGCAACATTTGATTATTCCTTTTGTTGTTATTCCTTTGTTGTTGTTTTTTTTTTTTTTTGTCTTCTAGGATATATTGTACACTGTCTGTGAAATTGTGAGTTTTTTTTGCCCACTCCTGTATGAGCCTGTCAAAAGGCTTACAGTATAAATAAATAAATAAATAAATAAATAAATAAATAAATAAATAAATAAATAAATTTGATTTGCACCTGTGGTGTCATGACCAAAAGAACTACTTGTAGAGTAAAACCCATTCGCAGCACGAATAAAACAACGACAAGAAGGCAGTAAGCTTTGCTCTCACAGAAATGGCGTAGAACAGTCTGAAAAATTGTTGTGGCCTGTAGCACAGCATGGCTGCCCAAGAAGACAGAGTTACGGACTCGGCCGATGGAAGCCCCCAGCGTTACCAAACTACCCCCTTCCCCTCTGACCTACAAGACTAGCGGAATAAGGGAGTAATTACTCATAAGCATCCACCAAAGCACAGCGATAAGGCTGCAAAGGAAAGCTATGCAGCTTTATCAAAACCTCTTTGGTTGAAAGCAATAGGGCTGCCATTGGTTGGATGGCAATGAGTAATCACTTTTTATTGCAAGTCTGCTTAACCTTGGAGGGTTTCCCTAGGGCATATGAAGTGAGCATTAGACGATTTTTTTTTTTTTTTTTTCAGTGACCACATGTTGAAATGTTTTCTGTCTGCATGGTCTTGCTTTGTGACTAAACTGTGCACAAGTGGGAGTTGATGAAGACAGTGATGCACAGCATGAGAAAGTGGCTGTATAATGCGTGCGATGTCAAGGTGAAGCTATGGCTTAGTTGTTTAATGCAGCACCCAGAGAATCTGACCTGTGTAGCTTGCCATGAGTTCAAATCACATTCGTAGGCGTGTGCCATTTATATGCTTTTTATTATGCACCCATCACATGGTGCGTGGCGTCACACTCCGACAACAAGAGAGTGGCTTTAGTGCCTCAGGGTTTCAGACCAGAAATTTGCTTGCAGGCAATTTTTATTTCTGCGCATGCACCATACTGTTGTACATGCACAGACCACATGGTCACAATTCAGAAAATGTCATGTAGCCATCACAAATTTCTCCAGGAGAGTCCCCTTAATCCTTACGAGATGCAGCTCATGCTGCAAAACACACTTATCATCAATCAGTAGTGAACGGCTGTGTAGTCGTGCATTGGAGATCTGCCGGAGTAAACATTAAGTAACATCACCGCGGTTTACTTACAAAAGTGGCCATTGGTGGCTTAGCTGTATTTTAGTTTCCATACTTAAAGGGCAACTCCGGTGGTTTTTTCAGCATTTTATGTTTTTCATTGAATTACATTCCTCGGCACGTCCTGACTCCAACACAAAAAACCGTTTTTCAAAATTCCAATTGGAAGTATTTTTAAAAAAGAAAAACAGCAAATCGAAACCAAAACTGCTTTCACGGCCAGAAACGACGTCCCATTTGACGAAATGGTGACGTCACACTCAGTATTAGAAAAACACTCGTACGTGCGTTGGATGGTGAAAATAAAGTATGGAAATCATGACGCACTGCATAAAATGTCTGAGGTAGTTCAATATAAGCCTCACAATTTCATAATCACGCGGGAAGTGGACAATAACGCCTGTATACTGTTTGTGACGTCAGAAACTCAGTGTTGCCCGCAGAAATACTCTCAACTTAAGCCATGAAAACGGCATATTTTAAAGCCGTATTGCGCGTGAACGGATTATCGTACGGCGTTCAAATTTTTTAGAATGCGTCAGGACGGAGAGGAGAACCTGTGGTAAAAGTTTCACTACAATATTCGAATGTCAAAAAACCCCCGGAGTTGCCCTTTAAGTAGTCTATAAAACTTCTACCATAGAAAAAGCCTGTGTTTCATTATTAGAACACAGTAATTTATTGGTATAGACCAAGTTCATTTTGCCCTCACTATTCCCTTAAGTTGTTCTCATTTGGATGTGGATAGGTCAAGAGAGCTGTGCATACAGTACAGGCAGATGATAAGGGGGGAGGGGAAGAAACCGTAATGACATTCATGGTGAGCTTTATCATATTGATCGTATTTATATGCTGTGAGCAAGAACGTTCTGATGCATTCTAGCAATGCGAGGAGGAGAAAGCTGTCTTATTGAAAGGTCAGGACACTGATTGTGGGAAGGTGCTGCTGAGAGGTTTGTGATGAGCAGAGCCTGTTTAATTCATCAGCAAGCCTCACTGCACCATAATTACGATATGACATAAACGGCCTACACTGTTAAGTTGCGCTGACGTATTCATGCGTTGTATGCATGCACAGTGTATGTCATTTTTGGTTGCTGAGTGGGCTTACACATATTTTTGATGTGATACCCAAAATGTGTTTTTTTTTTTTTTTTTTTTTTTTCCCTTCTTTCGTGCAGATGTCCGTGCTTAGGCTACACATGACCACCTCTGTTGCATATGCTCTGGTCGACGGCTGGCAGAGATGCCCGTTTAGGTAACTTTTGGGTCGTCGAACATCGGACCTTCACATCTGGATGAATCCACCGTCAACTGGTTACAGGAGAATGATTCTCTCCTTGCTCCTCCAGGAGAAAAACCTAGCACATCTAATCTGACCCCTTTCCTGGCACCTACACGCCCTTTTTTTTGTTGACCAAAGGTGCTGCCGTATATATGAAATAAATAATTGAAGCAACAAATAAATCTCGGCAATCTGCAAAATATGCTTGCACATTTAATGCTATTACATTTAACCTAGCGACCACATTTCGTGACATTCTGTGAATTGCAATGCATGTCTGCTAATTATTGCGATTCCTGTATGTGCTGTACCAGTGTACCTGGGCAGCTGTTTTCCCTCTTTGTGGTGAAGTTGCGAGTGTTCTGTTGGAGCAAAGATTGTGTTACCTCAGAATATTTTTTCACATGCGTCAGTGCATACTTTGCTTGAATGCTTCAGTTCACCCTTTTAAAGTGACACTGAGGACAACTCCATTGAGTCATTGGTCTCAGTAAATATTTGATTATTTCTCTCATTATGGCTGTGTTGTCCGGCAGCATTTGTGGCATATAGTATTTATTGGTGAGAAAATGTAAATTGGAAGCCTTCCCATGAGTCGATTCATGATGACCTTGCTGAAAAGGACGTGTCACTGCCACATTAGAGTGGCTCACGATACAATATATCTTGCAGTAATCTGCACCAAAACTTCTGTGTGGAAGCATGCATTTTACTTGCAAAACTGGCCGGTAATGGCAGCATCTTTATTCTGTTTCTTGGTCTTTCCATCCTTTTAAAACCTCTGCTTTCATTTTAAGTGGTCTCTTTACTGGTTTGTGGGGTTTAACATCCCAAAGCGACTCGTGTGGTCTCTTTAAGATTAGAACACTGTATCTTAGCGATACAGGAAAACTGCTTTCCATCCTCCTTAGTGTCCCTTCAAAGGAATCCGACAATAAAACACAATTCACAATAAGTATTTCAATATGTATTGCCATTTGCCTACTTTGTGCCTGTGGCTAATTTTAGCTTATTTTACTCCATAAAAGGAGCTTTGTTTAACAAAATAAATACAGTGTAAATTTCACTGGTGACTAATTAACCATATCAACAACTCCCTCTTGTGTAAACTCACTGAACATCTGAAATATGTTTCGTCAGCACTTCATTACTTCTGGGCTGCCATGAATGGCAGCTATGGCATGTGGTTTTTATGGTAAGCAACCACCTTGGCAGGAATGTTGCTTTGTGAGCTGCGTCAATTAGTGTCTGTCCAAGACTTGGACATCACTTAGGAATATACACGGTCAGCAATAGGACGGTGTACATCGGACCTGTGTTGGCAGTCACTTTTTCAGAATTGCAGCGTTGGAACCAAGGACCATATGGCATTACCTTGGCCTGCATGCATGACAACACAACAAAAACAGGACATAACTCAACCTAACGGACAAGATTAAAATCTCCATGCAGGCCTTGTGCTCAACACATCACTAAAGGCAACAAGCACTGTTTGCCATGTCAGTCACAGCAATGGTTCTAGCAAAACTACTTTCGCTGTGTAGTGTTTAATATTTTTAACAGTGCAAATTTACGCAGTTTTGTTACTCTTGCAATGATTTATGTCCATATACCATTTTTTATCCCATAGGTGCAGTTGGTTATCATGACAGTTGGAGTAATTTGTGACCACCCGAGGGTATTGTATGACCTGGAATCGAGATGCATGTGTGCATTTTGACACTACACGACCCATATGCAGTCCGCAATAAATGTTCCGTCTTGCGCTGGCAAGCAGACTGCTTAAATCTTTGAAGATGCAACACATCATTAGCATGATTGTGTGAAAAAATATGAAGGGATATCAGTCCATATCTTTGCAGCTTTCACAGCTGGCCTTTTTTCCCTAAGGCAAAGGAAATAATTACTTGGCAAACTTTGTTTTTGGTGCATGCTGCAACTAGTCGCAAGGGCAATGACTGGACAAAGATGGAATCACGAACGCAGCACTGTTTATTGTTTTAACACTAGTCTACATGCTTGTCTACAATGATAAGCACAACAGGGCAGGTAGAAATAACATCGATCGAATAGGACGTCGTGGGATGTTTTCTGAGACAAAAAAATAAAAAAAAAATACAGGAATTAGATACAAGAACTGTCCAGAGCTAGAGCAGCTGGAAGATAAATACTGTGCAAAAATACCAGGACTTTCACAGCTTGCGCTTCGAGCCTTTAACTTTAGGAGCAAAACTAGAGGCAGGACTGCGTCGGGAGATGTCGAGAGCATTTTTTCTTTACGCGGGCGGTCTGCCTCCTGGCACTCCTAAGTACAGAAGTTTACTTGAAAATATACCTGGATTCCACGGTTGCATGACTAGTCCAGTAGGCCGGCAGCAAGTCGCTTGAGAGCTGTGATGAATAGCTGGCCTTCCCGGTTGAGGTTCTATTTCCCGGTTAGTCCCGGGCTGGCTACCGCACCGGAGCTTCATAATAGATTAGCTGTGCCAAGCTGCCTGCATCAATTGGACACCGAATTCGTGTTTGTACTTACATCCGATAAAGGCAACGAAAATGGCAAAACAATTGCCCTGCGGATACACTAACCGACCTCTTGAAATCCAGGATAGAGAGGCAATTTTGTCTCCAACCGGCCTTTTTATACTGGTATTTCCAGGTGATTAAAGTTTACCACTGCTACTAAATAGTGGTGTCGAAGTCGAGGACAACGATAAAAATGACAGCGAGATTCCATGTTTTTTCGCATCCCATGTGTTGCGTAACTTGCGCTGTACACCTCAGTCCGATTGTATACGTACTTTCGGATGATCCAAAGGCAGTGACTCGTATAAATTTCGGGAAATGCAAGTAAGTATATGGAATGCTTAATACACCAGTTACTTGCAACATACTGCAGGCATGTATCATCGACAAGGGCGGGCTGACACGCATTGCAGAACTAGCGTCGCAGAGTCCACAGGTCGGAGACGGTGCTATCACAGCATGCCGCTTGACGAACAGCAGTAGGCGAGGCCGAAGCTCAAGGAGTATTATAACAAGTGGAAAGGAACACCTGGGAACACGGCCACACACGGCCACTCGGCTACGATATTCAAACTACGATGCCAAGAAACCCGTCCGCCACCATCGCCACAGTCAAGTCCGGCTTGCGAGCAATCACGGACTCGGAGCCGGCGACACATGGCGACCATCTGTCGGTCTATCGCTAGAAACGGCGACGAGAAGCGACAGACATTTTACAAACAAAACATAAAACAAGTTTTACGTCACGTCCGGCAAGTTATTTCTCCTCACTTCTTTCAGCTGGCGCATGCGCAGAAGCGACGGAGCATTCCAATAAAGATGGTCTGGTCTGGGACCACCGCCTAGCTGATCACGGTTACCCCGGCATATAGTGAACTAGAATACTTTAGTTCACTATACCCCGGCACCAGGTAAGTATGCCTAGGAGTCGACGCGTCTCCATTGTGGACCCAACCTATCGAGAACCTGTGTCCTGCTCCAATGAGGACCGTTAGGAAGTGAATGAAACACTTTTTTGTTGCTTTCTGCTACATGTTCACCCAGAGAATAACAAATTTTTCTTTACAAACTCTCGAGCTGTTAATTGAAAACTGTTGTAGAAGCCTACTAATTGTTATACGAAGTGTCTAAAGGTACGTCCGACGTATCCATTCGATTCTCGTAAAGATACGGCGGACGTCGATATACAGGCTCATGGCTATATGCACGTCGAACGCGGCCACATTCCGCTTGCTACGCGTGAATGAATCTTATCATAGCCTCTATGATATCAGCTAGCCGCGACTCTCGATGAGGTGCTACGAAGAGTGCATCCGTTCTAACATAGATCACGGTCTTCACTTAGGGTTGTGTACGGCAAGCATCGCTGTCACGCACATAGCTGCAGGCGATGCTACGTACAGCACCAGCTTCACCAGCTGGCATCGAGATACGCACATTCACGAGCAGCTTTCGCTTCGCACTAAACTATTACCTCGATCTGCCCGTAATGTAAGCGAGTTACTCCTAGCATTTACGCTGTCTTAGGTCCTGCATCGACCTCCGAAGATCTAGCGCCGGCACAACATATACACACCTCGCCGTGCAGAACATATTCGGCAGTCCAAAGTATGTATGTGAAATGGCATTATGCTCGTTCCTCACATGCAGACCGAGGAAACAGGATGTTTCTAGCTAAATTCTTCGTTTAAATTCTACCTCAGAGCCGTGGCAGAAGACATGCCGAATCTACTAGAGGCCTGCGCTGCTACTGCGGCGAGCTGCACTGCACATCGACTCGTCGAGGCGAAGACCTACTGCACCGCACCGCAAGAGTGCACAACCGGAAAGCCGGAAGCGCGAATGATCCGAATTCCCTGTGAACAGCAATGTTCTTTGGTATTTAGGGGAAGACTAGACTAAAGTGCTTAGCCTGCATCTTTTTCTTGTCGTTGAATTTTGCGTACATGTAGTTTAAACACCCGCATGCTCGAGGTTAGCATGACCTGACTGAACGGCCGCGCAGCTTTGAAACGATCGGGATCGATATGCATGCATCGCCGGACTTGGGTACGCGGTAGAAAATGTGCGCTGCACATTTCGTTGCAGAAGCTGACTCTTGGAATTTTGCAGAGTGCGCCATGCAAGTGATCATTGCTACAACCACGCATCCATGTTCCAAAGGCTGGCCTACCCCGAGGCGCATAAATGTTCAACCGTGGACGTATCAATGATCGAAGAGAGGACAGATTTTCACAGTTTTGGGCGCGAAATCGATAGCTACCAGTGCTCAGTGTTAGAGAAATTCTGCCTTGATCATGCGCAATTCAGTGTTTCAGGTGTGGTCAGTAGCTGTAAGTTTGAACAGTTCGCCTGTCAAGTCAGCCGCGCCAGCCATGGACCGGCGGAGCGATTTTCCACGCTACACCGCTGTCTTGCTAGAAAGCCTACCTAGGCGGCGTTTGTCATACAGCTGCTTTTTGTGGGCCCCGTAATTGAAAGTAACGCCTCCAGAAACGCGTTAAATGTTCAAAAATGTATTCTCTTCAACAGTTTCACTCCAAGCTGTCAAAGCAGGCGGACGTTGATAAAACAGTTGAGCACTCCAGTCTTTAGAAATCTGTAGAATCGCCTTCAGTTTGTAAAATTATTGGAATAGGTCACTTTCCGATCGCTGGGACATAGACCCTTGACAGCGCTTTCACGTGAATAAGGACCACACCAGACCGAAAGCTTGTCTCATATAACATAGCTAACCAAGGTATACCTTACAGCATTGTGTTGATTTTTATGGTGCATAAGCGACTAATGCTGCCATGCACCAAGAACAAGGTTTAATGTATTTATTAGTGTGTAATGACTAAAATGTTCTTTAGGATGTAGCTTGCTTAGGAACATTTTAAGAAACCAAAAATGCAGGAAATTTGCACGTCTCTCCTAGGATTACAGTTCAGAAGAGCGTGTTGTCGGGCTAGTTGGTTCTGCATAGTATATAAGAGAAATGCGCAACAACTTAAACAGGACACTTACTCGCTTATTTATTTCCTAGGATAATGCTGGGATGGAAAGGGATCTGTTGCAAAATTGTACAAAATGTTTCCTCTTATTTTCTCGACTCTGACGCACGTGTAAAATATGGTTTATTGTTAGTTCATCTCCACACTCCTTGCATATTGGTTTGTCCTCTTTCATAAGTATGAAGCTGTGTGTGAGGTGTGGGTATGTGTTTTGTTAAGATGACCTAAAATGGCCTCCATGTTGTGTTTTTGATTACTGCATGATTTCCATTCCTTAATGACAGGTTTGACAAGTATAGTTTGTAGTTTATTTCAATGTTTCAAAAATCCTGCCATTTCACTCTCACTTTTCTTTGTACAAGCTTCTTGGTATCTTCATGCAGCTTATTCACCCTCTGTAATTTAGCATTGCATCAAGGTAACCTGGTTATTTCTTTTCATCACCTTTCAAGACAACTGTCCCGATTTCATAAAGTGTAGGGTTTCTGACGACAGGAACTCCTTGGAAGTAATAGAAATAAATGAGATCCACAATCATGAGCTATCTAGGGTATGCATATACATGTCCATCGCTCAGTGGAATGGTGTCAGTACGCTGTTAGAACAGGTCTTGTGGTAACAACAACCATTGTCTGAGGTGGTCCTTTAATGGGCATTGAAATGCTATGTAACTACAGGTACTGATAGAACTCTTGATCATGTTATGTGATGATGCGATCCTTGCATGCATATAGGTATACATTTCAGAATCTGCAGTGCACCACTTGACCATTTGCCACCAGTTTGTGTGAAAATGTATTGTTCATGCATGTTAACCAGTATTTAACAGATGACCCCTGTGCACAAGCCAAAAGTGCCACGAGCCAAAAGTGCCACGAGCCAAATGTCACGAGGCCACACGACATGGCAGGAGCTGTTAAGTCAAGCTTACAAAGTTATATTTGAAATATGTTCTGGGACGTTTCAGCTCCAATTAAGAAAGGTTGAGGCTTACAGAGGTCTATGCCAGGTTGTCTATCACCTAACAGGGCAGCCTACGACCGTATGCTAATGAGTATATCTGAGATAACAGAGACATGAATTAAGGAATTAGTAATTATGTTTGTAGCAAAGGGCATGTAAATTAACGGGAATCCACAGTGGGATCTGCAGACAAGAACCATTAACGCTGGCACACCATACCCTTACAGGTGGAGATTAGGAGTCTCCCTAATTTTTTTTTCTGCTCAAAGCTTGTCATTTCCTTCATTCTTCCAGAAGAGGAAGATGTGAAAATGATAGCATCGAAAATTCCAGAGACCATCGTTAACAAGGATGCTGATCCCAACAGCGTAAAAAGGAATTTCAGAAAAGATGGGTGACTAGTAATGCTGGGAACAGTTGAAGCTAAGCGGAAAGGCATGAAATTGAAATGCAACATATGCAGAGATATGTTGCGAGACGACCAGTCTGTGGTGTGCGACATCTGTCTCCGTTAGTTTCATCAAGTGATTGGCCAAAGCAGATGGGGCTTGTGGTTTTGTGATAAGTGCAGTGTAGTAGCATAGATGCAACCTTGCCCATTAATAATTGGAGTGGAGTAAGTGCATTGTTTTGTTTTTGTAAGATGTTCATGGTTTCCATGCAAACATTATGAGAATTTTTTTCCTAGAGAATGTTTGCTGAAATGTGAATATAATGTGCAATAAAACTAGTGTTTTCTTGCTATTTACTTTTCCTTGTATACATTAGTTCTGTGAAGAAAACCACAGGCTAGAAGGAAATGTAATGGCATGCATTTTGATACTTGGCCCCGTTGTGCTGGCTCAGTAGTTAGTGCTTGGCTGCTGAACCCAAAGATGCAGATTTGGTTCCAGCCAGAGCAGGAGCATTTCAATAGAGGCGAAACAATAAGCCGTCATACACCGTGCGGTGTCAGTGCATGTAAAAGAACCCCGGGTGGTCGAAATTATACCGGAGCCCTCAACTATCGTGTTCCTCATAGCCGTAGTTATTTTGGGATGCTAAACCAGATATATATCACATTGTACTCTGAGTAAGATGCTATTCATGTTCAGTTAATCATACACTAAACGATCAATTTTTTTCTGCATGGTACAGCAGCTGTTGTACAATTCTACTTTAGCCTTCATGAAGAATATCACACTGGCTCCACATGGCCTTCTGTTGACCCTTGATATGCGTCACAATCACACACCCGGGTATGTATTTGTCTAAGGGCACCTATGCATGCAAGGAGGGGACCGTTACTTTCCATTTGTCCGAACTGTTATGCACAATCCACATCATTTTTGTAATTCAACTGCCTGCTATTTGAACTGTCCAGCATTGATGCAAGTTTCAAAGAACTGCAATTAGCAAATTAATCCAAGCAGGAAACCATGCCAAGAACTGCTTCGGTTTCATCTTTAACAACTGTTTGAGAACTAAAATTAGCCAAATGTTGCAAAACATAGATGAGAGGTTACAAAATCTAAAAAACAATGCAGCCTACCTATGGCAAGTAGGGTTTCACATCCTAAAGTGACATATGTAGCTATGAAAAATACCGTAGTGGAGAGCTCCAGACTAATTTAACTACCCGGGCTTTGTACTTTGCGTTGACATCTTGCAGGAAACAGAAGCATTTGCATTTCACCTGCACCAAAGTGCGACTGCCATCACTGGCATTAAACATCACGACCTTGGGGCAAGTAGCCGAACGTGCCACTAAGATGTCGCAGCGTTTACGTACATGCTATACACGTCAACCTTTCTAGCATTAAAGCTGTCACATGTATGGCAGATATTCATGTTCAGCTTTGAACTGACAAGTTTAAAAGTGTACTATTTGTGTTTGTCTACCATGAAAAACAAAGGAAACTAAGGAAAAAAAAAATGAACATATGTTGAAAAAGTACTAGTCATTAACACATAAAGCATATTCGTTCCTTTATTAATGATAAAGTGGCCTTCAACAATAGTACAAAGCCTGAAAATTTAGGAAGGTGCTGTGCCAGGCAGCTATTTTACAGAAACCTGAACCATTTCACCTGTAGTAATGCGCATCCCGGCGGTGTGGGCTGGGCACTTATTTTTCGGTCCACTCCAACATGCGAAAACTGCATCATGTGCATTCCCATTTTCCGAGTTTTGAGCTCTGTAGTGCAGGCTAAAAAATTGTCGATGACTTATTTTCGTCTGATTGTTGCACAGCGCGTGTAAATAAATTACCACTGCACCTAATAAACACTGACATGCACGTGCAACATCGCCGATCATAAACGGACACACTGATGTCCGTCCAGACATCGGCGCACTCATCACAGCACTCTTCGTAGTCTCACACAGCACTCTAGTAGGACGTAATCCGTACATCACAGCATCTCACGGTAAGCACAAACCACACCTCCAACAAACACGAATGACGCGATGCTTGGGCTGGAGACACTCCGGCGGCACCCAGCTTTTTCAGCGACTACGTATAACTTGCAGCACCAAACCTCAATGCGAGCAGAAAGCGATGCGTTACGTGACACATCTCATCACAGATAGAAGTGAGGAAACTTTGAAGAATCAAAACTACATAACTACATAACGACCGTCGTAGACGTTAATCCACATGATAACGAGGAATGAGCGGGCGTGCGGGCCGCGGGCTGGCCGTCAACACCGCGATTACATGCGCTTGCGCTGGTCGTGCTTGCGACCCTGCCGCGGTCCAACTCACGTAAACCTATCATCATGCCATCAAGTAGTATATCACCCATTCTAGGCACTATTCTTGCCACTGTACTATTCTTTGTAATTTCACATGATTTCACGCATGCAGTAGTAACATACTTCCTGCACCTCGCACGTAGTACACCTCATACCAACTTCGATTTGGCTACATATGGCTACCATATTGTTGCTACAACCACATCTGGGGATCTCGGATCCGTCCGGCTTTCCCGACGGATCCCAAGGCCCATATCGGAGAAAAATGCGTTGGGTCCGTCGGAAGAACCCTACCGATCGGGTCCGTCCGTCGTATCCCAAAGAAAAACGCACCGGGTCCGTCGGACGTACCTTTAAGACCATTGATCGGGTCCGTCGGACGTACCTTTAGCCACAGCCATTTTTATATGCGCACAAATTATACCCAAAACACGTTTGACACGCTGGCTGGCGTGAACCTCAATGTTGTTAACTGATAGACGTCATATTTAACTAGTGGTGGCGCCCTTTAACACGCCTATCTCCCAACTCCTCGCATTCCTCTATTGCTCGTTCAGTCCGCGGCTGTTTCCTTCCTCCATGTCCGCGGCTGTGCTCGAACTCATTACATGTTGCAAGGCGCACGAAAATTTTCGGTGCAGTCGCAGTGTCGCTGCGGTGCCAATCGAAAATTCCATAGGCTGGCGGCCGCCTCGTTCGCAACGATCGCCTGTCGCAGCCGCTCTTCGAATGGAGCGGCGTGCGTGCCCCCGTCGCTGTGCGGCTGAAATCGCACTTTGCTGCGGCGAGAATCGCATCATGTGAAACGGCATCGCCTCGAAGTAGCAGCACTCAAGCCTACGTTGCATTCCGCAGCAGTGTGCCACGGATGCAAATTTTCCGAGCCGCAGTATCAATCGGGAGCTTGCGTCAAGCTTGCTCGAGCTACATGCTAGCCGAACTCTTGCCGCGGCGCCGCCGCGTCGAGGCTGACCACCGCCACTCTCGTGTAGGGCCTTGAGGGCTAACATCCTATCATTGCTCTCATGATGGGTATCACCGAGTTTGCCCTGATCTTTCTAGAGATTCACATGAAAACTTTTTTTTCTTTTTTCAAAACTTTGCTTTCGAAGATGGGCAGGGCGGGTTGATATTCGTGAAAGCACAGTAATTAAATACCTGTCGTACGGTCACCATGCCGTTACATGCAGCATATCATCCATCCCTGCTCCCCATAATGTCTTTACTGGAAAGTCTAGCAATGTTCTATTCACTGAAGTACATGTGTAAAAGGATATTCATTCATATCAAAATCTACAAATAATGTAGGAATGCATGAGAAACAGCATATTTATTTTGCTGCTGGTAGTAAGAGGCTTGGAGAAAGCAACCTACTGGAAACCTGCTTGGAATACCTCTGTTGCTACACAGTTTGAAAAGGCAGATACTTGAGAGTACAATGAGTACCCTCGACTTGGAAATTTATAGTACTACGCTGTAGGGCTGTTATGTTTAATGGTACCACTGCAATAATGTGCACAGGGTGTGACAAGGACATGTTAAAATATTATGTCCTGCCACTACAGCTTTCTTTCTCAATTCTTTTCTATGACTGGCAAAGACAGTGTGAACCGTTTACTTTGTGGGAATATGAAAGGGGCCCCAGGTAACTGATAAAATCTGAAAAATCAGTGAGAAGCATACGGGTTACATTTTTCCTTTCCTGCAAGTTCAATGCAGATGTAAAAATAAACAGGGTTGCTGAGTGCAAACCGAGTATTTCACCAACATTTACTAGCAGTACTATATGTCCATAATAAGACTGCTGCAGTATGAGGAACAGGTGGTTTTGCAGATGCTTAGTCCTGCATGCAAAACAATAGGACAATGTGTTTCTTACGGGAAAAATCAACTGTGGCATTGAACTCTTTCAGTGCATGTGCCGTTGCTAAGAAATTCAAACCAACTGCAAGCACAGGGCTAATGAGGCCACTCAGGGGTATCCTCTCACATGCAGGTTTCCTCAGTAGTCTGACAACAGTCTCCTTACTGGAAGAATATTTCACGCTAGCACTACTAGCAGTTGCCAACAAGTTCATGTTCTCAAAGTTATACTAGTGGTTACAACTCTTTTAAAATAGAAAGTTTCAACTGCTGAAAATGTTATGCCAAAAGTAATTTTTGTCACAAAATTTATAGAAAAGACAATTTATTAAATGTAATCAATCACTTTTAACATGCTACAGTGCAGCTCTGCTTCTTGTAGATGCACAGCTATATAGTCGTTGCACTTGAGCCTTTCCTGGTATTGCAGTTAAGTTGCGAGGAAAGCGATATATCACACAGTAACTGTCATGTAATGTTAAGTTCAGCGATCATTTCAGGCAACATTGAGCAGGGATGTCACTGCTGCATAATGATTGAGACAAATTGCAAAAGTTTCAATAAACAGTGATAATAATGCACGCTACAAAGGAACCAGTAGTTTAAAATCATTCGCAGCCCTAGGTAGTTTATGTTAGCTGCAATGCAGCTAAATTATTTTCACTTTCATAACTGTGCTGTGCAGACACATTTCTTTCAATTAGCAGCACAAGAGGTAGTTTACTGCTGCCCTAAGTTCTACCAATGACCATTTCTACGCTGCAACAACTCACAGCTTTGGCATCCAACTGCCAAGTCAAAGGTTACCGGATTGAGTTATGGCTGTGGTAGCCTCACTCCAATTGAGACAACATGCAAAAGAAGTTTGTTACTAATATGTCCGTCATGATCACAAGCAGCTTCGGCATTTTAAAGCTCTCTATCAATGTTGATATGCAGCCAAAACGAGATGGCGCATGATGCTGGCACAGAAGACAGTGGCGCTGGCAACGATTACAGCACCACATGCTCCATGTTGTCTGGTGGTACTTGATGAAGTGGTTAAAAATTTAGTACAATTAATGCTAACATCATCACTTCTTTCTGACTTTGGTAACAACCACCTGATTGCGATTTAAAGTCCTTTTTAAGTTTTTATGCCCTTTTCCCACTTTCTGAATGCACTCTGTGCTTTTGTGGCCAGGCTGCTTGCAGAGAAAGCAGGTGAGCCCCTTCGACTGGCAGTCGTGGCCGGGCGGGAGGCATCTGTCGCACGTCAGGCAGTGCTCATTCGCTTCCTTCACGCACACGCCGCACCTATCGCAGTGCCTGTAAGGACCACCATCTTTGGACGGGCAGTCGTTGCACAGGACACAATGTCTATTGTGGCGGGCTACCCACCGATCGCAATGCGCGCAAAACGTGTAGTCTTCCTCGGGAAGCGGGATCTGTCCCAGAGGCACGTCGGTGAAGATTCGCACAGGCGAGCCTTTGCCTCGCTTTCCGGAGAAATCTTTAAATGCTGCGTGGTTCTCATAGTGGACCGCGTAGTCAAGCATCCGAAGACGAGGTATGGTCGCCACGATGCGCTTCTCATTGAAGTAAGGGAAGAACCAGAAAATGTTAAGCTTGCAGCCCCGAGCCGTCGCTTTCTCGACGATCCGTTCCAGAGTCCTTGCGACGGCGTCCACCAACCCGCCGAATGGGGGATCCACCAAGAGGGCGCACCGGGTGCCACTGGCCAAACAGTTCCGTAGTACGGTCTCGGACTCCGCTCCGCGAAAGTGAAAGTTATTAAACATGTTGAACCAGCAGAACTCGTCCGGACCGTAGAACTGCTCGTACAACTGCTCAATGTCCAGAAGTAGACTGTCCATGCTGGGTCGGTGCTCCCTGATGTACTCGTGCAGGCTGGGCGTCCCCACGCAGAGGACGCGATCGAAGCCAAGCCGTGAAAGCGTGTCCACGACAAAGTTAATGCACGAGTCGTCGAAGAAGAACTGAGCTTTCGTGGCGTTGTTCACATCAGCATGGAGGAGTCGGCTAGGCCGCCGCAGCTCGTCATCTGATAGAGGGTTCCTAAACGGGTGCTCGAAGTGATGCCGGTGGTGCTTC
This sequence comes from Amblyomma maculatum, assembly GCA_023969395.1. Taxonomy (NCBI): domain Eukaryota; kingdom Metazoa; phylum Arthropoda; class Arachnida; order Ixodida; family Ixodidae; genus Amblyomma; species Amblyomma maculatum. Next base: position 55,850 of record JAJIZL010000096.1, on the reverse strand, counting down.
ATCTCTTTCTTGGTAAGCAGAGTCCGGCAGCAGAAGTATCGATCGCTTGGCTCGCATTTCAGAAGCTTCAAGAACCTCGCGTGCAGCTGCTCGTGCGTCCAAGTGGGTAAGACGCGCTGTTTAACGGCGTCCCACTTGAAACCGCAGCGTGAGGCTTCGTCTTTCCAGACGAAGAAAGAGCAATCTTTGCGTTGCCTGCAGGCAGAACACGCGTAGAAGGGGCGTGCGCAATTCTTGCTGTCAGTACCCAGTCGCCGAAACAGCAGTGCGGGTCCATGCTCGCAGCAAAGAACGTTGTCGGAATCGTCGCGCAGGAGCTCGATACAACTTGTCGCAAAATTCATTGCGAATCCGATATTGGAACAAGCACACTTCTTGAAGATACCAGCGATATCGAATGATTTTATGGGACTATAAGCAGCATTTCTTCTAAACAGTATTGCTTATCAAACTTTCACGCGAAGGAACCAATTTCTGCCATATGAACTCCGATGCAGCCATGTGGTGGACTGGAATAAACAAACAGCGCGTGAACGCGTGAACGAACGCCCTGAACACGTGTTCACGTCGCGCTGCGAAAACAGCACTTGCCTTCTTTCAGAATACTTTCTTGCTTAAAACCACTCAATTTACGATAACGAGATAGCGCTTAAAGTTGTTCTGAAGGTTAATACATTTTTACCGTCGTAGCGTAAATATTTTTGCGCACTTCACGCTGCCAACTCTGCACACCAGAGCCGCCACTGCCGCTGATGGCTGCTGTTCGGCTGGTTCGGCCGCTGTAATTTGGCTCTCGGGAGAAAACTGCCGTGTTGACGAACATTTCCCTGCCTAGTGATGTCTTCGTTTTTCGGTTTCGACAAGATTCAGCGGTTCTTCGCCATCGTGAAGCACAATGGAGGTTACCTCAAATCTGCGTTCAAGTTGTGGAGGTAAGACGTGCTTGTTAGTGGTCCCTTTCACGATCGTACACGCGAAGGTCAAAACCGCAGGTTTCGTTTGAGCTGGCGGCTGATGTGAACATTGTCGTTTCTTTAGAAAACAATAAAGTGATAGTGTAGTAATCTGTATCTGACGTTATAGCAGGTTATATATTCTGATTGTTGCCATGTGAAAGCCGCAGCCCTGAGCTAAACTATACCTGAGTTAACCGTGATATGATCAAGGCAGCGACGTTCATGCATTTAGTTTACATGGTCCTCTTGTTGAGACACTCAATGAAGCAAGCAGCGATGCCGCTACTCAACCACAGTGGTTTAAAACAATAAGATAGCGTCGTGCGTGCGTACTAGTCGCTCTGTAGAGCGTATGTCTACAGCGTGTGAACTGTCATGCCGGTAAAACTTAGCGCTCCAATTAGTGTTTTGCGGTAACTCTGTGCATGCTTTTAACCACTTTATTATTTCGTTTCGTTGTAGAATGGACGAGTTGCGAATGGGGACGCTGGTAGGCGTCGACAAGTATGGAAACAAGTACTACGAGGACAACAGATTCTTCTTCGGTGGGTTCCGACTGCTCGAGTTTTCACTGTCTAGTTGGATTACTTGAAGTAATACCGTCACTCACACTTACAGGACGCAACCGGTGGGTTGAGTACGCTGACTACTACTACTTTGATTACGACGGAAGCCAAGTGCCAGCCGAATGGTGAGCCTTGGCACTGGATTTTAACTAGACAGTTAGCAAAGCTGCGATGTTGGTCATCGTGAGGACTGCATGCAAGCACTTCTTAGTGGACAAGCTGATTGCCATGCTCACCTTTGGTACTGTAGTAACTTCCATGCAAGCCGATACGTGGAGACATGTCTCGGCATGTGCATTGAAATGATGCTCGGCTGCTGAAGTTCAAGCGACCCCAATAGCAAACTGAGCTTATGCATTCTATTCCGAAGTTGCAGATTAAGATGTAGTAATTGTTTAAGCATGAGTTCTGATCCACGTTTGCAGCGTTTGGGAAGGCAGTGAGGTTAAACTAGACTGGTCAAGGTTACAGCACTGGTGTCACCATAGAGCAGTGGTTTCCAGTAGCAGATACAATGCCTACATCATTGTGTAGGTATGTGACGATTCGGTAAATGCCGAGTTTGTCATAAGTTTCTTTGAATATTGTGTGTTACATCATATTTTTAGTTATTATTATGCTTTATTATGCTTAGTCCCATTGCCATTTTGATGTGTCTGCATCAATACTTATAATGGCCAAGTGTTTGCAAAACCTTGGGAATGGTTTCCACTAATTTTTATGCTGGTACTCTGTTACAGGCATGGCTGGTTACATTACACGACTGATGTGCCGCCAACCAAGGCTGATCTTCCTCAGTACAAGTGGCTTGCACCACATACAGAGAACATGAGCGGCACCAAGGACGCGTACATGCCATACAGCACTGTCCCACCCAAGATTCAGCCATGGGTGCCACCCAAGACAGCGAGGAAGTGAGTGGTCGCATAGTTGACCCCACTGCTGTATTGTGAGAATAGAGAGCCTGTAAATATAAAACTTAGGCCAATAAAGGTGTTATCGCTATTGCAATAACTGCGTTGTCCATTCCTGTGGCAGCCTTGAATGATAATGGTGCAAGATATCAATAGGATGACTGTGAGTGACTGAAGCTGATAATGAAGCTTGCATCTTGATGGGTCAACTGAGAGCACTGATTATGTCTGTGGTTCTCATGGAATTGGAAAAACGCTAGGTGAGCGAGGTGTGTTTGCTTACTGGATACACTACCTTAAGAGTAAAATGCACAGCACAGATGGCATTCCAAGATGAGGTAGGAAGAGAACTCCCGACAGTTAAAAAACTTCCTATAATAATATTTTGTAAGCACAGTGGAAACACTGATTTTTTGTGAACAGTTGAAAAGGGCAAAGGTTGTCCTGCTTGCTGTGAAGTTTGGTAAAAATACACACTTTTGCTTTTTTTGAAATGAAATGGCACAAACTAAGGTTCTAGTTTTAGGTTCAGCACTGTTTCACTGTGACAAGTGCCATGCTGAAGGCCAATTATAAAAGTTCATTTTGTTGGATGTTCTAGAGTGCTTAGTTTGAACATTGAAATGAGTGAGCAGTTTATTGAGAGGGTGTTGTTGTTCTTGTTTTCTGTGAAGAATGAACAGTACAACAAAAGACACTGC
>JAJIZL010000096.1:9721-52703 GCA_023969395.1 Amblyomma maculatum | reverse complement strand
TGTTCTTGTTTTCTGTGAAGAATGAACAGTACAACAAAAGACACTGCCGGCTTTTAGGCACGGAAGAAGAGATGCAAGCATTTCGATTTACTGTAGCGATATTGGCACTAATCCTGTCTGTACGGCCCTCACAGCTTTTTGCTATACTTATGCCTGGACCCAGTGGCTTTACCGGGGCCTTCTCTGTGTAATAGCCTATAGTCATTTAAATTGATAGTTTGATTCCTTATGCAAACAGGCATGAAGATGAACAGCCTGGAGAAAGGGTGCCCACGCACAATGGCTACCCTTCTCAAGATGCTGACTTGCTCCATTCACAAGGTGTCTAGCAACCGGGAATTGTCAGGGACATTTTATGCACCGGGAAAAATCAGTGAAATGTCTGGGAAACCAAAAAAAAAATTTCGGCATGTCAGGAAAAATGGCACAATATTATTCTGCATTGCATTTTCATTTCAAGCTGGCGCACAGCAAGTATGTTATTCATGCAGATATATTTTGTGGGGAGAAAATATGTGGAAGCGCTGCGTGAGAGTAGTACGCAACAAAAAGGAATAACCGCCCTGCCAGCAGCCAGTGTGAAAGCGATCGGTTTTCAGAATAAATTTCAGAATATGATTAATAAATAGCTTTTCTTTTTGAATTATTCGTCTATGCACATTATCATCGGCAGCCACATTTTTGAGCCTCTTTACTCGCCAGGGAATTTGAACTGAAATAATCAGGGAAAACTCAGGAATTTTAAAAATAGGGGTTTGCTAGACATCCTGATTCATGAACTGGGAGAGACCGTAGCTCACTGCGCTCACCTCTAATGGTGGAGGGGAATCTGGCTGCAATCTACTGGGGCAAAATGATGAGCAGGTGAGCTGTGCACTTGAGGGACAGAGCTGACGGAGAAGGATTTGCAATTGTCCACAGCTGTGACAGCGCAGTAGTTTCCACAGCTGCTTGAGGATGTCTCACATGTGAGCTAGCCAAATATGACGCCAACTTGGGGGCTGACTGCTCTCGTACGTTGACATTTGTAGTTTCAGCATACTGCAACCTTTGTTCCCTTGTTTTATATGTTGGCAAGTAACAAACATGGAACTGTACTAGTTTACTATTCACAATGGTGTCTACAAAAACATGTGCAACATGCCGTGCAAGGAATGGTATGTGCTAGCATGCCTCCTCTCCATGGAGTGTTCTACACTATGTGGCCTTGTGGGGGCTCCAGTAGGCTCATAATTTAGAAAGCAGTAGTAGCATCATAGTTAGGGTGCTTGTCACCTTTTCTGGATGGCAAGGTGAGAAAAGTCGTTCCCTGTTGCCAGTGTTTGTTAAACTGTGCGCATCAGTACAATGTTGTTTATGGAGCGTGTTTGAAACTGCTGCAGGGTTTCTGCATAATGCTGTTTTCTTCTCTAAAGAAAAGTCTTTTTTTTTTTCTTTCACCTGACCAGCACCAACGAGATTAAAAAGTTCATTAAAATAACAAATGATTCTATCAGCCTTGGTATGGTTGTATGCAGGTGTAGCCTGTCAGGCATGCAGCTATCGCACTGCAGTGATGCATTTACACGTATTCACCTCAACCTTTTAAACACGTTTTTCGGTAGGAGTGTTCCCAACTGACATGCAGGTAGCAAGGTTAGTGTCGTCTGTAAAAAAGTGACAAATGAATTTGGCAACTATAGACTTGTTGATTGCGCTTATCTTCCGAAAGGTATTTATGAAGCTGTGCATTTAAGACTGTGGCATTCATAGATTCTTATTAACTAGCTGACATCATACCAATCTGACTTTCACAAAAGTAAATCGAGATTTGAGCCTGCTTGAGCAGAAAGAACATATCCTAACTGAATTTGAGTATAAAAGATTTGTCGTCACTGTCTTCATGGATTCTTTGAAGGCCTTTGAACTTGTCGATCATAACATTTCGCTACAATTAAAAATGTGGACTATGCAGCTGTTTTACTTCGATCTGTCACATACAAAGAAAGTCGTTCAGAAAAATAGATTTCCTACAGCGAAGCATAATAGTGCCGGTGTTCAATATACATCAATATGAGTGAGCCATCCGGTAATTTGAAAATTTTTTTTCTAAAGCTAATTTTTCCTCGAGCGTGAAGAAATTCTTGCTGTGTGATAGACCTTATTGTAAAGAAATTTTGAAGGAATATTTTTTATTTCTTAGAAACTGGAAATTGTATGGCACGGGCATGTCAAACAGCCTACTGTTGCAGCTCCCTTCTGTAGTACACCAGTCGGCAAAAATAAGCTGACTTTGAAGAAAAGTGCGCTACTGAAGCACATTTTGTTTCTACAATTCTTCATCGACAAGAAGTTGCATGTGTTTGGTGCACAATGCAAGATATTTGGTCCTCAGCAGACTTCGATTATTCCATGTTGCGATGCTGTGGTGGGACTTCTGTTGTAGGAACACTACTTGCTTGTTGGAAGGCTTTTGAAACGAAGTTAATAGAACTAATGCCACACTTCTCTTAACCTTTCAGAGCATGACAAAAAGAAGTGAATGTAGGCATCTTGAAGGCCTTTATAAAGCACAATGCCTTTCACCGAAACCTTGCACATGAAGCCCTATCTTACGTCGCCTAAATGTACTGCAGTCCTGATGGTGTGTAAATAAGACTTTGGTTGCACACTTTGCAGATGCTGCGCATCTCTTGCTTTTGTGGACATTTGTAGAGCATTTGCACACGACAGGCTTTCGATCATGTAGTTGAATATAATGTTTTGTTGATACTGGCAAGCACTTGGCATAAACTCTGGTGCATACAGATGTGACTAGTGTTTTTATGCTGGAAGCACGCATTACCAGATTTTTTGGGCTTGCTACACTGGCGCCAGTGCCCGTCTGTGATATCCTGCTGCTTAGGTCGCAGGTTTGACTATGGCAGTGATATTTGAATGCAAAGGACCACTTTTTTTACAGCTCGTGCGCTGCCAAGCTAGGAGAGACAATCTGTCAAGTGCTATGCACTGTGTGTTTACAGATGTTTGGAGACCTGGATTAGGAAACCAGAGTTGAGAACAAGGGTTAGTGGCCTAAGTAATCTGCAATTCACTGATGACATTGCCTTGCTAAATAACTCCCGGCACAAAGTGCAGAGCAGGGTCAGTGACCTATACAGACAAGGCCGAATGGTGGGTCTTAAAATGAATAGGCATATGACAAGCAATATTCAACAGCATAACAAGGGAACATAGTGTATGATAGCTAGCAAAGCATTGGAAATGGCAGAGGAAAAAGTCTACTTAGGGCAAGTGGTGACTGCAGATCTGCAGCACAGGAACGAGTTAACTAGAATAAGATTGAGGTGGAGAGCATTTAGCGCGCACTCAGAGATATCATGAACATTCTACCCACATTCTTCAAAAGATTGGTTTGGTTTATGGGGTTTAACGTCCCTAAGCAACTCTGGCTATGAGAGACGCCATAGTGGAGGGCTTCGGAAATTTCGACCACCTGGGGTTAAGAGAAAGACAAAGCTGTGTCTTGTTGGTTGTCAACAACGTATCTGAAACATGGGTGCCAACAAAAAGTGTAACTTAAACTGAGGATCACGCAGTGAGCTTTGGAAAGGAAAATGATAAGTTCAGTGTTAAGGGAGAGGACAAAACCAGCCTGTGATCAGAGCGTGGCCGTAAGAATTGGCAAAAAAAAATTGTGTCGCCGCCAGGAAACGAACAGTCATCCATCCTTCTGCTCCTCAGTAGCGTGCACAAACCACTCCTCCATGTTGACTGCCTGACGACTTTGTAATTCTCTTGTCTGGTGTAAAGATGCTGAGGGAACGAACAACAGTGACAGTATAAAAAAAAAGAGAGAGAGAGAGAAAGGTAAAAATGAACAAAAATCTCTCGCTAGACACATTGCGCCATCTAGCGAAGTTAACACAAATCACCACTGCACAGCAGTTTCTCCTGCGGCTCTTGCCAGAGTGCAGGGAGCTTCTTACTGTTGCTCCCTGCAGCAGTAAGAGAAATGCTTTCAGAGTACTACACTTAAGCAGACCTACGTGCACTTAAACTGACAGTAAAAGCATGTTGTGTGTACAAACAGAACTGGAAGCTGGTTATGGCCACACAGACAAGATGAAAGTTTATTTTATGCCTTTCACACTTGTTTTGCTATTGCAGCAGTTCATATATTATTAACATGTACTGCAAACATACTTGCACATCATTAAAACTTTAAGCCAAGAACGTGCACCACATTTACACAACTACACGCACTAAACACCTTTATTAACATTATGTACAAGAAATATAAAATTCTTCTGTACAAGGGAGGCAGGTCTCTCGAGGAGACCTGCTCGTCAATGTCGGAGGGGAAGGGGAAGTTGGGTGGTAGTAGTAAGAATGCCTCCGTGCATCTGCTTGCATGCGCAGGAGCCTCGCGTCAGCTTAGCTAAACGTACAAGTAAACACATTAGGAAAATAAAACGCAGTAAAAGAACAAGAGAAATGTACGAAGCGAGGAAACAATGAACAATGTGGGCTTGTCTTAGTAACACATGTGCTGGGCATAGATTTCAATAAACATGTCCGCACTTTCGGTCACTGCATCGATGCCTCTCGGAGGTACTCGTCTGCAAAGAGTAAACGTGGGAGACCCGCATGTGATTTCAAGTCCAGCAGCATGCACGATGAACGGCAGTCACTGGTCACCAATGAAGCATGCAAACATGCTACTTCGTCCGCACACAACGTGCCCACCAATGAATGACTGCACGCAACAGTCCGCTCACTCTGAAGGTTGCGATGCCACACAGTGCCATGCCCCAGAAGCTACTATACAGAAGCAAAGTGGCCACAGGCTTGAAAAGAAAGCTACAACAACCATTGCTGGTAGCTTATTTAGTACTTCCAACAGTGCCAGGCTTCATACCTGCATTCTGTTGTTGCAAAGCAGACGCCGATTGTTAACAAACAAAACGACCAATAATGCTGCCACAGTCAGCTTGCGTGGCCAACAGGAGTATGTTGCGTGCATCACAATGAGAGAGTCTGTTGATGCATTCATTCATCGTGAAAGGCCCATCTCACCAAAGTTCAGGTCCCATAGAGTTGAGTCAATGATTTGCAGTTAAGGGGTTCAAAAGCCAGAGGAGACCCAACCCAAACATGCCGTGTGCCAACCACGAGAAGAACCAGTTTGCCGTGTGGTGTGTGTGCAAGACTTAGTGATGCTGCTTTGCAAGTGAGAAGATGACAACCGCAAGGCACAGAGAGAGAGAGAGGTGAGAGACCCAGGAAAGCAGAGCATGGCATAGGTACGACATGCCGTTCCAACCAATAAGCATACAAATGCTTCACCTCCTCGGCCTTGTGTTCGATGGTTAAGACGCTACGAACAAGCTGCGAGAATTCTGACACTGTTCAATGATGTCAGCAGCGCAAGCCACCAGTCGCTGCATGCGTGTTATGCTTGGCAATGCTGCCCTTTTTCTGCACTTCCATCTGAGGAAGGAGGAAGAAGGGAGAAAAAAAAAGAAAAATAGTCGGCTGAATTTCAGATTGCCAACACCAGAATGAAGGCATATTAAGTGCGTACCCCAAATCACAATGACAAATGATCTGACAACCTAGTGGAATAGCCTAGAAACAAACCAAAGCAACTATCACTGGGGTTAAAGGTTGCGTACAATGCAGATTTGTTTCTCGGGAATGCACATTTGTTGAGTAGCCAGAGCACAAACCAGGCTCTGTTCTGGTGACTGCACATGAAGGAACATAGCCACAAAGGCGCTTACGCAGAACTTGAGCATCTCAGGTGAGGGGTAGGAAGTTCTACAGATTCAAAATAAAAGCGTAGATGTAGGCTGAACTGTCCTAATGTTTACGTAGAAATAAAAACAAGAAGATACAATTTAGTGGTTGCGGCCGCCTCATTTTTAGAGTACGAGCTATTTGCACAGAAATAGCGCTGTACAAACTGGCTGTTAGTGACACTGTGTGCTGCCAAAGCAAGAGCACACAGCTCCTTTTGTGCAAAGCCCACCTCAGGTAATGTGAATTTCATGGATGTGAACATGCTCTGCAAGTGCAAAGAGACATGTCATATTTGTTCTCAAGGCATCTTGTAGTACCACTGCAACTTAGACGGTGCAACCTCTCTTTTGGGAATAGTAAAGATGCAAGCAGCCACTCGCTACTGATGGTGCAGAGCAGCAAGAAAAGAAGGCAGTCAACATGCGAGCATATTAATGCAAAAGCTGCTGTATCGCCATCGCAAAACGTAACAAGTGTTGCACCATCAGTGACAGGAGCAGGGGCCATCAATCCTGCAGCTGCTAACGTCTCAAGACAGGTAGATGGAGCCGCAGCTGTTGGTGCAATTTGCCACTTGGCAAGCCATTCATTTGTCTTGCAGTAATGACCCAACACGCTGCTCGTGAAACTAGATGCCCAAAGAGTGCAGAGGCCAACTTTATATACTCCCGAGAGTTCCAGCCACTTGAACCACCATTTCTTGTGAGTGCGCCTACACAGCGTTTGCCTGTTTGTTTTTGTCAGTGCAAAACTCTACCTTAGTAGCAGCACGCAGCAGGAAGAAATGCATGGTTAAATATAATAAGGGCTGCTTTTCAGTCCTGATGCCTATTTGAGAGCTAATCGAAGCCAGGCTTGCATGCAGTACTGTACAGTCCTATCTCGACTTTAATTGCGCTGTCTCCAAGTGGTACACCTTTGAGCACTGACAGCACAAGAAGAGCCAGAGGTCATCCCATGCTGATGGCACGCTTGGAGATGCTGGCACACATGGCAAGTCATGCCCTGTCCTGTCCACTCGTCTGTGCTGTCATTGTCATCACGCTACTCAAGTGCACTGTACACTTCCGCGCTCTGTTGCCTCTACCTGGCACATGCTGTTATGCCAACACCAAAAATCTCGCGAGCAGCACATAACAATCACTCAGTGCTGACGCTGAGCTCAGACACTGGGATGGCCAGTTCGTACTTGTCCTTGGCAGGCAGGAGGGGCCGGCAGGGGTAGCCATAGCCGCTAGCCTGCTGGCTGGAGCACAGGCTGTCTGAGAGCTGCTGGGTCTCCTCGGCGTGCAAGGCCTCCCGCTGTTGCCGCTCCGAGATGGCCTCGAGCACGAGCTCCACATCGCCGAGTAGTGGCCGCCTCTGGGGGTCACTGGCCCAGCAGTGCTCCATCAGCCGCCAGCAGTCATCATCGAACTGTGGAAGCCTTTCTGGCCGGGCACCTGTAGGTGAGATTCCGTCAGCTTTGATCTGAATTTTGTTTCCATTTATTCTTCAGCTCGATCAAACCCTTATAAGACACTAATGTACGCACTTAAGCCCCACGGCAGCAAAAAGCTATTCTTGGGCATGGCATCAGTGTTTAATCCTAGAATCCTAAGCAGTAGCACACGAAACATCAAACAGATATTTTTTTCTTTTTGATGACCGTGAATAATGTATGCATGGCCACCTACTAATCCTTTCAAATAAAGGCCGCCTATAGGTCTACCCCAGTCATATATTCTCCAAGAATGAACGAAGACGAAAGTATGCATAAAAACCACTTCATATGGCAAGCACATCAATCAGCTCAAAGCACAGTCACTTCAAACACAGGACAAATCACAGTATAACGGCTGCAAAGCATCCTACTTGATTCACTAGTTAAAATAATAGTAAGCTGACCCTCCTGGATACAGCATTGGAAAACTGAGGCATCATCCATGAGTGCTGGCTACTGTGCAAGAACATGCCACGTGAGAAAACTGCTCACGGTAGTGTCGCACAAATGTGACAGGCTTCAAGATGCTCACAACTGTTCACACGCTAATTACACACGACAGGGTTCCCAGAAGAAGACCCTTGCGAAGAAATTCACATTAACATTGCTAAAAGTCGCCAACAGACGTTTAGCAGTTTACAATATTAAGCATGACCAGACATGCCTTGTAAGAAGTGCATTTTAATCTGTTGTGCTGATGAAGCACGCACATGTTCCATGCAACCAGGCGCCAAAGACGTGCAGGCCGCATTGACATGGTTGTAATGAAATTGTAAAAATCAGACTTTTTGTTACATTCAGGTTTTCGTTATGTGCAGTTTTCGCATAAAAGGTCAGGGTAGGAAAGAATAAAGATGTTTACAGCGACCCCGATTGCTTGAGGTCATAAAAGCAATAAAACACTTTGCAATAGCGGAGAGCGTGCACGACTGTGCTGCTACCGATTCCTGCTTCTACATACACGCTCCTGCTCTCAGTGTGCCCACCACCACTCCCAATTCCTCACCTCACGTTTCAGTGCTCTCCGGTATCACTTTTACGATACATCACCCTTGCAGCTACGATAGGCACACACTGCTCGCAGTGCATTGTATCGACCGTGGTTGCTTGTTGTGACCGTAGGCGTTACTATAGTTTCAGTGCATGTTTTACTGTCACGATACTTTTGTTGCACGGTTGCGCAAAATTTCCAATAACTCAGCACTAGCCAAGAAATAACATAGCAAGTCTGTTATATCAAGGTCAGCCGCCTCAACGCCATCTTTACACAGAGTTTTCAAATACATGCATTTCAATAGGGGGCAGCTTTGGGGAACAGAAATTTCATAATAGAGTATTGAGGAATTTCGCAAGGCGAAGGTTTCCTACATCCAGATTTAACTGCATATGCTTTCCTGCCTTTTGCTGAAACATTCTGCGGGCAACTAGTCTCGTGAAAGTCGTGGCGTCAATCTTTAGCACGGTGCAGAATCCCTAGTAAGCAGCTAGAGCAGCAGAAAGTAGCAGTTTTGAATGTTGCATTCTGCGGCCTGAGCGATGCAGTGGATGAATGGCTGTGTTTAGCCTAGACAAGACTTTACAATGAGGTTGTCTCTATAGAATGTACTACACCAGTCCTGCAAGGGAGCTTCACACTTACATCCACTCGCAGCCATGAAAGAGAGGAGGGGGCATATTTAACATGACACGATGCAAAGGGCTTGGGCTCTTACCTTTCCGAACGCAGGACCAGAGCTGGTCCTTGGTCTGGCATTGTTCGAAGACGTATGGTAGCTTGACATGCCCCGCACAGATGTACCAGAAGAGGATGCCAAAGGCGTATGTGTCGACACTGTTGTCATAGCGGCCCGTGAACAGCTCCGGAGCCATGTGGATAGGTGTGCCCACGATGCTGCCAGACATCATGGCTTCTGGCTTGCAGAAACCAAGGTCTGTCAGCTTTGCCCTGTTTGCCCTGTCCAGCTGCGACGGAGGAAAAAAAAAAAATGAACACAGAGGTCGCTCCATAACACTCTGCATGCTCCAATTCCACAGTGTGAAGCGAAGCAATCTCACGGGAATAGCTCAAATATGCATGGTGTTATCCTGCAGCTGAGAAAAAGCCTGAGCATAAAACGTTTTCAGTAGGGAGTTTGGCGGCATCTGCTACCACGGAAAGGAACACATCAGATGTCACCACAGTTAACTTGTGAAGCTGTCTGCCTCCAACAATACCTTTGTGTTCTTTATGGTTCGTTCGTGTGGCTCACGCGCTGCTCCATAAAGTTCTTTAAATTCAGTTCAATTCAGTCGTTCAGTCGTGTTAGACTCTTCGTGACCCTATGGACCATATCACGCCACGCTTTCCGGTCTCTCGCTATCTTCCTGACATCACATAACTTCATCTGCAGCGCCTCGAGGATGTCATCTAACCATCGCGTTCGCTGCCTACCCCTTCTCCGGCGACCCTCAACCTTTCCCAACATCAAATAATTCTCCAGCGACTCCTCTCTTCTCATCAGATGACCAAAGTAGCTGAGTTTTAACTTTAGAATTTGACCCTCCAATGAGCAGTCAGGGTTTATGGTCGACAATATCGTCTGATTTGATCTTCTGGCCGTCCAAGGAACTCTCAAAAGTCTCTGCCAGCACCACAATTCAAACGCGTCAATTCTTCGGCGGTCAGCCTTCTTCACAGTCCAACTCTCGCATCCATACATCACAACTGGAAATACCATAGCACGTGTTATACGGATCTTGGTTGGCAGACAAATGTCTCTGCTCTTTACTAGGCAATCAAGGCTAGCCATTGCTCTAATTTCATGGCTGTAGTCTCCTTCCGGGGTTATCTTGGAGCCCAAGAAGAGAATATCTGTCACAGCTTCCACTTCTTGTCCCTTGATGCTCCAGGACTTGATGGGGCAAGACGCCATGATCTGTCTTTTTAATGTTCAGTTTAAGCCTAAACTTCTCACTCTCTTCTTGTACGCGCATCAGAAGTCTCTTGAGTTCCACTTCACTTTCTGCCATTAAAGTGGTATCATCCGCATATCTAAGGTTGTTGATACGTTTCCCAGCAATCTTCACTACAGCTGAAGACTCGTCCAGACCGGCCTTCCTCATGATGCACTCAGCATATAGGTTAAATAGGCAGGGCGACAGTATGCAACCTTGTCTCACTCCTTTCTCAATCGGAAACCAATCAGTAAGACCATGCCCAGTTCTGACTGTGGCCTCTTGCCCTTCATACAGGTTCCTGAGGAGATAGATGAGGTGATTTGGAACTCCCATCTCTTGGAGAGCTTGCCACAATCTGCTGTGATCTACGCAGTCAAACGCTTTCGCATAATCAATAAAGCAGAAGTAGATGGGTTTTTGGAACTCTTTTGCTTTTTCCATGATCCAGCGAAGGTTGGCAATCTGGTCTCTAGTTCCTTGCCCTTGCGAAACCCAGCTTGCACGTCCGGAAGCTTCAATTTCACCAAGTTACTGGCACCGCTGTATAGCAGCCACATGATACCTACTGATTTGCGCCACATGGCTTGAGGCATTTTAGACGGAGTTCCTCAATATACAGTCAAACCCGAATATAACGAACTCGGATAGAGCGAATTATGTTTTATATCGAACACTCGAATTTCCGCTAGCATTATGCATATAAAATGTATTTTTTATAACGAACTACACATCGGATATACAGTAAAAGCTCGTTAATTCAAATTCCACGGGGCCGCCAAGCCAGTTCGAATTAACCAAAATTCGAACTAATGAAAGTGAGCAAAAATGAAGGCGTTTGATGCCCGGAGGGCACGAAAAACATTTATTTAGCAAAAAAGTCTGTTATCATCTTCTGCTTCTTCCCTCTGAGGGCTACCGTACTCACTCGGTCTTCTAGCATGCGAATGCGACGCAGGGAGTCTTCTTCCCCCTCTTCAAAGCTGAAGAAAAGGCGCGCGACATTCAGCGCTCCCATAACTTCGGATGGACGCACAGGCTCTTGCTCCTCGTCGTCGTCCTCGTCTTCTGCCTCTTCTGAGACAGACTGCTCCCCAACAATTTCAGCGACAATGTCCTCATCACTTAGGGCACCGCACACTGCTGCATCGCTGTCTACTCCAACGTAATCATCAAAACTGACGTCCTGCAGCATAGCACGCACAGCCGCAGGCAGAGGCTCCGGACTCCCATCGTCGCCACTTTCTTTCATACTTCCGGCAGCAAAGCCACAGTGGTGGAAGCAGTTTGAAATTGTGGACGGCGTGACTTGCTACCATGCACGCACCAACATGTGCATTGCTGTGAGCAATGTGATGGTGCTGGTCTTCTGGTTTCCAGTGCAAAAAGTCATGCGCTCGATCATGTGGCGCCTATAGAAACATTTGATGTTTCTGATCACCCCCTGATCCATCGGCTGCAAGGCCGCAGTCGTGTTGGCGGGCAAAAAGACGAGCCTTGTGGCTTTCAGCTCGGCGTCGACTTTGTGTGCCGAGCAGTTATCCACAATGAGGAGAACTTGACGCTTCCCTAGCTCCATCCTCCGATCGAATTTCAAGAGCCATTTTTTAAACAATTCGCCCGTCATCCACGCCTTGCTGTTGGCGGAGTATTCCGTCGGCAGCGTCCTAATGTTCTTGAAACATCTAAGCTTATGTGCCTTGCCGACAACAAAAAGAGGGACCTTCTCCGTCCCGGTCATATTAGCGGCGACCAGAACAGTAATCCGCTCTTTGCTTCGCTTGCCGCCAGCGCAGCTGTCCCCTTTAAATGTTACTGTTCTGTCAGGCTGGAGCTTATAAAACAAAGCCGTCTCATCAGCATTGAATATATCATGTGCCGAGTAGCTTTCTAAGTACTGCTGCAGAGCACTGCTTCGCCACGTGGCACAAGTTTCTGCATCCACTTCTTTGGCTTCTCCAGACAACACCCGGAAGACAAGATTATGTCAGTCTCTAAAGCGGTGAAACCATCCTTCGGAGGCGACAAAATCTTCCACATTCAAGCGCAGGGCGAAATCGGCCGCCTTCGCCATGATAATTGGGCCGCTCAGTGGAATGTCAGCGCTTCTCATTTCTTTCACCCACGTGATCACAGCGGTCTCAATTTCCGGATACTTGGCTAACCGAAGCCTTTTTCTGTTGCTGGCGAAATCTTCGGCTTCATAGGCATCCTCGATGGCCTTCCTATTTCGGACGTACGTCGACAACGTGCTTGGTGGAATCCCGTGCTTTTTCGCGATTTCCACTTTGCTGGCCTTCCGTTCATCCACCTCGCGTAAAATAGCCACTTTCTCCTTCACCGTCTTGGCACAGTATTTCCCACGCGAACACATCTCGCGGACACAAGCTCACAACAAGCGGCGTGCAAAACGAGGGCTCACGAAATGCAACACGAAACCGTGGTCGATAACACTAAAACGTCGTTCCTCGAAGGAGTCGCGGCAGGAAAGACTGTTTAGTACTTGTTCCAGCACCCTAGCGGCGCCCCGATGGTTGTGCCATCTATCGTTCTGCCGTGAAAGCTTCCAACGATGGTTTTTAACAGCACCGCTTGGCGGCGCGCAGTTCGAATTATGGGTGGCGGCGCCAATTTTTGAGTGAATTAACGAGCTGTTACGCGCATAGACTTCTATGCACTGCGGACCGGACCACGATGACTATTTCGAATTACAGTTGAATCCCGCCACAACGAATACCACCACAACGAAATTTCCGCGACAACGAATAATTTTTTATTCCCCGCGAGTATCCTATAAGAATTAATGGCCTAAATTTCTCTGCACAACGAACCATTTTTGCAGAGCGTTTCCGCTTCAACGAAATTTTCGCGTTCAAAATCGAAACCGAAACTAGTTTTATTGGCGAGAAGTCCAAGTCAAATCCAAAGCCACATTAAGCATGAAATCACGTGATTGCAGTTCCGCCATTTTGGCTTTGTGTCGTGGTCGTGTTGTTCACTCGCTGCCTTTCTCTTCGACAACGACGAGTTTTCATCCGCAGGACACGATGGCAACGCAAGTGAAAAAACGCAAAACTCTTTCCCTTAAGCAAAAAGCTCAAATAATCACCCAAGCAGAAAGCGGAAGGAAGAAAGCGGCAATTGCTGAAGACTTCGGAATTCCTGCAAGTTCGCTGTCAACGATTCTAGGCAATAAGGACAGCGTGAGAATGGCACTTGCTTCAGGCACATCCTCGAAGCACAAAAAGGTGACGCGACCCCTCCATGAAGAGTTGGACAAAGCAGTGCATGCGTGGTTTGTGGAAGCACGAGCCAGCAACGTCCCCCTGTCCGGAAGCATCGTCCAGCAGAAAGCCTTGAACTATGCATGCCTACTTGGCATTGATGATTTTAAAGCCAGCATTGGCTGGCTAAACCGTTTCAAGGCCCGCCATAACATCGTTGGAAAAGTGTTGTGCGGCGAGTCAATGTCAGCAGACGTGGACGGAGCAGCTGCTTGGAAGGCGAGTAACATGGCCGGAATTTTAAGCAACTTCGCGCCTGCAGACATTTACAACGCCGACGAGACCGGGCTATTCTAGGAGATGTTGCTGGCTAGGACGCTCGACTTCAAGGGGCAGCGCTGTCACGGCGGCAAACACAGCAAAAAACGCATCACAGTGCTGCTTTGCACAAACATGGATGGTTCGGACAAGCGTCCGCCGTTAGTCATAGGCAAAAGTGCCAAGCCGCGCTGTTTTAAGGGAACTCGTAGCCTACCTGTGCAGTACAAGGCGAACAACAAGTCATGGATGACCCGCGCTATTTTCACCGAGTGGATGATGGCATTCGACCGCGACATGAAGCGGCAGGGCCGTAAAGTTTGCTTGCTTTTGGACAAGCGCATCACTCCGACGAAGTCAAGCTCACTAACACGGAGCTGAGGTTTTTCCCTCCCAATTGCACGTCTGTCTTACAGCCTCTCGATCAGGGCGTGATTCTTAGCCTGAAGCGCGCTTACCGCGGGAGGTTAATTTAGCGGCTGCTTTTTAACACTGAAACCGGCCGAGACACGAAGGTGGACTTGTACGTGGCACTGCAGATTATGTCTGCTGCCTGGAGCACACTGGGGCGCTCAGTAATTGTGAACTGTTTCAGGCACGCCGGATTTGCCGAAGGTCGACCCGTACACTCTGCTGGCCTAACACCAGGCGTTACAGACGACGACGAAGAGGCGTCACCGGCTCCGGGGATCGCGGCCGCCTGGAAAACGCTGGGAGAAATAGGAACCGTGCCGCCTAATCTCGAGCTCGACGAATAAATACATCGGCGCTGACGCTTGTGTTGTTGTTCACGAAGATGTGAGTGATGAGCAGATCATAAAAGCTGCCCGGAATGATAAGGACTCTTCCGATGAAGAAGACGACGACGTACAGGAAGCGCCGGCTGCGGCAACCGCCGTACAGGTGATGGACGCTTTTGATGTCATCAGGAATTTCGTTGCTGTCCGAGACGACGATGTTGCAATGGGTTTGCTGACCGAGTGCGAAAATCGCGTGACGGCGTTGCTCGCCGTGAAGCGTAAGCAAACCAAGCTTACAGATTTTTGGCATTAAACGCCTTTGCTGCTGCTTGGGCAATTCTTTCTGCGTTTCACGTCAAATTTTTGCGATAACGAAGTTCCGCGAGAACGAATTTTTTTTCGTGCACCGTGAATTTCGTTATAGCGGGATTCAACTGTATCCAAAATTTCGAATTAACGAATTGTGAATTAATGAGCTTTCACTGTAGCGAACTCAGCGCGCGCGATCGGTCGCCAAACGCCCGCCAATGGGCGGGCCTTTGTGCCGGCTCCGAGTTCTCTCCGGGCAGCCCACGCTGCCGGGCCGCAATACTTCTAGCGCATGCCGTTGTCAGATGGGAGGGGGATTGGCGACGGCTCCGTTCCCCAAGGTCTCACACAGCACATACGTCATCACGCGCCCGCTAGGGTGCTTCTGCTGCTTCTGCGCCGATGCCACGCTTCCGTAAAACGCAGGAGGGGCTCTCTACAGCAGCTTCCACGAGGGACCCTCCTGTACGCATGCGCGGCCGTCGCCCGGAGTAGCGTGAGTAGCCTTTAAAATCCGCGCCATCGGCCAGCCTCTCTTTGCAGCGTTCCTATTCGGCAGCTGCCTACCATGTGATCAAAGACGTTCGAGCAGCTCCGGACCTATTGCGCTTCGAGAAAGAAGCAGCACCGGCCAGAACTGGTTTCAAGTTTGGGCGAAGGGAAGGCAGCCTCCGAACAACGAACGCGTCAGTGGCGAACTTTCCCGCATCCTCGGAGCTTTCTTTGTTCGCGTTTGCAAGTCGTGCTGCTGCTATCCTCACGATTCCGGACGTGCCTACGTTGCTGCTGGCTTGCATTCCGGCGCTACATCCTGCAAGATGACGACGAAGCAGCGGCGTGCCCTACCGCTTTCCGACAAGCTGGAGATAATTCGCCGCGTCGGCCGCGGCGAAAAAAAGTCTGACGTTGCCGTGCATTTCAAGATTCCGCGGAGCACGTCAAGCACCATTTTGAAAAACCAGTCGGCCATCAGAGGCAATGCACAGGAACGACCAAATGGTGACTGCTTTCGCCACCGCAAGCCGGCTTACGACCAAGTAGAGAAAGCGCTGTACCAATGGTTCTTGAAAGTTCGCGCGCGAAATCTGCCGGTCTCTGGCCCCATGCTACAACAGAAGGCAAAAGATTTTGCCTTCGTCCTGGACGTCGAGGGGTTTACAGCGGGCAGTGGTTGGCTCCAACGATTTAAAGACCGCTACTCCATCACCGGGAAGGTGGTTGCAGGTGAAAGCCAAGCAGTGGAAGCTGAGAGTGCTGAAAAGTGGGTGCAAGACGTGTGGCGTGCTGTCACGGAGAGATACGAACCGTGCAATATTTTTAACACCGACGAGACTGCCTTGTTTTGGCAACTGCTGCCGAGCAGAACCTTGGCGCTAAAGAATGAGAAGTGCCATGGCGGCAAATTGAATAAGGCCCGAGTCACCGTTCTTCTCACGACAAACATGGACGGTTCATCAAAGCTGCGGCCGCTTGTCATAGGCAAGTTCAAGTCTCCTATGTGCCTGCGAGGATGCACTTCACTCCCAGTCACATACAACTCAAATTCTAAGGCCTGGATGACCAGAACGTTGTTCGAAGCGTGGCTGCGTGGCTGGGACGAGGAACTTGCAACGAGCGGGCGAAAGATTTGCCTCCTCCTCGATAACTGTTCTGCGCACCACTGCGGCGTCACGCTCAAGAACATCGAGCTTTGTTTCCTGCCACCGAACGCAACAGCGGTTTTGCAGCCCCTCGATCAGGGGATCATCCGCGCTTTCAAGCTGGGCTACAGGAAACGCGTCGTTGAGCGGCTGTTGGTGAAATTGCGGGTTAACGACGAGCTCAAGATTAATTTGCTGGCCGCAATAGAAATGATTAACAGTGCGTGGCAAGACGTGACGCAATCCACAATCCGCAACTGCTTCCACCATGCTGGACTATGTCGAGAGGATGCAGAAGCTGCTAGTGAAGCGCGCACTGTGCAAGATGACAGCGATGTTGCCACGCTGTGGGAAGAACTCGCTGATGTTCCGGACGCTGTGCCCGAAGAAGTTGCCCTGGAGGATTTTCTCACTGTTGACGACAATGTAGCCGTGACAGTGAGCCCGTTGGACTCTGAAATTGTTGCCGACATGCTGGCATCTGGTGCGAACGAGGAGACCGAGGAGCCGCCGCCGGAGGACGATCGCCCTCGCCCGACGTAGCACGAAGCCCTCGCTGCTACCGATCTGCTGCGCCGATACTGCTCCGGAATACAGGGAAGCGGACTGGAGTTTGTGGAAATGATGTCGCGTGTGGAAAGTGCGATTCTCGCTGATGGAGTTAAATGCAGTGTTCAGGCGAAGATCACTGCCTACTGCAAATAAGTGAGCATTTATCTGCAATAAATTTCTTTTGTAGACTCATGGTGAGCGGCACGGTTTTTCTTTAGTTAGTGCGTTTTCGCTGCGCTGTCTGGACATCGTGTATAACGAATTTGGTACTGAAGTTCGTTATAAACGGGTTTGGTTATAGCGAAATACTTTATATAGCGAACAAATTGCGTTGAATTACGCAGTTCGTTATAACCGGGTTTGACTGTAGGTACAGAATGAAAATGCTGGGGCACAAGCTGAAGATGCACCATGGTAACATCTTACCAAAACATTCTTGAGCTTGATATCTCGATGCACGAGGCCTTGACTATGGAGAAACCGGATGCCCTGAACAACATCCAATGCAACCTGCATGGGAGAAGAGATACAAAAAAATTGGTCATGGCAACACAAATCTATATGCTGCATAGGTAAATGGAACTGTGTTCCAAGGTCAAACTGCACAAATGCAAACTGATGCTTGACATTACAGAAGTTCATCTCAGTGAACACATTTCACTACCCAATCGCCACTCGCCTCCCTTCTCAAAGGAGTTACCCGAGTCGGCAGCTCCTGCCAACTCTGCCATGACATAGTCTTATGGCCCGACAATCCCCTCACCAATTGATGCACGGCCATGTCACCTGTCAAGTACCACCTGCCAAAAGCATGTCAGTAAATTTCCACTACCATATTTACACAACTGTAAGTTGACCCCTTTTTTAAAATTCGAAAATCCGAAGTGGGAGGGGTCGACTTACAATGGAAATCAAAGCATGGCACTATTAACAAGAGCAAGACAAAAACCATATCAGGGTGGCTACGGCGAATTTGTTTGCTCTACGGCTTTAAGTGTAACATTCAGTTATGTGCATGCTTCTCGGGATCTTTCTTCTGCAGGTGCGGGAGTGTAGTTAGTTTACGGAAAAGCTGCTGTTTGATTCGTGGCGACACTCCCATTTTGCATGTCAGTCGCGTCAGGTCACATGACACGGCGCGCTTCTAGTGGGGGGGTGTCGATGGAATAGCTGACACCGATCATTCGTCGAGTTGGCGCACATCACACGTTCGCATTTATTACTTTCGGACCGGCCACTTGCTTGGTCACGAGCTCTCCAGCCCAGAAAGCAGTCGGCGCTTGTTCCGTACAGCGTTCAAGGAAGTTGCTGTTACTTATGCTAAAGAAACAACTGCACTGTGAACGCAAGGTTGAAGCTTCTAAATGGGTTACACGGGAGTGGCGGTGGCAGTGAAATAAAGTTTTCAACTGTGATGCCAAGTGAAGAGGCTTCCAACGGATACAATTGGTTAACCATAGCTGGAGACCAAGCTTGCCGCGTATATCGCCAAAATACGTGATTTGAATTGGAGGAGAGTTGTACAGCCAGGCAATAAATTTTCGTTGTCGAGAGCATCCACCTAGGTATTTTTTTTTTTTTTCCGGACATGCGATTTCGAGGGTGAGGGGGGGGGTAGATTTACATTCGAGTTGCCTCTCAATCATGTAAATACGGTACTAAATTTTCTATAGACTGGGGTTTTTGAGGCTGTTACATTAAAACTACAGTGAATGTGTGTGTGGCTAGTAAAACGAGCATTTGAATATCAATGTAGTTCATTGTAAATCAAGTGTTTGACGAGTGCACTGTTCTCACCCTGAGCCTGGCAGGCCAGTTCAGCCCCGCTCGGAGGGCAGTATAGAGATCTCGCTGCATGCGATCCATAACGAGCAGCACGGCCGGCGTGGTGCCACCCGCATAATTGTGGTCAATGACTGAGCCCCGGATCTGCACAATGCGCTCATGGTCGGGCACACTGCGGGTGTAGAAGAACTCCATGGCCAGGTCGTTCCAGTGCTTGTCATCGGGCGGCACGACCGACTTGACGGCGCATGGAGAGCGGCCGCCCCAGGGCTCGCTCGAGTACACCACGCCATACTGGCCACGGCCCAGCTCCCGCCCCAGCTGGGGCATCCCATGTAGGATCTCGTCCCGCAAAGAGGTGCTCTCCAGGGCACAACGCGCCAGCCTCGGTGCATGCAGCTTGCGGACCTGTCGAGAATCAGCAGGGGTAACTTTCAGAAGGTTTGGTTTGGTATGTTGACTTTAACGTCCCAAAGCGACTCGGGCTATGAGAGACTCCTGAATGATTAAGAAGGGACAGGGCACTTGAAACATCTTTCTTTACCGTTAGATTAAATGCAGTGGAAATGCAGTCTTAATCAGTTTTATTTATACGAATTTCAAATACGTAATCACCTTTATGATACGTCAATCAGTTCTCAATATAGTCGACATTTTCACTCCTTTGTTTACAGACACAACAGAGAAAAAATCTAATCAGAAAGTTATTATTAACATGTAGCTAGATAGTATACAGTGTAAGGAATACAAGGTAATACAATGTAGGAACTACTTTTTTCATTAAAGCAGTATTAATCATTTTACAACTTGTTGAATTTTCACGCAAGGAAAAGTGATTTATGAGCCACCTAAAGTGCACAAAAATATTAGCAAGAAAAAAAAAGGATATCTGTTCCCAAAATTCTACAGATTAATCACTCAGGAGCATGCTGAAATAAATATTGTTCCTTTTTCTGCTCTGCATGCTGAAATAAATATTGTTCCTTTTTCTGCTCTAGATGCGAATATATCCTTTTTGTAAACTAGCACAGTCAAAAATTTGTGTTTTGATAAAACGAGCAAAAAATAAATGCTGATGCAATGTATTCAGCTCATTTTCTTCTTATGTTGAATTAATGGCCCAGGGCATGAATAAATTAGTTGGTATGTAGGTTTCCAAAATGTCACTTTCAAAAAGTTGATTTTTGTCTGCGATTTTTGGCTCATCAAGAGCCCTGTCCCCTCATACAGGGATCCTCGAACCGCGTTAGTTGGCTTATGCCAAGGTTTAAAACACTGCCACGAATTCCTCGCAAGACATGCCAGAAGTTATAATAGTTCACCTTGATCCTCTGCGTCTCTGTACGTTCCAGACGGCCCGAGTGGACAGCTTCCAATTGGCGCATGGCAGCCTGGAACTGCTCGTGGGAGGCACGCAGCCGCTCGCGAAACTGGGCGCAAATGCAGCGTGCCAGCCGCCACTCGCTCAGCGACTCAAGCATGTCCGCAGCTACCCGCTGGCGCCACTCTGTGTCGATCCGAGGGGGAGCCCGTCCCGGCAGAGTCTGCACCAGCTGTACATGCCCAAAGACAACCATGGGGTCAAAGGCATGCAAGACGAGATATAGTCAGACCCCTTCAAAACACTGTGGTTAGAAAGTAGGCCGACACGAAGATGCAGCAATTTTCAGCCACCACAGTACTGTGGACCTAACAAAGGATAACATAGTTCTAACTGTTGCTACCACTCCACTAATATAGCACGTACACCAATGGTACACCTTTTAGCCACTATTTCTAGGCTTTATAGGTTTGCTACTGGAAGATGTACCAACTAAGGTTGTGCAACACACAGTGGGCGAAAGAGGCTTGCACGAAGATAATCATGCAGCCCCCAACTCTACAGCACTGAATCCAATACAGGTCACCCCAAATAAATACATACAAAGGAGAAGGAAGATAGCCGCAAAGAAAAAAATGCAGTTGAATTTTCTCACCTGCTTCATCTTCTCCCATAGGACCCAGAGGAACGAAGAGCTGGTCTTCACAGTTACTTCAACCTGAAGGGGAAAGCACAGCAGTTTCACAACACAGGACAAACAACGCTAATTCTCTGAGTTAATGACCACGCAATTATTTCAAGCACACAGCAAAAGTGCCCAAATAGATTCGGCACACTTTTGCAGCTCCTTAAAACCTCTAAAGGCAAAAGTAATATGCGGGCATAAGGCACAGTGAGGCAGTGTTTAATATAGAAACATGTGCTTGCAAATATAAGGTTAAACAGCGTGCAGTAAGCCGATGCTAGTGACTGTACAAGGTTAGTGCTGACCTGGTATGCTGCGTTCAGAATTTGCTTCAGAGCGTTGCTGGCCTGCATTGACTCATCATCCTTGCACACACCTTCCAAGCTTGCTAAGCACCTTTCCAGGGTGCCTGCACACAGTCAATGGGGAGCACATTCAGGTTCCCTCATGCACTGAGAGGTGGACAGATTGCAGTGACGGCACATAAAAAGAGTGTCATAGAGGTGCACAGTGACTGGTCACCAGATGTGAGACATTGGAGACCGATACAAAGTTCCATTTAAATCTGAGCAAGCATAGCAAGCAGTTTGAAGGGTGCGCACAGGCATGCAGGAGCCTACAGCACGAGACAAGGCAGGCTGCCTAGGTGATGAGCAGCATGCCCTGAGCTTAATTATATCAAAATTGAATTTTAAGAATTAAACTGCCTACAGCACGAGACAAGGCAGGCTGCCTAGGTGATGAGCAGCATGCCCTGAGCTTAATTATATCAAAATTGAATTTTAAGAATTAAACTAAGAAATTAAAAAAATTAAAAGTTAAATCAGAATGGCAGATGCGAAAGGAAGCACTACAAAATGAACGCCTGTTGGATTCGCTCGCTTTTTACATCTTCCTTGAAACGAACACCCCCTTTCCACTTTTAAGATAGTAAAAGAGATGATTAATTTATTAGGCAAGTGCCAGGCGCAATAAGGCAACAATAGATGCTTGACTACATTTGTGCTCGTTGGTGTGACACCTTCGCCCGTTAAGCTATCAGGGCACAAGAATGGTGGACTCACCAACGAAGCTCTCGCGGAGGCAGTTGACAGAACCGACAAGTTTCTCAGCAACAGCTGCATTCAGCATTCCCAAAACAAGGTCTTGAATCTGGGCTGTACACATCTGAAGGGCACTGGCCGTTGGAGGAGAGGCATTCTCACCTTCTTCCACTATCACACCTGCAGAAGGGAACAAGTACACATACAACAAGCCACTTTAGTCAAAATTCCTCTCTTAAAAAGTTCTGAGAAATGCTATGCAACAACAATAAAGCATGCATAAAAATCAAATCTCTGCTAAGCCAACGTCTTCACTGCAAGCCTTCTGTGTCATTGCTGTGACCTACAATACTGTTGCAAGTTTCATGTCCACACCAGACTCATCATGGCAGTAGATTATAGTACTATATTTGCATGCAATGCAAATATAGTACTATATTTGCATGCAATGCATTTAATTCTCTGGATGGCTACGGATCTGGCATGCAAAAGAATATGGCCACATATGAAACTGCCTCGTTTCCTACTTAAATTTGCTAGCTTTTACACTATTATTCGTAGAAACGTATGTCTAAAGTCTCCAATGCAGAGTGCTTTAAGGTACTGCCTCTTAACAAAGAAATCCACAACATGAAGTCAACACAAAGAATGCAACACGAAAAAGACAACACAGTTCAGTGCTCACCTTCGAAACGATATTCTGCTGCCCGCTGCAGCACCTCGCCACGCATGTTCTCAATGGCATTGACAATGAGCTGCCGGATCTCCTCTTGCTTGTGGCTGGCCACCTCCATAAGAGCATGGTAGAGGCCAGTCTCCTGCTTGCGAGCGTACGCCAGCCGCTTGGGCGTGATCATCATGTCCCGCGTCATGTCAAATGCCGTCAGAATGAAACTCCGCAGACAGTGCAGGTGCGTCGTGTTCAGCAGGGATGCAGCACTCACGAGCAGTGACTGCAGTGCACCCCGTACAAAGACGCAGGCATTGCTGCAAAGGAGGTGGCATCCAAAGGGCAAAACGTTAGCCTGGCTAGACGTGACGCCCGAGAAGAGCTTTCAAACGATGCACCAATTAGAATTGGAGCAGCCCAGAAGAGAACCTACATTAAGTATGATTGTTTGACACCATTACTCAAGCTACTGGTAGTGGCCACTTTACATTTGGCGAAAACAAACTATGGCACAAAACTGGAGCCGTTTTTCTGGTGGCAGTCCAACAATCAGCTGCTTTGACATGCTCCAAGCTACCCAGTCACACAATGAATGTGCCATTTTTATTGCAGCATAAACTGAATGCTCATACCTTAGGAAGCATGTCCCATTAAAACCTGGTACCTCAACATGTTGGTTGCACTGTAACAGTGCTATGAGCATCAAAGGAATCACTGCTTGTGCCTTGCGCTACGCAAAACTGCACTGAGCAGCAAGAAGCAATTTAGACCCCCCAAAACAGTGAAAGAAGCAAGCAAGTGAAAGCCACAGAGATCAAACAGTGCTGAATAATCTTTTACTGCAGGCTATTCAGCTCAGTTGGTCTCTGGGTGGTTTTGCAACAAGATTAGAATGACATTGCATCTTTGCAAAAGCAGCTGAGGATGCATCAGAAAAGGAAACACACCAAGATGAATGACGACAGACTGGGGATAGCCTCCAGAAGTAAATGTAGTACTCGCTTGGCTGTAAAGCAGCAGGAGCACAGAAGGAAAGACAAGGAAGAAAGGAGACAACGCAATCAAGGACGGGAACAACAGCATCGCACAAAGATTGAAAGCACGATTAGCTCAGAGCAAGCAGTCCCTAGACTTGCACCGCTATGGCACAGATACCAGCAACACGCTTAGGGCCTGGGCTCCGATCACTTACCAGGCAAAATCGTCAAAGTTTTCCACAAGTTCCGAGCTGGCAGAGCATCCGCTTGTGCACCTCAAGTTCGGTCTTCGCCGGTCGTGCCGTTTTTCCGGGAAGTGCTTGGAAATATAGCCCAGGTTGTAGAGTTGCTGCTGTGCAGTCACAGGCAGCGTGATCACAGATTTGGGAGGCTCCTCCTGTAGGGACGTTGAAAGGCACGGTTAAAAACTGAGCAGGGGACACACAAGGTCCGCCTTAAGGGCATGACAAGAGTGTCAACAACAGCTCCTCGTTTGTATACATGCGCTTTGCAACTCTCTTAACCACTAGCCTCTATTATTCCACACATGCTCATTAGCATACAGTCATAAGCTACCACATTATGTGAAAGACAACCCGATATATAAAAAGCCTTGCTTTAACCAAGCCGTACGAACACGCCTGCGTGGCCTAAGGGTAGCGTGTCTGACACAGGATCCAAGGTTCCCAATGGCTTTGATTCCCTTTTCGCTCTCCCATCTCAAAGCAGCTACCAGTGTTAGCAGCACCTGCCAACTTGGCCATGCCATGTGGTCTCATGATGTCACACAACTCTACGATCAGTCAGTACCTGACCATGTCACCTGTCACAGGCACGCTCCTCGTTTTTCCCTCACAATGTTGATTCTAAGTTTTTTGGAGAAGTAAGCCTTTAGCGCTATCACGTTGAAGCTATAGATTAGTTGCTCGGAGTAAGTAAGGCTCTGTGGCGTGTATCACAAGACAGGGAACTGCAAATAGCTCTAGCGTATAATTCAAAGTGTGGGCCTCAGCAAACTAGCTTGCTCCAGGATATCAACGCGTATGGCATTGGTTGCAGTAAAAGTCAATGTCAGAAGCTACATAGTAAATGCAGGAATTTCTCTACGTGTGAAAGCTTAAATACAAAACATACATATGTATACATATATATGTTGCGACAAGGATGGCAGGAAGAAATACAACTGTGTGTCGATATCTACACAGCTGAGATCCAAACAAATTGCACAACTTTCTACAGGTGCCAATGTTTTGATAGGGTTTACAGGGAGGGGAGAAAAGGTTTGACAAGGTAACAAGCCATGCCAAAGTCTCGGCAAGTTCACTGCTTGATCTTAAGATTAAGAAGTAAAATCGAGGCCTCAAACCTAACAGATGTCGGTCACATTTGATGGCCGACATTAGAAAATACTGCACTCTTCTGCTATGCCAAGGCGTATCATTCTACAAACAAGCATACACCTGAAAACGCTTTATACAAGATAGCCATGTGTCAAAACAAGCTTTAGCACTCGCCTCCGTCTGCATGGGGGTCTCAGCCGCTTGCGTCGCCTCACTGCCACTGTTCTCCCCGTCAGCATAGGAACTGCACAGTTGTACCTGCTCGGCTAGCCTAGCATTGCGCAGGCTGCGCGCATGCTGCTCAGACTCTGTCAGCTCCGACGTGGCAGGCATGTTGGCCCGGATGAACAGCACTGGAGTCTTCGGGGCGATCCGCTTCAGCTCGTACAGGTCTGCGAGCTCCTGCAGACGAGAAGACACCACGTGTGAGGTCTGGCCTTGGATCACACAGGGCATGCCAGTGCAAAGAGTGGTGCAAGTAGCCCGGTCACCTTCTCAGTGAAGGCTTCCTCTGCAAAGGCATACAGTAGCAGTGGAGTGCAGCCATCAGTGGCTCGCCGGTAGGTCTGCTCGAACGAGAGACTGTTGTTGCACGGTGTGGCCACAACCTGAACTTCGTCACGAAGGAGTGGGTGCTTCATGCGTATCTCCAAAGCAGCAGCACTGAGTGCAGGGTCCTTGAGGGCCTCGCCCTAGAAAACAGAAGACAAAATTTATTCTTAAGCACTGTATTATAAATGTAGTAGATTATTGCAACTTAAACGATCTAGGGTCATCTGACAGGAAGTTTCGGATAGCGGTGCCTCGAAAAACGGTTTTTGAGCATGTAAAAACACTCGTGCATCCCTCGAAAATTGCTGTTCTGAATACTACCTGATGCAAGCATGATAAAACCGTATCAGAAAGTCATCTCTCAAGTGGCATGCTCACTGTGAAAGAGCACACATATGTGCAGACCTCTTAAAGGGCAACTCCAGCAATTTTTTGATGTTCACAGATTGAGAAGAAGTTTTAAGTCAGTAGTTTTATGGTATTCCAATCTCCCATGCCAAATTTGATACCCGAACGCTGCATAGTCTTTTCACAATCCAATTATATAAGATGTCACTCGCGGGGGTAGGTTGTACATGAATGGCAACTCGTGTGGTCGAACCATTCAAGGGATCACTTTCTGAAGACTCTTCACTGCTCTGTGAAAAGCTGCTTTCCGCTCTTTCAGAAATTTTGATAAAAATGTACAGTGTGCTGGTAACTCTGATATGTGATGGACCTAGGCAGCCTGGCGAACCAACCCATGACGTCACGGTCGGCGTCACACCAGGGATTGTCAGTGATTTCAATTTCATGCTTTCGCTACCTTAAAACGATATTGATGCCGCCTTAGAAACATGAAACCCCCATTAATTCGAAATGGTTGAAAAACCGCTGGAGTTGCCCTTTGATGAGAGGACAAACCACAGTACAGCACTCTCTGCCAGACATCTTTTAATTATGCTGCACAAAACACCTTAAAAAAAAAAAAAAAAGAAAAAAAAAAAAATAAAAAATCCCAACACAAAAAACCCGCCCCTAAAAAAAAAAAAAAACAAAAAACCCCCCCCCCCCCCCTCCCTCCGCCCCCCAAAGAACCACACATACAGGCTTGCTGCAAAGTTTTTCACAGCCAAAGTGGGCAACCATTTGATCTGGCATCAGAGTTAAGCAAGGAAAATGTGTGAGCACTGTTCTACTCACCTCCACTTCAAGGTCAGCACGCGGTATGGTCCTCCAGGGCTGGTCATATGCCGCCAGGTGCTCCACCAGCTCGAGACTGTTGGGCAATGCCAGGCTAATCTCTGTCTGGTTGCCTGCAGAAAAGCGAACCTGTGGGGATAAAGGGGAAATGACACCTCCATTACAGCCTGTGCAGGCCTCCGACAGGTGCTAGATTAAAGTGTAATGCTTCTTTTTATTTACACAGATAAGCTATGCCTCAAGACAAAAACTTTCTAGCTTGCAGAGGTAGCCTTAGAGAAAGACAAACAGGTCAAGCTGAGTGCATTGCATACAGCTATTGTGTAGTAGCAGTAAAAGCGTAAAGGTGACAGAGTCAACACCATTTTTTCCATTGCCTGCACATGAAATGATACTAACATACAATTCTGAAATTTGTTCCTTTGCCAAATACAGATCAAACTAAAAAAAAAAAATTACTTTTTTTTTTTTGCAAACTGTCGTCGCCTTCAACAAAGCGCGGCTGCCCACCAAATAGGCTGTCACAGCTTTCGCATTTGAAAACCCATCGCAGTGGCGCCCTAACTAGGGTGTTCGACTACCGAGCTGGAGTATGCAGGTTTGCTTCCAGCCATGGCAGCCCTAATTCGATGGAGGCAAAATGCAAAATGCGCCTGTGTGCTGCACGATGTCAGTGCATGTTAAAAATCTTCACGCGGTAGAAATTGTTCCATGGCCCTCCAGGACGACACCTATACCTCTTTTTCCTCTTTCGCACCCACTTTCCTCGTTCCCTCATGCTGTGGTTCCCATGTACAATAAGAAGAGACAGTCACTGCGCCTTTCCTTTTCCCCAAACCCGAAACAAATTTTTAATTAGCTGTAAAGGTAAAGTAACATTACAGAGAACAAAATTCAGCAGACACTCGTCTAGACATATGTGCATTTCAGCAGGAAAAGCACTTTCAACAGAGAAAAGTGGGTCTTGCTAAAGTGTTGCCAGAATTTTTTGTGGCTCGTAAATTTTGAACTGTGGGGTTTAACGCCTTAACCATCATTAATAAAAAGACTAGCGCGTTTAACAAGGACACGGATATAAAAGAAGTCAGGATGAGCGCTTCTATGTCTGTGTGCTTGTTAAATGAGCTAGTCTTTTTATTAATGACGACACACCAACTAGCCCAGCTTTCTGCCTTGACAACACCTTAACCACCTTGGGTAAGCAGAGCCTACCCTTGCAGAGCCGTTCCAAAATTGTTTTGGATTAATATTTCCAAGTGAGTCTTCAAACTAGTCTAGTCAACTCGTTTCCAAACCAGTCAAGTCAGATGAGAGGTGCTTATATGAAGCAGAGAAAGCATTTTGCTCACCATTCTCCAGGTGAGCTCACTCTCGTCACCGACAGGAGAGGTGACTGGCAGCACAGACTGGCCAAACAGCTCATTCACCACCCGAGCCTTTGCCCAACAGCTGTGGCCAAGCACCACCAGGGCAACAGGCTGGGTGACCACGCTCGAGATGAACTGGTCGTCAGTCTCGTTCAGCCGCAGTTGCGCCAGCTGATCTGCAAATGGTGTGTTGGAAACAATGGTAAACATAAGGCGGCGTTGCCAAATAGCTGTTGCGAGCTTTCTGCTGGCTTGGAACAAACAGGGTAGCAAGGTCACAAATGCATGTCACAATACTGTGCACCGAGCAATGCTTGCTTAAAAGCTCCTAAAATTTGAACTGAACAGAGCTGCAGTCACTGCAGTAGGATGTTGAATCCGTTCAGAGTTCGCATATACTATTTTGCCTAAAAATCAGGGAGAATTCCAGAATTTCAAAAATAAAATGGGGCAATAATCAACGAGGGAAAGAAGTTCTTTTCTGGATCATACAGATCAGGAATTCTTTGAATCTCGCTTAGCTCCAATTTCTCTCCCTAGAGCCGCCTTTCTTTTCTCTGGCCTCTTGGTGGAATTGGTTAGCCTTGACAAGAAGAGTTATGACACTATTAGCGTTCTCAAAGAGACTAGCAGCGGCCAACTCCCACAAAAATTTCCGCATCTCTTTGCAGTTTTTATTTTAGACATTCCTGAGCACCTTCATTTTAACAAGCCTGCTGAATGCTGACTTTATGCTGTGACCTCCTGTTCACATGCAGGTGTTCCATATGATTTATTCACTACAAATTGCTTGCATAACAGAAGGGCAGTCTAGGTAAATGAAACCACATACAAAAAGAAAAAACAAAAAAGAAAGGGGATGATAAAGTGCATCTTGAGAGAGGGGGGATTTATAGTACTGCCCTGTGCCACATTGCTTTTTAACCCTCTGAGGGTTTTTTTTGTACTGCGGCAGTTTTCTGTCCCAAGGTTTTTGTGGTACTGGTACAGTTTCAATCCTCCATTTGAAATTTGGGGCCTTAATGACGATGCATATGCTTACTGGGAGGTGCTGCCACATTCTACAACTTACAAGAAGCACTTGAAATTTATTGCGCTGCCTTCTTGCGAAGATAAACAGAAGTGATTACTAGGTGCGTGTCTCCCAGTCTGTGGTAACACCGCCGCCCTATCGCGGTTTCAGTTGTGCCACGTGATCGCAAAGAAGGCGCGAAACTTGATTTCTATCTTTATGGGCGCTTCCATGCAGGGGATAAACAGAACTGATACCTAGCTGCAGCTTGTGGTCCTGGCTGCGGCAACGCCCTTGCATGGTTTCGTTTGCTGCTGCCCCCCCCCCCCCCCCCCCCCCTTTCTCGACCGCAATGGAGGCGTGCTAAATTTAATTTATCTTTATGACCACTCCCGGTGCAGGGGCCACACAAACCGATTTCCATCTTTATTGGGGCTGCTGTTAGCGTGTTTATCATCGACGCTCACGAGGTATTCCTGGGTCCGTATTCCCGAGTTAGCGCCATAGCGCCGTTATCGAAAGTGTCGCTATTTTCCTGACCGCGAGTCGCCGGAACATGATGTTGCCACCTCATCCGGTTCCGTAGTGGTAACACCCCGTTCCGGCGTTTTGACCAATCAGATGACTCGAGATCACGTGAGATAGTGACACTTCGATAATGACGCAAACTCGGAATACGGGCCCTGCTCTCTTTGTGGTTTCCTAAGGTTCTTGTGTTTGCAGTGTGGAAGCAACGTTGACACTAAAATACGGTTCCTAATATTTTCCTACAACTTTTCCTTGACTTTACTTATATTGAACTTTCAGTATTCGCAATAAAATAATTTGACCATCTGGGAAAGTGTTTTTCAAAAAAATTCGACCATCAAAGGGTCAAGTTTTGCTGATCCTCTCTTTGTCTTTCTTTGTTCCATTGAAGGTGTTGCCACACAGCCTTATTTTTTGAGACAAACCGGCTTTCCAAGGAGTTTAAAGAGTGAATAAAAATTTAAGGAGTTTCAAAGGCTGTTAAAACAGTTTCGAAAATCGAATTTTAAGGATTTCACATGCTTGTGTGTGCAAACCTTGGATATCTTGTGAATCACTTTGTCTTACCTGCCTTCATCATAGCATTCTGCATAGAGCTTACGGATGATGAGTAGAATTAGCGGATGTTATGAGCTTACTGCTCAGGTTATGAATGATGAAACTGCCCCAAAAATTGGCAACAGCAATATGATCTGTACCATGGTACACAATGTGGGCTACAAGAGTAGATGTAGTGGTGGAATAAAGGGATAATTCAAATCGGTAAACATTCTTTTTGAAGCAGTGCAATAAATGTGACCACACTTCCATAACCCACTTCCAGAATGCTCCCCCTCTCTCTTAAGCACACTTCACGAAAGCCAGGACTTCTTCTGTGGACCATATCTGCTATGCTACGAGACCTACACTTCAGCAATAGAACTGTGGTGAAAGCATGCCCTAAAAGGCCCCAGAGCAAAAGAAATACCCCACAAAGAGTAAACAGCTAAATTCACGACCTGTACAGCAACAGCTCAATGGAACAAACAAAAAGGAATGTACAGACTTCTTGCAGTCTGCCATGGCACAATGGCTGCTCCAAAAATAATTGACGTAATACACGTGCTAAACTTCCATCATTGCCGATGTTTTCACAATGCAAACTGCTAACAAGCATTATACCAGCATGCCAATAATTAAGTTGAAGGATGAGCATACCACAAATGAAGCCCTGTGCAAGGAAGCTGCTATGGCAATCTGCGGCCGCTAGGCTTCATGCAAGTATGCAGCATCTCAATGCAGTAAGCTTTACCATTCTTTACGTTTTTAACATGTTGCAAATTAAACTTAAATGATTAAAGAATATTCGCTCAGATTTCAAATGCATAAAGATGAGATGTGTGAACCATATGCCAGCCACTGCTGCTTGCTGTTATTGCACACATTTGCAAATTACAACCCTCGCTTTCCAGAAGGAGCATACATGTAAAGTTGAGCAATGACCAAGCCATGTCCATGAAAACCAGTACAGTTCACAGTTGCGGCAGCGTGCTCGTGTTATGCTTACAAATTTTAATATGGGTAAGATGCAAATTATATTCATATTTTTACCAGTGGGTTTCAGTTAATGTTATATACTGATGAAGGAAGAATCTACCATTCAGTTTTCCATAAGCACTACTTGGAATAGTACAATTGAGAACAATGAATAGTAAATGGTAACATACAGCATTCTGAAGAACACAGTGTCACAGCTGTGTGCTCTACTTTTGGACCGATTGGCATCTTTTGCAGTTCCATAAATTTAAAATAATTGTATGGTAATAAAATAAACCAAAACGGAACTTCAATTTATTTTTATGCTAGTCGAAACAAATTACTCCCATGCAAGCCAAAAAAATTAAAAAGCAGCAAGAAATCTGCCTTCTCTGTAGGAAAAAGGGAATTAATATTTTAACGTATGATATCTTGTCCGTTTTGTTCAGCATCCACATTTCTGTGCCCAGACTCCAGCTAAGTGTGTGTATGAAAATCCTACCACAAACGTCCAAGCTGTCGTGAAGACTTTGTGAGCAGAGAACTGGAGATCACTGCTAACAGTCGGTGGGTGACAACTATTTGCCACATATCCTTATCTAATCACTGCACCAAGGGGAACCCACTACAGAGTGTTGAACACTGGGAAGCCAGATCTTGGATTAGACAGAAGCAAACCAGATAAAAACAAGCTGAGGCTACCCTGATCGCATGGCTGGGGCCAGTCTGCTTTAACCAGTTCCAACTAGAGCGAATACATGCAACATTTCAATTACGCCAGAGCGCGAAAAAGGACGATGAAAGGATAGCGTCATATCATCAAGCGTCGCCGTCTTGCAAGTTGTAAGCAAAAAGGCGGCGCGTCGCGCGCAATTTTCCCTCACTTCTCTCGTTTTTTATTTTTTTATTTATTTCTCCTGGGCACGCAGCATGCACGCGCGCCTCGATACATACACGACAGACACGCAACTACCACGCGGCGTTACGTTCCTACAGGTTGTAGCGAAGGCAAGGACATTTAGCGACTACCGCAGTAGGGCACGCGGAAGGGGCTTCACGTTTCGCAGTCTTGTGCCTGGTGATTCTGACGCAAACGCAGCAGGTGCGGTATAGCAAGCTGTTATCACGGAAATGGAAAATCAGCATGTCGAAATCCTTTGACCGAGAAATTACAACGGGAATCGTCTCATGCAACCACACGTGTGCAAAACTCGCACGAACGTTTACGCCAATGCGAACAGAACCGCCAAGCATAGCTAGTTGCAAGCCGAAACGATGCACAATACCGCAACAGAGGTGCCGTGTAGAGCTCAGCTTTATCGAAAACTCTGTGTTCAATGTAAGCCGCTCCGATCGGGCGCATTCGGGAGCGCTCGGAAAGAGCGACCGCTACCAGCCTGCGGAGTGCGTTGACGGAACTCGTGACATTTATTACGGACGATGTTTAGGTGGAAGGACGCGACTTTCGTCGGCCTTTGTTTTCAAATAGAGCTAGTTGTAAAAAGAACGAGCGGGAGAGCTGTCAACGTGCGCGCGATAACGGTTTACGACGAGGAAACACAGCGAGCGTCTGAAGGAACAAGTGCGTGAAATGCCCAACGAGGAAGCAAGAATAAATGCCCCGAAGAAAAGAGAGAAAAAAAAAAATTACATGTCGCGGCTTTGTATCGCGCGCGCAATGGGTGATTGGTTAACGTCACACAACTAAACGATAAAAAAAAAATAATAAAGCGCCGCTGTTTTTCTGCCACTTCAGCTACGAAAATTATGGTGTAAGTGAATCCACAAAATGACAACACACGAACAGTGCACCGCTATTTTTCGTACGCGCAACAGCCTCGTTTAGAGGCCGTAAACCTAATCATAACGACGAGGCGTGTGAAAAGCTAGCAGGTGGGGCAGGGCGCTGCGAGATACTGCCGCGAGCACTTTACTTACCTTCGCTGAAATAGCCGCACTTTGCGATGTCGTCAAGCGACGCCTTCGTGTCCCTCCATATTCGCCGAAGGTACTTGCTGTTCTTCGCGAACTTGCCGAACTCGCCGGGCAAATTGGATGACATCCTCTTCCTGCGGCCGGATCTCTTCATTTGCGCTGGTAGATGGGGACGACCACCAAGAAAAACTTTCAGACAGCACGTCCTCCTCCTCGCACAGCTGAGCGATAAGCCTAACTTCCTTTGCGTCACACAGGAAGTTGAGACGTCATGGGTAACTGCCACGTGACCTGCGCATAAAAACGAAACCGAATCTGTCAGAGATCGTTGTCGGCTGGCGCTCCCGCCACTGCGCGCGCGCTGATTCTTGGACGTTTGTTTCGAAGGGCGCGGTTTTTTATTTTGCTTACTTTTCGTATTCTTTCCTTCTTTTTCATCTCCCCAACGTGCAGCTTATTCCTCTTTTAGACAATTGTGGGGAAAGAAAAAAGAGAGAGAGGAGTGCGTTTTTCGCGTTGGTATCACGCCGGTTTGTTCCGCTCAGTTGCGGAACGGGCTGGCATTTATGAAACCCCCAGCAAGGGTAACTTTTTTGTGTAACACAGCTAGGATGTAGTATATTCTTGCGGTGATCTGGTCATTCTGATCCATCAAGTGTGTGAAAGTCACAGCAGGAACCGAGTTCATAAGCTGTTCGAGCTCATGACAATTACGTCATACACCGCAAAGATAATTCAGCAGCGTCGACGAACGTGGTTATACCATGTGGGTCCCCTGTAGAGTGTGCCACGCAGTTTGTCAGAAGAGACGGCGGATTCTATTTGCTGAGTGAAACTTACATAGGGTCTAAACAAAGAATTAGGAAAAAGTGCTTTCGAGTCTATTAATGCAAAATTGAAGCATCCTCTTTTTTTTTTTTTTTTAATACAGTGGCTATGGCTAATTGTATCTGAAAACATGAACTAGGTATAGGTAGGGTACGTGCAGAAAATTTATCTGTGAGAAAGGCAGAGATATATGGGGCAGCAGAGCACCAGCCAATCGAGGAATTCCGGTGAATTCGCTGTTGCAGCTGCATATGCAAAGGACGCAGGCGCTCCGCGTACAGCCAACTTTCGTGCGATGCTCGACAGCGCATTTGTACGCCGCACACAAGCTGCAGGTTTCCGCGAAAACTGTCTGTCCACGAATAACACCGGCATTGTCCCTCTCAGTTTCTGTATTCGCCCCTTCGCATCTCATTATTATTCGCATCGCAATCCATTGTTGGCGAACGCGGCGCACGAACACTCGCGGGCACGCGCGGATGAAGAAAAAAAAAAAAAAAAAGCGGTTTTACAGGGAAGTTAGAACCATAAAGCAGCAGCAGGCGTAGTTGTTGCGGCAGGCACTTGGCGCGCACATATGCGCGCTGTGCTCTCTATAGTTTAGACGTCACAGATGCGTACGCAGCCAACGTTGTACGCAGCCGCAGAAGCGTGCTGTCGCGCCGCCGCTTCTTCATGCCCGGTCGAGCACTATATGCTCGGCACGAAGCTCGAGCCGCGCTGGCACCGCGGGACAGCTGTGCCGGTCGCCACAACGTCTTTTGCGCCCTTGAAAGAAAAAGCATTAAAGAGTGCACAGCAAGCGACGGCAGAGTGCGTTGCGCGTGTTGTGCAATCGGTTGGACAATGCGGCGCGCTATCGCGCATCCGGCGCCGAGCAGGTTGCTGGGTGAGGAGGCGGGTAGGAGGGCTGCGAGTTCCAGCGAGGCACCGGCTAGTCTCGTGGCTTCGAGGACGCAGCCGCGGTCGGCTACGGCGCATTCCGCTCGGCGCTCCCGTCCGAGTCATGGCCGTTTTGGAGTCTACACCGTCACAGCCACATACGTCCGCGTCGTTGTCTCTCGCTTGGTCACTCTCGTGCGGTCGCCGGCCGAGACGTGGCTGCGCTCGGCTTCGCTCGTCACCGCTTGGAGTCAGCGCAGTCGTGCGCGTCTCTCGATATATACATATAACCACTAGCCTTGCCGCGGCAGCGTATCATAGGTGCGTTCTCTTTTCATTCCGTGACGGATATTACGGGACTATTTTTTGAGAGGGTAAACACTTCGAGTTTGTTTACTGAAGTGCCAAGAAATGTTCACTTTCCCAGTCAACAACAATAAAAAAGATGTACAGAACATTTTCTGTGATTAGAACATAACTTCTGCGCGGTTTTTACTCGCGAACATATCAAATGTTTTAGTTACCTCGAACATATCAAAAGTTTTAGTTACCTCGAAAGTACTACAGAACTACAGAAATAACTAGAGAACTACAAAAAAAGGTACTACATCACAAAGAAAAGTCTGACGTTACAACAGAAGTATAGAATATTTTGTTGTATATCTGACTCGTTTCTGTCGATTTTTTTCGGTTGGGTCAATTTTATTATTTTGAACTGTTGAGAGCTAGATTCAAACTAGTTAATGCATATAAAATCAGAATTCAAGGGACAGGCTTATAAAGATGCACATATCAGTGATCGACTGCTTTAAAAACGTTTGCACATTCCGTTAATAATGCTCATGAACAAAGGTGATTCAGTCAACGGCTTCTTTTGGAGCATAGTTGGTTCAGGTTTCTCAAACGAAATACCACTGGAAAAAGAAAACAGAGCCGCGTCAAGAACACGACAAAATATTCTATACTTCTGCCGTAACGTCAGACTTTTTTTTTAGTTCTGTAGTACTTTCATGTAGTTCTGTAGTTTTCCTTTAATACTTTTCTGCAGTTCGTAGCATTCTAATGTACTACACAGACAAAAAAAAAAGCCGAGCTCAGCCCTACTATGATTAATTCGGACGCCCCAGAACTGAAACGCAGATATATAGGCTTTTAAATGAGTAAAAAGGGAGTAGTATGTCCCCTATCACACTCCCTCAAAAGCAAGGTACGCTGTCCAAGTATGGGGTAGATTTCTAGCACTAAAATGCGGAATACCTGTGCTCGGTAACAGTAGTGGATTCTCAGTCCTAAACATGTGAAGCTCTGGAAGTTACTAAGATTTTAATCGAGGTTTCAATCACCCCTAAGTGCTAAACTGAAGATTTCTAGTACCGCCGATAAATGTATCCTGCGATTTATATTTCTTTAATGTTTTTTTGAGACGGGAATACGCCTCTGTTGCCAACATTACAGCATTTCGCATCTTTCGTTTAGCCTAATCTACTAGGGGGCACGCTAGAGGACATGTTAGTCTATTTCTCATCTCTTACAGGGTAGTTCTTGATCAGAGTATTGAAAATCTGACGGCAGGCAGATGGAGTTTAGGGTGGCTGCCCCTGCAGAGAAATCTTGGGGGAGGAGGGCAACCACGCAGTCCTGTCGTTGTGACAAAAGAAATACAAATCATGGCAATGCCTGGCCCTACATAGGCCAGTGAATAGCCAACGTGCTCCAATATTGGGCCGATGGTTCGTCTTCTTGGCATTGAACTCACGCCCCAACGTGCAGATGTGACCAGGGTTGTCTCGAAGTGCTCGAGCAGTGCTCTACAGAGTAAACGAAACAAAATTCTACAGCAGACAGAGGGTTTCACAGTCGCTTCCGCTGAAACGAAGCTCCATAAAAAACAAGGAGCGAGCACATTGCAGCTGCGCAGTCGCGAGCTATTATTTGTTCCCCACAACATCGCTCCAGAGCTCATTGAATACCTAAGCTCGGGAAAGGTGAGGACGAGAGTCCTCGTCACCCATGAGTTTGCGAACGCTAAAGATACGCAGCGAGCCGCGTTACAGGACGTAGAAGCAGGCCCTCCGGGCTGTTATAACACGAAATTCTGATGTTACTACAGAAATTTCTCAGTTTCACTTTTGAAAACCACATAGAAATCCTATTATGACAACAAAAAATATTCTGTCGTTGTTTTCGACCGGGAGGCTTTACAAACAAAAATTCAGCTTAGCACTAACTCTGTTTTCAGACGCCCTAGAACTGAAGCGCAGACTCCGCAGACATACTCCTAAAAGGGAGTAAAAAGGGAGTAACATGTCCCCTATCACACACCCTCAAAAGCAAGGTACGCTACCCAAGTATAGGGTAGATTTCTAGCACTAAAATGCAGAATACCTATGCTCGGTAACGGAAGTAGATTCTCAGTACTAAATATGCGAAGTTCTGGCAGTTACTAAGATTTTATACGAGAAATTTCTGACAAATAGCGTATGCATACAAGGAAGGCGCTTGCTAGAGTGATGTGACTGCCGCATAGAAATGGTACTGCGGTGTTCAGCTTGCGCTGGATGAAAATAGCATCATATGACGGTCGAAAGCGAAATTATGCGAACCCTTTTTGTTTTCAGTGTCATGTAGTTATTTACCATATAACAATGCAACATTAAACCCATGACGCATTCATATTACTCCTACTTTCCCGGCGTGCAAGAACACTGAACGCTGACGATATACATACATCGCTGAAAACATTTAAGGCGGGCGGCAATCGTATGCGGTTCTATTTGCATGGCCGACGTTTGTAGACACAGACCGACGACCTCCAGTTTTTCACCAGAGCTTCGTTTTACACAAAATTTCGGCTAAGCATCAAGTATTAAGCTAAAACTAGTTGCTGGCCTTCAATGAAGGAGCGCGATTTAATCGCGCAAACAAGGAAACTTGTTGCACCTATAGGTTGACCACCTACGGACTCCTCAACTGCTGCATACTGAAAAGTTAATCAAGTTTTTGAGTAGAGAACGCGGCCAATAGAAGCTCACTGTCCATGAAATTGATAAATTTCGTGGAATCCAGTATTAGTTACCTTGTAAATAGCTCCAAGAATATTGCATGCGTTAACTGCCCAAAAAATGTTTAACGCTCGTAGGAACTGTTCGTATAAATTAGTAAGCTCAACTGTGTCATAGCGCTCGATGTATTTATTCATTTATCCCACGATGCGGCAAGAAGCGCAGTTAGGTAGGCGAGAAAGGTTACAAGAACGTGGATTCTGACTACAAACATACAGACGTCAACGCAAGCAGCGACAGACAAAGACAAACAACTCATTGCCTGACGCTGGTAGGAAAGAAGGATATTTGTGTGAGCGTTTGTCTGACCTTTGCGAAGTACGAATTTACTGCTTTCGAATGGTTTCCGAGATAACTCCGTCCTCGAGTCGGAAATTAAAAATTAAGAAATATAATAAATGTCAGGCACAATGGGACTAATTGGCTGCGTTTTGAAGAGAAGTTGGCAACACTTCGAACCAGAGTTCCCGAAACTGTGCCCACGCAGTTGCTGATGCTGAATTTCAAACTGATCACAGCAGTACTAGATACCTGTCTCACGAGCTCGTATAAAATGCCTC
Source organism: Amblyomma maculatum (assembly GCA_023969395.1). NCBI lineage: Eukaryota > Metazoa > Arthropoda > Arachnida > Ixodida > Ixodidae > Amblyomma > Amblyomma maculatum. The sequence continues at coordinate 14,475 of JAJIZL010000096.1, read as the reverse complement.
TCTATATAACACGACAGGGTTAAGAGGACAACCCGGTGGCGCCATCTGCCGGCATGTGTCGAGCTAATCAGGCTTGTTCGAAAAGGTTTAACGTCACACGTAGACCGGCGGAATTGAAAAATAAATACCTGCGGTGAAATGAATATTTACGGAGGGTGAGAAGGGAATAGAACTCGCGAGTCTCGGATGCCAAGTGGGACACGCTACTTCGCACACCACGCCAACACTTTCGTACGACTTGGCTAGAACGGGTATATATGTCTGTGTCCTGTTGTTTTTGCCATAATGTGATATAGATTACAACTGTACAGGCTGATGTGGTAATGTGTATGGGGGAGATACCAAGGTGCAATAATAAGGGAGTTAGTTATATGTGGTTTTATGGCGCATAAGCAACTACGGCTATCATGCGCCAGACACAAGGCTAGACGTCTGGATTACTCTAGTTGCCGTAAAAAAAAAAAAAATGGATTTCTTGAAAAATGCTAAAATTTGTAAAAAAAAAAAAAAAAAGGAACAAGTGCGTGTTCTCCTAAAATCAGTGCTGAATGAAATGTGATGTAATGAGTATAATAATAAGGGAGTAAGAGTCATCTCACAAGCGTTTAGTCATATACGAAATAACATTTGAACAAACAGCTCTTTCGAAAAGACCACAAAAATATGCTTACCAAAGCTAGAAAATGAGCGCGAACTATCTGTATTCCACCACTCGCCTTCGCAACGCAAATCATTCTAAGCCAGCTTCACTAACATACAAGGTATCGGCGATCAAAAATGGCGCTCCTTCTATACCCTTTCTGTTTAGCACACGCTTACATAAGAAGGTGCATCCCGGTGGCCCATTTTAAAGCTCCTCAGCTCATTTACGTCAATGGGCAGGGGCGACTAAGGAAGTTTGGTTTGATTTATGGAGTTTAAAAAGTCACTCAGGCTATGCGAGACGCCGTAGTGGAGGGCTTCGGAAATTTCGACCACCTGAGGCTTTTTAACGTGCACTGACACCGCACAGCATACGCCTTCATCGAAAAGCGGCTGCTGCGGCCAGGATTCGCCCCCGCATCCTTGGGACTAGTCGAGCAGTCTAACCACTGCACCACCGCGGCGGGGCTGCTAAGAAAGTGCGGTGGGGTGTCGCCCTGACCATATGTGAGTGGTCACCAGGAGCAATTTTTAAAAACTATTTCTAAATTATAGGGTCCCCACGCAGAGCTTTTAAATCTCACAAAAGGCCTACATATGTGCTGCATTAAAAGGTGCCCACAAATAGCGTTTTAGTTTTCCTTTGAAGTATTATTGGTTAGTGAGAGTACGCGAACGAGGATCCGCGTGAGCAGCCGCAGACCGGAGTCATTAAAGATGTCATCATCATCATCATCATCATCAGCCTTACTATACCCACTGCAGGGCAAAGGCCTCTCCCATATTTCTCCACTTAACCCGGTTCTGTGCTAGCTGCATCCACTTGACCCCTGCGAACTTCTTAATCTCATCCGCCCACCTAACTTTCTTCTGCCCCCTGCTACGCTTTCCTTCCCTTGGAATCCACTTTGTTACCCTAATCAACCATCGGTTATCCTTTCTTTGCACTACATGTCCTGCCCATGTCCATTTCTTCTTCTTAATTTCCACTAGAATGTCGCACTAGAGCAGTTAGGGATAAGGATAGATGGAGAATACCTCAGTAATCTGCGATTTGCTGATGACATTGCCTTGCTAAGCAACTCGGGGGATGAATTAAAAATGTAGCCCTAATTAAAGCTCCGCCCTCAAAGGCGTAGCTTAAGTGTCCACTTAGTTATTATTTCGTGATTATGACGGGATGGAACCCTTACACCGAAGTGCCTTTTATCTTTTCCCACTGCGGGTAAATCCATTTTATTCGTAGAGACGTTTGTACGACGACACGGATGTGCAGAAAAAAAAAAAATGGAAATAGTGTAGCCTTGAGTGCAGTTCCTGGGTATAGCTTGTGAAGTCTGGTTGATACGGACGGCGGGAAGCAACCGTCCACAATGAAATAAGACCGTGGGACATACCGCCATGTCGCCCTAAATTATTCCAAAAAGAATGAGCTCGCTGCAGCTGTCGCAGTCCCGTACCACCTCGAGAAACGTGCCGCGCGAGGAGTATGTACGCACGTGGCGAAGAGTTACGACAAGAGCCCCTCAATTATATGGTTCCATACTGAAAGGAACATAAGTGACACCTTCATATAAGTACCCTAATTTCTAGTATACCGTTCGCACCGGATATATGTTTCGTAGGGATAAATTCTGGCTGGAAAAAAGAAATCTTTTTTACAAGATTGTCTGCAGCCGACATACATTGGCCATTACACGATATTAGGCGGCATTGCGAAATAAAATTCTATATAGTCCAGTTTATAGATAATCCTAAAATCCCGGTATTTTGTTATTGAATTATATGTTAATGGTAAGCAGCACGCTTGAATCTACAGTTTAACATGTCACAAAGGCATTTCTTCATTCGCGAAAGCTGTAAGTCTCCACAACGGTGAACGTCAGTGACGTCACCTTATTTTTCGTTGCAATAAAACGTTTCCTATGCACCAACGGCAGCTGGATCGTGCGTGCAGCTGGACCGACCGCAGAATTACATTTTGGTCCTCTGCAGTTTATCTATATTTTACCACTGCTGTTGTAAGAAAGAGCCTTCATTTACTGAATTGATAGCCATGTCAAAATGGCGCATTTTAACGGCACGTAAGGTTAACTTCACGTCACATGCATGCGAAGCGGCAAAAATAATGCCCAAAATAAATGCTTGGCAATTTTATTTTTCCAGACCATTGTCGCAGATTCGAGACAACTGACAACCCGACACCGAGATTGTGTGTTACCATCATCTAGTAAGCGGCAAACAGCGGAAAGGCATAGTTACATTAGTGCTTTGTTCGACCAAGCACAACCATCGCTTTTACTTGTGACGCGCTAGGTTGTCAGCATTCGTACTGAGAGAACTTTTTTTTTTTTTTCAGAAACAAAGTTTGAATGCTTTGTCATTTTCCACAAATGTCGAAATTAAACAATGATGTTTAAGAAACACGGCAATAAAGATTTTCCAACCAAAATTTTCCGCGCTTGTGGCATGCATGTCTCCGCCCTTCGCTGCTGTGGGGGTTAGCGCCCAGAGATGACGCACGCGTAGACTATATGAGAGACGACGAAGTGGAGAGTTTCGTATTATTTTATATCAACTGCAGTTCTTTAACTGGTGCTGAAATTGCACAGCATACGGGTGTCAGTGGTGGTGAAAAGTATTTGTTGGTTCAGAAAGAAGTCCTTTGTGCAGGAAACGGCCCTCAGTTCGACAAAAGCCACATGAGCCCTATAGGCCTGCCTTGGACTGGCGCGTCAGCTGTAGCTTGTATTCCTGGCTGGGGTTGGAGAGCGCTCTTCATTATAATCTATACACGAACTGCAGAGTACAGGCAACCTGTGTATAACTTTAATACAGTGCGCAAACTCAAAATGATCTCTGAACAAGCTACCAACAGTCTTTGCAAACATTTGACAATCTTTATACAAGATCGTGGCAATCTACGCATGAGCTCACATTGGCACGAGACAGTATCTGTACAACATGAAGGCCTCTGCACAAGCTAGCTATATTCCACCTTTTCAGAAGCTTCGCTCTTTATAAAAACTTTTGATGATATCTGCAGAGGATTTCTACAACCTGTGCACAATATTGTGACAATCGATGCGCGAACTCGAGACAGCTTGCTCACGAGCTTGAGACGATCTGCACGAGAATAAGTGTGGCCGCAAGCTTGTGCCCTCTGTCAGAAATTTTACACAAGATTACGACATTCTACGTATGACCAAAGATATCCTCAGCGCGGGCCCGAAACGGTTTGTTTACGACTTTAATAGAATCTGCATGAGGTTTAGATACCCTCTGTACAAGCTGGCTTCAGCATCAGCATAACCTAACCACTATATCTGCGCGAGGTTCTTACAATCTATACGCGATATTGTGAAGATCTATGCATGGGCTTGAGACAGTCTCTATACAAAAGGTTTCCTCATGCTCATGTAGAGATTGCTGCGAGCTTGTGGTAATGTTTTAACAACTTACGACAATATTTTCACTAACTTGCGACAATGTTTGCATAAGCTTCCGATGTTTTTACACAATCAATCTGACAACCTCTGCACGAGTACGCGATGATTGATGCACGTGCTTGAAGACAGCCTGTGTGCTAGTTCGAGACAATTTATGCGCAAGTTGGAGAATGCATCCATAAGAGCCCGAGATCGAATATGCTCATGCTTGCAGGGATCTATGCACCAGATTGGCCAGGATTGTGCAGTTGCGTTACCGGTGTCTCGAATTCAATCGACGATCGTGAGCAAGTTTCTTGCTCCAAGAATTCGAAGAATTGTCCTAATTGGAGATATGGATTTGATCCCGAGTCCTGATATGGACTTTGATGGCATGATTTTTAGGATTTTTAGATTCATTTGCGGGTTCAGAGCTCTGCGGATCATCGATTGATATTCGCTGTGAACGATGCTATCGAAAAAAAAAATTCCCTATATTGGACCCATAACTCTCTATTCGAAATTCTCTTTCTCAGCGCAACTTGAAAACTTGAAAAAAAGAAGAGACACGAGCCAGAGAAAAATAAAGGGTGCTTTGTAAATGCACATACATACATACATACATACATACATACATACATACATACATACATACATACATACATACATACATACATACATACA
>JAJIZL010000094.1:592145-622299 GCA_023969395.1 Amblyomma maculatum | reverse complement strand
ATATATATATATATATATGTTATTATTTGACCGAGAATACCGCTAGGTCAGATGTAACGATATTGACGTGTACAGCCCTGGCCTCGGCAATAATTTTTGCCACGTGCTGGCTAACACTTGATATGAAGTATCATATGCACATGTCAGCACATTCCGTCGATGCACTCGTGTATAGCACAAAGTGACCGTCATGTCGTTTCTTGGGAAGGAATCGAAGTTCCGAACACGAGAAGCGTGCTCCGTAATGTTCCGCCTTCATTAGTACTTGAACAATAGGGAGGCAGCAATTGTTTTGAATTCGGCGTTATCAGGCACTGCTTAGCTTTGCAGGCTATCTGTAAAAAGTGCGTTTCCCGGTTTTACTTTTAAATCTGGTCCATACGCACCCACTGCGCTCCAGAAACAAAACACAATCGGTCGAGCCGTGATATATACAGAGCACTCAAAATATAACACGTCGATTAATGCATATTGTTCTACGTGTTCAGTGAACTTTTTCTCGTAGCAGATTGCTTCTGGAAGTGCTAAGTTGGCTCTTGGAACCGTGCTCTTCCGGGAAAACGCCATGCACTATATACCTCTCTGGTATCATATCAGAATGTAGCTTGCTTTAACGTGTATTCGTGATGTAATATATGCGGATATAAACTGACATGAGAGCACATTGTCTATGCTTAGAGTTCCTGCAATTGCTATGCACGGAAGCAAGTTTGTTCAAAAATTGATATTTGAAAAAAAAAAAAAAGTGCTTGCGTTTAAGGGTTTCAAAGTTGTTGGCATACTTGAAACGATTCACAAACTGCGGTAACTTTGGTACAGTAATTGTGGTAGGTTGTTTCTGTAGTCAAGTGTGCGTTTCACGCCAGCAAGGAAGGTCAGTACGATATGAAATCTAGGAAATCTAGAGACAACTGCGTTGTTGTTTGCAGTATTGTGTACAATATAGTTTCAGGCTACAAATTGGAGTTCCATATATCTCCATTAAGACATGAAAACTTGGTCATAAGAAAATCGGTCGCAACCGTTTGCGGTTCGCAAAAAAGAAATGAATTAAGATACGCGCACGTTCCAATCCGATACTCTCATTTTTAGAGTAGTAGGTTTTTACACGTGTAATGCAGTTCTTTATGTGAACATGCTTATTAATTTCTGAATTGTTGAGAGAACATGAATTACGACCAACGAACTTAAACATGTATATACAATGTTCAATCAGGAAGTTTGGAAAATAAGCACGAAACAGAAAATAGCTAACTAGTTTGTTGGCATGTAATGAAAGTGTAAGGTATAAGGATACCAATATAATATAAATTTACCCATTGTATACGGAAGACAGAGCAGGCAGTCAGAAATGACTCGCACCAAGAAGTTCAGGAACGTGGGAGGATAAGTAAAAGTAAAGAAACGCCGATTTGGAAGTATTCAGTGGCTTGAGACCTATCGTATATGCTTTCGGAAAAGGGATAATCCAAACCCAACTCGTATAACCCAAATCGTATGAACTTTATACACCAGCGAACAGAAGAGGCTGCATTTTTATTCCCAGCAACTTCAGGCGAGGTAGTGCCTGGAGTCATAACTTTAAATAACACTTGTAGTGACGTAGCTCGTTTACCGATCTGGCTACTTAAGTACGTTGCTACTATCATAGTGCCTGTTTTAAAGTACATAATTACTCTAATACTATTTTTTAATGGCCAATTTTCTCGCTGGCTCTAAGAGGTCAAAGTTACTGCTAGTTTAAAGGTGGTGAGAATTGTTACATTAACTACAGGCCGGTTTTGACACCGCCTGTATTCTGCAAAGTCGTTAAAAACAAAGACATATTCCAATGAGCTAATTGTTAACCACGAATGCAATCATGGCACTGTACTGTTTCAGTTTAGAAAAAAAAAATCGCTCGGCAGAAAGTTCTTTGCTAATGAAAAAAGAAATATTTCTGGACTCTTTTGAGCCTGGGCTGAATACACTAAGACTTTATTATGCAAATCAAATGAATTTGACAAAATCAGTCACTTCACACTATTACTATTTTTTATATTATGGTTCCAGAGGCTGTTTTTTGTGTATTAATAAGTCCTACCAGCAATACCGCCAACAAAGGGTGCACACAACCTAGCTTCAAACCATTACTATATAGTGTTCCGAAAGTCGCTCGCTCGGGCTGCTCCTTTTCGTGCAATACTTTAAGGAAGCTGTTAAAATAGATTTGAATGCTTCATTTGTTATTTAGGTGAACGACACAAGCTCATTTTTCTCCCATTACAGTTTTTCTCTGCTTGAAAAACAGCCACTGAAGTATTTGATACAGGGAACACTTGGAGTGAAATACCTATAGACATCTCGAAATCAGAAGCACGGCTTGCTCGCAATAAAAACAAGTCCGTTAATTCATAAATTAGCATGCATCTTGCACCTTTATTATGAAGCTGGTACCAGTAATAAAAGCCCCAGGTGTGTTCCATGAAATCATGCAGTGAAACATATATACTGACTTTGTTCGGTCCCCCCTTCCGCCAATAGTTGGTATTCTTGCACGCTTTCGTTACTTCCTGCCAAAACAAATGAAATTAATTTTATACAACTCCTCTTTCGCACCAACTTCAACGCATAAATAGTGGGTGTGGGGAAAAACAACTGACAAATGATCAAAATCTATTGACTAAACAGAGCAAAAGCTGTAGTAATCAATCATTTTTAACGAGCCTAATTACGCACACTCAAGACCTATATGTGATGACCTACAGCCTCTACTGAACTTCTTCAACACGCTTCTGTTAAAACCTTATTATATCTGCCACCTAAGTAATGATCATTGTTTAGAAAAACTTGCGACCCTGGCTTCAGTTGCAAAAATATGCGGTACACATTGCAGTTGACGTCGAAGGTTCCCTACACTCGTTCTAACCACGGCCGCGAAAATTTGGCGCACATGCTGTCACAAGCTCTTAACTCCTCTTTAGTGTGTCCAACTAATTTATACAACAGCCTAAGCATAATTACTCAGGGTATAGTTAACACGTGCAATTCTGCACTTCAATGTTAGTCGTATCACCCAAGAGTACTTTTATATATGGGTAAAGCAGTCGCCATGCTTTTGTGCACTGCTTTATTGCTTTGTAAACTACTTGCGGGCCTTTTTTAAGCTACTATAGGCCTATTGCTAGCATCCTTTGGCACCCCGAGTATTGTAATATTGATGACGGTGTTAAAGTAATTTCATTCTTTGATAATTGATAACTATCGTTATTCATAAAATTGTAAGGATTAGAAAAACCACCCAGTATGTATAAACATGTAATGGGCGACTATCATATGCTTTAGGTTCTAACTCATAATTTAGTACTTCTACTTCTTTTATTTTACTGATATCACATTTGCGAAATTTGAACATTGTAGTCTTGAGATCACTAAAATACTTTATTTATTATATAAATGTTTATGTTAAACACTTATGGTACTGCCATGGTTGTGAATAGCGCCATGCTTTTGTTGTCGTTCAACTTGAAAATATATTTAAATACTTGCCTTCTTTCTCACCATCAGCTGGCAATACGGATGAATCCAGTTGAGCTGGCACCAGTATGGTGAATATTATAACGGCCTTCATGGCATAAAAACCTTTTTTAACAGGTGACATTTTTTTTTTCCTGAAACCGTAAGTGAAAAGTTATCACTAAATGCATTGCCGTTATGGAGTAAATGTCTTGTCCTTATGGAGCGATTTCGACATAGCCCAGAGTCGTTTACTGTTTACAAGCGCCGTCGCAATTTATTTAAATTAGCTTGTTTGCACATACATATTCCTACAGCACAAATAAAAGCTAGTAAACTTGATTTTAAGTGACGAATATTTATCATTTATTGCGAACATATGTGCACATACAAGGATACCAATGGGCCTCGATATAGTAGGGCAGGGCAATGGTAAAAACGCCAATGACGAATCACAAGTGAAATAACCCGAATAAAAATTTGGCGGAACATTTAAGCTGCGCATTTAAGGCATGACGCAACAGCTTTTCATTTTACCGAATCCTTTTGCAGATATTTGGCCGGAATAATGACTTTCTTAACTCCATAATTGCTTATCGTTTAATTTGCTCTTTATTATTTCAAACGCATTCTTAAGCATACCGTCGTATGCAAAAGGCCACTCAATGTGAATATAAGGCCGCGTACGAACGTGCCCGAGTGCACCATTGGCGTGGCCGAGTAAAGCTTCAATGGTCCTGGATCCCGACGCCTCCAGGGCACTGAACACTATCGCTTTGAATTGTTAATCATTTTAACAGTTTTTATCGATGGCTGTACTAAAACTGTTGCTGGTTTTATCAGGAAGTGTAGTTCTTTTCTCCAATAAGTCTTGAAAGATTTACAGTGTGCGAAAAATATCTATCGCTTTGTAACAGATATTGTCGAAAGGCTGCAACATGCGTGGCTTATCTCGTTGGAGTAAATATTACGATCTCATGACAAGAAGCGCCACGTTAATTTGAAACGTGATGTTTTCTGCATACCAATTGGCCCGGATAAGAAAATTTGGCACTGCGCGAAAAGCGAAAAGGAAGAAAAGAAGAAACAATGAAACAAATATATCTTTTCACTGACGGTGGGGTATTTATTTGCCACTGTGGAAAACATTTTTTCATTTCGATGAATAGGGGGCGGATTGAACGGGCGCAAAAAAGAGAAATGGACGGAAGAACGGATAGATAGACGGACGGACAGACAAGCGAATGGATTGATGGGCGGACGGATGGGCAAGCGGGTGAACGGATTTTTTTCTTTGTATTTTGAACGAATGTTACAAATATGACGTCATTTTGTTTACATGCCAATTTCATGGACTTTTGCATTGGTACAAGTGTTCTCCTGAAATTGTATCTATCACGGCCTTACCACCCCGCTTCTTAGCCACCAATCTTCCAAATGCTTTTAAAGCGCAGCTCTTTGGTGCCCGTTCCTGCGTTTCGCGTCGTCGTCGCCGTTGTCAGCGTTGTCCCTCGTAGCCAGCTCCGTAGCCGGAGCAGCGCGCGCTCCTTCACCAAGACCCAGGAAGCGCGGCCAGCTGCGATAGAAACCAGCAGCGTAGGCGCGAGCCTCGTGCTTGGCTGGGTGCTTTCCGTCCCATGTATAGATATCCTTAGATTTTGTTATGCTCAGCCAGACATAGAAAATAACTTATTGCTGCTTTATAATTGGTGCGTGCGGGGGGAAAACATTTCGACCTAGTCGTGTAATCCAATTACGTAAAATGTGTTACGAGAGAGCCTGATTTTTTTTTCCGGTGCTAAGAATGCCACACGAAAAACGTATCGAAGGAAAGCTAAAATAAACCTATTTTCGTAACCACCTTCCAAAAACTTTTTATCGCGTCAAAGTGCTGTGCGCAGAAGCGAGTGCGATGCTCATACCGTTAAAACTAGCTGTATGGAAAGTAACAAAGCGCATTTTGTACAACAAACTATACGTGCAGGGCTTACAGATATCTAAGCGTCCACTTAAATGATGCCAGTAGAACCACCTTTTGATTCGGACACGACAACTGTTGAACTCGTTATGGTAGGATTCCGTCTTGGGATGCGGCTGTACTTGAACGATCATGCCACTGGAATGCCCTGGCGAGCTGTCTCGTGACAGAGGCCAGCTCTTCGAGCATGGTCTGCTGAAATGGATTAAATTCAGTGCCGAACAAGAATCTCTAACAGCTGCCATCCGGGCATTTGAGGGAGTGGTCGTTCAGCATTCAAAAAAGGTTCGTTCGGAAGGGTAGTAAAGGAAACTAATAGGTGCTTGTACGTTCTCCCAGAAATTCGTGAGCGCACGAACATAGCAGAAAAAACTCTGCTTTCTGTCAAGTACATTACCCTTGCCTGCCAAGCGCATGACGCGATAGACGCTTTGCTCTTCACTTTGTGCGCAGCTCAAAAACCCGTTTTGCGTTTCTTATGGCGCGGAAGAAACACATGGCGTTGGTCAACTTCAATCGATTATAGCATTCCACCACGCGAGAGCTTGACGGCATTGAGAAAACATAGCGAATTGGACCCAGACGAGGCTAAATCCTCCGCACCACGCCACCAGTAGTAGAATTTTTTGCACACCAGGCCAACCCCCATGTCGGCGGTACCCTTCGCCCCTCGTCCGATACGCCATTCATGACGTAGGCCAGGAGTGGTCGATTCACATGTGTTACCTGCTCCGTTCGTTTTGCGTTCGAAGAAATCTTCACAACTGGAAAAGGCAGACCAGCGCCTCTCGAGTCATCTTAGATTATTTGTTTACATTTTAGGCGAAAGTCTTCCTTAGCTTTCAAGTGGGGTGATCAGATTATGTGCCCAATAGCTGTCCACCGCAGTGGCACTTGATTTGTCTCCGCCTGAAACAACATCCCTCCAATCCCAGCGAAGCGCGCAAACAACTATTGTTCACCGGGCCCTTCAGAAACAGGTCGTAATCTAACTTTTCTAGTGAGTCTGACGTCTCATGGCAACTTAAGGACCATCACTGTGCCTCGGCAGAGGATGTAAAGGGGAGAGGGGCTCTAGCTAGTGGACACGCGTCGACAACGGAGGAGGAAGAAGCGCCGTCGGCCACAGCCGCTCTTCGACTTCCTGAATAAATGGATTGGTGGAAGGATTATAAGATCTTCCCTTTGAAAAGGGTTGTGCCAGTTTCTACTACGCCGGGGATTTTTCTGCATATTGTGAAAGTTGCTATGAACCTTTCAACTATTTTGACAATTTTATTATAAAATTTTTACTTATACACTTACGTCATTTTTCTGCTTTCAGGCATCAATATTCCAATCGCATTTTGTTAACTTGCTCCACAGACTCATTCATCCGACCACTGGTGTCTCTAAACCCTAATGCCTTAGGGAAAGCGGCTGTGCTTGCATCGAGATCCGGATGAATACCATCGCATTCGAGTATAAAGTGTTCAGTTGCTGCTATGGATTCACCACAAACTGCACTTTGTCATCTTCTTTGGTAAATTTCTTTTTCTAGCGGCGTATTTTAAGGCACCCAGAGCTAGCTTAAAAAACGAGAACACCTTCGGTAGAACTCCGCCTGGTTGGATATTTGAAACAAAAGATCAGAAGTTGAGAACTTTCTTGCGCACATGAACGGGGTTGAGCCCTCTATCCAGTTCACTTTGGAATGGGAAAAGGACAATCAGTTACCATTCCTGGACGTCCTGATTTCAAGACAAGGGGGAGACCTAAAATTAAGCGTGTACAGGAAGCCCACTCATACCGGCCACTCCTTAAATTTCAGTTCAGACCTCCCCGCTGAGCACAAGGCCTCTGTCGTCTCCTCTCTTCTGAGGAGAGCTGAGTACATTTGGTTCTACGAGGTGGAGAGATAAGAGGAAGAGGCCACCGTTATCGCCGATCTGAAGAGGAATGGCTACACATGTGTCTTTATTCAACGTGCTGCCCCTCGCAGGATAAGAGGGCAGCACGGAAGCGACGAAGAGCCCTCGTATTATGCTCCCACATGTTGGCAGACACCAGTGAGGCGCTGGCACGCATATCCTGCGCAAATGCGTCTGTGTGTCTCAAAAACCAGCCTCAACATTCGACCGTTTTCTACCGCTAACAAAAGGCCGCATCCCAGAGAAAAACAGCCAGGTGTTATTTATAAAATCCTGTGTTCCGAGTGCCCAGAATCGTAATCGGCGAAACAAAAAATCTCCGTCAGCGAATATTACAGCACAAAAATGACGTCCGGCAAATGAACTCGGCAAGCAACCCCCTCGCCGAGCACTGCGAACGCGCCGACCACAAAGTCACGTCATGTCGAGTCGTGGTTCATCCGGCTGACAGCTGCAGGAAACCGGGGACGCTGCGCTTTGCCTATACAATTGGACTCCGCCACGTGTCGGGAAAAGGGAAGCAAAGGCCGCTGCTGGCTACTGCGGGCCGCGAACTATAGTCGCCCCAGAGGAAGGGCCTGAGTTTGTCTCGAACTTCGGGTTATAATAAATATTTTTGGTTGGTGATAGTGTTTCTCAAATTTTTGCTAGCTTCAAAAAGTAGGACACTGCTTACTGCGTTACCAAAGAAAGATTCCTTCCTCATCTTCCTTTCCAGTTTTGATATATTCCCAGACCCTGTTTATTTTGCATAAAATTTACCCAATTTTTTCTTTTTGCGTCTTTTACCTCCTGTTTAACGCTCTTTATTTCTCCGCCCTTGTCACCTGCTTACTTGCGGGTTAGTTTCCCGGTTCTTTTGGTCCATTTTTAAGAATGCTGTACTATATACTCTAGCTGCTCACCTGGTAGTGTCAATTTTCCTCAGCCTGTCTTCACATAATATTTTACTCAGCTTTCCGCGCTTCGAAAGATGCCCAGCCCATATCACCTTGTACCGCCTCGTTAGTGGTTTTGCCGTGGTCTCAGAGTGCTAATCGTCCAACAGCTCTCTGATTTTTTTCTAATCTCGAATACACCTCTGCTTTATTCCAAAACCCGCATCCCTGAAGGTAAACCCTGGCACTATAATTCCTTTCCAAACATCCCTCAGAGCCTCAAACCTCTTGTATCCCCACAAAGCTCCATGTTTCAACCGTACCGCCACATCGTCATCGCCCTTTTTTGATAGTATAATGTTGGTGCTTATTCTTTATGTCAGTCCTTCGTTTATCTATTCCCCGATATATTTTTATTCGGCCGCTCTGGGAAGTTCATGGCCTTGGTTTAAGCACCTGGTTGGTTGAACCTTTGAAAATCATCAGACCAGACGTAATTTCGCTAAATCTTAAGCCTAGAGTGTCGCCGTCGTCTCCACAAAAAGTAACTAGAGTTTGCAAGTCTTTCTGGCTATCTGCTAATAGTACACTATCTTCCGCATATTTAATCCGCGGAGGCGTTGCTCTTAACTTTTCCGCATAATATATAGGACAGATTAAAATATCGGATTACTTTTTTACCGCCTTCTTTCCATATTTACCCTATATATAATGAGCAGTAGTGATGATAGAGGATAACATTGTCTTAATCTTTTGCATATCCAGACAGTTTTCATTCACACTTATCCCTTCTTTATTATTCAGATATATTTCCCTTAAGAAATCTGTTACCTCATGACCTATACCTTAATACTTTAGCAAAGTTCCCAAAAGAATTCCTTGTTTACGTTCTCATATGCCTCGCTTTTATCTAGGAAGGCTAAAAAAAAAGGTTTTTCGACCACTGCTGCTGGATTTTTTTTCTTTATAGCATGATTTACTGATCTGCATTTGTGCTAATACACTATCGCCGCAGCCAACCAGGCCCCGCGTAAAATTGCAACTCTCTCACACTTTGCAGTGAATACTGTGGTGTTTACGAGGTTCCGTCTGCGCCGCTTCTTCAACCTAGGTAAGTACTTCATCCACATATATCATCTGACCGAGTACGGCCAACATCTGCTAGTGTAGTGATAGGCGAACCCACCAAGTGGCCTGGCAGAACTGTAAATGCCAATCTCTGGAATGTTTTGGTTACCCACAGAACAAAATTAATTTATTGTGTATTTAATACAGAGTCCCAGAAAACTAAAATACAGTTTTCGTAGTGCCATCCTCTAGCGAGTTTGTGTTTCCTTGTTTGGGAGCGCAGTGAGAGTAATTTCTTCACTAGCTAGTTCGCTTTTAGCAAAGGTGTAGTTGTGCAATCCCCGTTCTCCCACTTTGTCTATTTTTTATATCTCTGTTCTGCTCCTTTTAGAACTATAGAACTTAGCCTTTAAAGGTAAAGCAAAATCTCCAGAAGCTACAGTGCCATAATGCAGCTACACCTCTATTATATCGGCGGTTCACGCTACTTCTATAGGTTTGTACGATAATTTGGTATCTAGCGTGTAGTGAACATTCGCAAAATATTGCATTTGGCTTTATGCTGCCAATGCCGGCGCTTCGGTTTAAGTGCGTACAAGCCCTTTTTCGTTCCATTGAAATAATTCAATATTCCTACAAAAAGCAATTTCCTTCTGTGACTGCTCCTTTGTCTTCTTCACCAATATATGAAGAAGTGGCTGAAGCGTTTTATACCACCTGGTAGTTCTTTATTGCTTCTTGAAAGAAAAAAATGCGGGGAATATTTTGAGGTGTACTATGTATGAACTTTCGGAGTTATTGCAGCGTGCAACTTCTTCGAAAAAGAGCAAGGAAGAAAATTATCTAGTTCTCAAAAAACATTCTTATTTTAAACGATACATACGCAGAAGGTAACCGGTTTCTATTTTTCTTATTTAGAGGTCATAACGTCCCAAAGTGACTGTATATGGAGCATATACAGGTTGCGCAACTTTATTTCGCGCGCAGATCGTCAAACTTTCCAATGATATGCTCTGTAGCCGACCTAATAGATACAGCGCTGCTGATTCGCATGCGCTTATCTCTTGAGGCACCACGTGAATTTATTCGTACGGACATCTGGCGCCATCCGCCCCTGACTCTTATACGGGCGCTGTCACTACCGGCGGGTGCTACGCGGTTGCGGAACGGCACAGGCTGTGCTAAATCTTAGTTTGGAATTTAGTGTTTGTGGAGACGTTAATAAAATTAGTAGGGATAAAGACGTAGTACATGTCGGATGCTTAGCGAAGGCGAAGACGATACCATTATGTGCCGTAAAAAGCGATCCCTCACAACTTGCCTGGTGTGGTAATGCACAGGCCACTGTGAGCTGAACTTTTGGCATAGTGTTTTTTTTTTAAATAATGATGCATTTACAACAATGACCCGCACTTAAAAAACAACAACAAACACCTCGTTGTTTCTGATCCATCTCAACTTATTGGACATGAGAAAACAAAAAAACAATTGAACATCACTCGCAGGGCCGTAACCCTAGTGAACAATATAGTATCGAGCCAAACCGTTTTTACCGGCCCTAAATTATCCGGTATAGAATTCTTAACTGTGTGACCAGTCCTGTGTGAAGCTTAAACATGTCCTACCGGACCGACATAACGCTCAAACAGGATAGAACAGTCCGGTATAGAGATACCCGACAGGTCATTCGGGTATGTAGTTCGAACCGGACAGGCCAAGTCCTGCATGAATCTCAATCAGGATGGACCAGTTCGATATGAAGCTAATGCTGCACAGTCTAATTCCAGTATGCATGCAAAACGGCCATGACGGTCAGGTGTGGATCTGAAACTGGATGGACCGGTGGAAAACCATGACCGATTTAACTCAAACCGGACGAACCCATCAAATACGAAACGGGTGCCGGAAAAAAGTATTTTCACTTATCAACTCAAGCCGAACCGATCGATGAAGCTGAACAAGATTTCACAAACACCTCGAAGATATAAAGACATCGAAGTGTGCGCTAACAAGTATGCGCATCGCGTCGTTTTCGCTTGGGCAACAGTGGCTGCAGCTTGTCCGATCCTGTGGTGATTTTCATATCTGCGATTGAAGAAGAGCCTTGAACGCGAAAGTGCAAGGAAGAACGAACCGTTTCGGCAGCGAAGACAAAAATGTGGTCTTGCATGAATAAAACAGATCGCTGCACATGAAAATATGCACGGAGGGTTGTGTATATCGGACGACGCTTCCTCGAGAGTTTACATATACAAACCGCGTAGTCGGAACTGTATTTATTGATGTGCTGGTCCGCTGGCAACATGTGAAACTAAAACATGCAATATGACAAGCATTGTTGCGCCGGATATTTCTTTGTGTAGTAAAGATGACATGCATTCGAAGACAATGACAAGATCTAGCACTGTAAATTAGGATATTGAGAGATTTCCTGCAAGAAAGTAATTCATTTTAAATATACGGGATATTGGAACCCATTGTGATAGCCAGGAAAAAGACGACAACTTCAACATGCGAGACGAAACATAAGGAATATAACCATATATGAAATCAAAAGTAGTTTTAGAGCAGTTTCGTTTTGTTAGAGTGCCGGACTGGGGTGCGCTTGGAGCTATCCTCGTATTTTGGTTTGTTCTCAAAATTTTTTCTTTTTCTCAGTTTTATATTTTAAATTGATTCACCTGGAGGTGTTTTATTTTATAGCTGTGCCTGTTTTTCCAGCACAGTGCCGCGTTTTTCTACAGACGCGAGGGCCACCAACTATGCAGGATACTCCGAAATCAGAACGGCCTGGTTTCATGCCGGTTCAGTCTGCATAACAAACCGTTGTATACCAAATCCATAATGAAGTTTATATAAGATTTTTCAATAGGGAATCATGGCTCGTGAAACAGGGACAGTGGCTTTCCCGAATACGTTAGAACATAATGGCGGACCTTCGCGCAGCTCTCTGCGGAAGCATGTACAGGACCTCTATGTGACTTAGGCTATGAGAGAT
Organism: Amblyomma maculatum; assembly: GCA_023969395.1. Taxonomy (NCBI): domain Eukaryota; kingdom Metazoa; phylum Arthropoda; class Arachnida; order Ixodida; family Ixodidae; genus Amblyomma; species Amblyomma maculatum. Next base: position 609,972 of record JAJIZL010000094.1, on the reverse strand, counting down.
GCCGTAGTGGAGTGGCCAAGAAACTGAAATCACCTGGTGTTTTTTAACGTGTACTAACGTCATACAACACACGGATGCCTTACTTTTTTTCATCATTGAAAAGCGGCCTCCCCAACCAGCATTCGAACGCGTGTCCTTGGGCAAACAGTCGAGCTCCCCAACTACTCAGCCGCTGTGGCGGGGCTAATCACTGATTTTTATACACTAAACTTTTGCAATTGGCCGCGTAAACTTCAGTAACCAGTTGCCAGGTTTCGTAATACTGCCAGTAGGGTTATGCAAAACTAAAATAAGGTTTGGGTTTGGGGATTAACGTCCCAGAGCGTCTCAGGCTATGAGAGAGACGCCGTAGTGGAGGACTCAATAAATTTAGATCACCTGAGGTTCTTTATCGTGCACTGACATCGCGCAGCACACGGGCGCCTAGCTTTTCCGTCAATCGAAAAGCGGTCACCAAGGTCGGGATTCGATCCCGCATATTTGGGCAGTAGTCGAGTGCACTAGCCACTGCTCCACCCCGGTGGATATTACAATAAAGTGGCAAGACGAGACATCAAAGGAATTCAAAAGTTTGTAGTTTAGTGTATATTTCCTGGATTGTTATACATGTAATAGATTTTATTCAAGTGGTGTCACAGGCGCCATTTCACAGATCACAGGGGTCAAGTGGATGCAGCTAGCACAGAACCGGGTTAAGTGGAGAAATATGGGAGAGGCCTTCGCCCTGCAGTGGGTATAGTGAGGCTGATGATGATGATGATGACAATGACAGGCGCCATTTAGGGGTACAGGGCACAGCTTCAGCAGTGCAAGCGCACTTCCTCTTATATCTCCATTACGCTGTGAGCCTTGTCGCTCTTATGCAGGGATATGAGGCGAGCATTGCAGGCGGGTTGCTTCGTTTCCCCCTACCGTCTGTCGTGCATTCACCTCGGCTTGCCCCCTAACTGTGGCGCGTGTGGCGTGACCAAATCCTCACGTTTTCACTACCTGTGAGGATATCCTTCCCCCTAGGCAGTACCCCTATCCCCCTTTCAACTTATTCTTCCTGGGAGACTTTGCGTCCGCTAAGCCAGCCGGCGCTAGCTAGTGATGCTAGTTTAGCAGTACTTTTAGAAAAATTAGAGCGTATGAAGTGGGATGTGATGAGCTGTAGTGAGGTTAGTAGGCCGAATGAGGCATATATTATACTGAAGGGCGGACATGCATGTGTTAGTTAGGTTTACCGGAGAGACGAGAACGAGGTGTACGGTTCCTCGTCAATAAGGATATAGCTAGTAATATAGACGAATTATCTAGCAATAATGCAGGTGGCAGGCATCGTAATTAAGCTTAATTAGCTACATAAACTGAAGGTAGTACGAGCCTACGCGCCTACCTGTAGTTATAATGATCAGGCAGCAGAAAGCTTCTACGAAGATGCAGAATTCGCAATTGAAAAAGCAAATACTCAGTATACTTTACAAATGGGTGACTTCAGGGCAAAGGTAGGGAAAAAGGAGGGTGGAAACCAGGTAATGGGCGACTATGGCATTCGTTCTAGGAATAGCAGTGGTGAGTTACTAGTTGTTTCCAGAGCGCAACAACTTAAGACAATAAAAAACAAAAGAACCGGAACATCGAAAGGCCCTAACCGAGAGACTAAAAATGAAGTTGACTTCATACTGTATTCTAACCCCGGAGTTACGCGGGACGTAGAGGTAATCAGAAAGGTACGATGCGGTGACCACACGATGGCAGGGTCTCTAATTAGCCTAGATCTGAAGATGGGAATGGATCAGATTAGTAAAAAGGAGTTCATCAACGAATTAGCAGTGAGAGAGAGAGAGAAGAGTACAAAATCGAACTACAGAACAGATATTCAGCTTTAACCGAGAATGATGACCTTAGCCTAGAAGAAATGAACACAATTTCAGTGATATCATTACTGAGTGCGCTGTAGAAGTAGACGGTAGGTTAGTTAGAGAGGATACCAGCAGACTATCTAGGGAGACGAAAGATTTGATTGAGAAACGCCAGTCTGAACGCTTCCAACACAACAGACAGAATAGAACTGGCAGAGATATCGAAGCTAATCAATACGCGTAACCTTTCCGACATAAGGAAGTATAACATGGGGAAATAGAGAATGGTCTAAAGAATGGACGCAGCCTTAAAACAGTGACGATAAAATTAGGCATAGACAAAAATCAGATGTATGCTCTAAGGGACAAAGCGGACAATGTCATCCCGAATATGGAGAGTCGAGGAGTTCGGTACTGATCCTAATAGTAGCTGAAGTAGTCAGGACCATAACAAGTTAGGCAGTAGTGAAAAGCAGTCGGACGTTCCGCCGGCGACAAAGCACCAGGATAAGAAAGCATTGGAAGCTATGAAAAGGGGGAAAGCAGCTGGAGAGGTTTGGGTAACTAGATTTCTTGAAGGACGAGGGATATCGTTTTATACAAACTGGCCATTCTGTATAAGCAATTCCTGGTGTCATCTGAGGTACCGGAGCCATGGAAGAACGCTAACATCCTAAATCAAAAGGAAGGGAACGCTAAGAACTCGAAAAATTACAGGCCAATCAGCTTACTATCCGTTACATATAAGGTGATTACTAATGTAATCGTTAACAGAATCAGGACAATCCTAGACATTAATCGAGCAAAAGATCAAGCAGGTTTTCGGAAAAAGGTATTCTACTATCGATCATATTCATAACATCAATCAGGTGATAGAAAAATGCTCGGAATAGAACCAGCCCTTATACATAGCATTCATAGATTACGAAAAAGCGTTTGACTTAATAGGAACCTCGACAGTCATAGAGGCGTTACGAAATCAGTGTTTAGACGAGCATATGTGAAAATACTGGAAGATATCTATAGTGGCTGCACAGCAACCACAGTTATAAAGAATGCAACCAAATTTCCTTAAATAAAGGTTTTAGGCAAGGCGACGGAATCTCCCCGTTACTATTCACAGGTTTTTTAGAGGAAGTATTCATAGACTTGGAATGGGAGTAGTTAGGGATAACGGTTTGTGGAGAGTACCCCAGTAATCCACGATTCAGTGATGACATCGCCTTGCTAAGTAATTGAGGGGATATACTGCAGAGAATGATTGATGACCTAGAAAAGAATAGCAGAAAGGTAGGCTTGAAAATCGATATGCAGAAGAGTGAGGTAATGTTCAACAGCCTCGGGAAGGAACAGCAGTTCACAATAGGTGACGAAGCACTTGAAGTGGCAGGCAAATATGTCTACTTAGGACAGGTAGTAACCAAGGATTCAGACCTTGAAAGGGAAATAACAAGGAGAATAAGATTGGGATGGAGCGCATTTGGCTAATACTTGCAGATTATAACTAGCAGCGTACTGGTATCGCTGAAGAGGAAAGTATACAATAGTTTCGTCTTACCTGTACTCACCTATGGGGCTTAGACGTGGAGGCTAACGAAGAGAGTTCTACTTACGTTTGAGGAGAACGCAGAGGTCTATGTAACAAAAAATGGTAGGTTAATGTTAAAAGATAGAAAGCGCACAGAGTGCGTCAGAGAAATAACTCGAGTCAATGAGATTCTAGTGGAAATCAAGAAGACGAAATGAGCATGGTCAGGGCATGCAGTAAGTAGTGGAGACAATCGATGGTGACTTGGGGTAACAAACTAGATTCCAAGGGAAGGAAAGCGTACAAGGCGGCGGCAGAAAGTTAGGTGGGCGAATGAGGTCAAGAACTTGGCAGGGGTTAATAGGATGCAGCTAGCACAGGACCGGATCATGTGGAGGAATATGGGAGAGACCTTTGCCCTGCAGTGGGTATAGCCCGGCTGCTGCTGATGATGATGAAGTCCGCCGGCAGGAAATCGCTAGTGGATGGGGCTCTATGTGAACTCATGGACTCCGTGGAACTCCGTGGAGCTGTGGACTCCGGGACCAGAATTAGACTACCCCGGAAGGCTTCTTTTTCTTCTAATAAAGTAGGTTCCATCTATCCATCCATGCATCCTACAATGTGATGATCTTTAAATTTAAATCAACAAAAGAAATTGTCGTTTTTTGTAGCGCACTTCCGCAAAGAGGCGTGAGTTTGCAACGTACACAATTTTGTACATAGCATTTAGAATTGTTAACTATATAGTCTAAGCATATACGCACCCAGATTATCGAATAAACGTTTGGTTAAAGCAGGGTTTTACATCATTTTTGGTTGGTCTTGTGCTGACGGGGTATAGGAAACACCTAATAAAAATGTGTGAATAAAGTGTAACAACATCCCGTACCGTACATAGAGCACGTTACAGGATATGTTTCAACGTTACGGGGGGTTAGAGGATCAACATGGCGACACGCTCCTCGTCCGCTTTAGACCAACCACAGCGTCACCGCCGCATAATTCAGTGCGTTATCTTGGTTTAAACGGTTGCATTAACTTCTATTTCGCCTACTCTCAGGTATAAATCTCAACATAAGTAACCACACAACCAAGTTGTCGAGATAATTTGAGATTTCTGAGCTGTTAAGCACGAGTGTAAACATTCGCACGTTCTCATGGCTATGAAAGCAGTACTTCATGTTTTTGTCTGCTTGAACATTTTGGGCCATTTCATAGCTTTAAGCCCTGAAAAAAAAATTACTTGTGGTTTAACTCTGGTTAAACCTAGTTGAATTGCGATAGCAAGAGCGGAAGCTTCTTTTGCCTGCTATATTATTCCCCTATCACGCTCTACCAGTGTAAGGTGCTACATTATTGGGGACACATAAGCTCGTCCTTTAAGGGTATGACGGGAGAGCGTAACATACCAGCCCACATATAAATGAGAAGGTTTCAATGCTGCTGAACCGAATGCAGTGCGAAAGAATTAGCTGCCGGCGACCGAGCAATCTTCTCTTTCTACTTCTTCTTGCGGAGCTTTGCTGAAGCGGTTGCTAGGCAACGGTAAAAACCATGACTACTGCCGGTGCTACGGGAAGAAGCGAAAACTGGAGTAGTACTGCTAACGCAATAAAAAAAAATGCCGGAATTGAGCTCTCTATTGGTAATAATTGCTGAAAATATTGCTCCAACTATAGTTGGAGCGCTTCCGCTTACTGTCGCTAAGGAGCGGCACTGCCTACACTCTCGCCCCGTACATCTGCAAGCGGAGAAGAGGACAGGAGCCGTTAGCGCGTTTGTGTCATGTTATTAACAGCTCGTTAAATGTTTTCCTTCTTTTGTTTTTACACCCTTTAGAAGAAAGTTCTCTTGCAATATGTTTCTTGCTGTGCGTTGTGGCGCATGCCTAAATGATACCCTCTTTTAATGTAATCGAAATTCACCAAAACAACACAAAAACATTAGCGAGAGCTTACTATGCTTATCAATTGGAAATGAGGGCTATGTTTGTTTTCAATAGCAAGTAAAAATATTGCAAAAATAAGTAGAAAGAGAAAAGATTATATGGTACCATCAGGATCGCAGCCCACAACACCGCATACTGAGTCCCTGGGCAAAAATTTAATCTGTAAGCAAGAGCCCCTACACCTCTCGATGTGCATTAACTATAGTATTTCTCGCTTGACAATAAGGCAATCTTTAACAGAGTATAAGGCAGAACTTTAAAGAATGTAGTAATTTACAGGAGCGATCATGAAGCCTTCGTATTCTCCCACTGATCCTAAAACCCCAGTTTTCACGGACGCATAAGTGATATTTCTTCAGACATTGAATAATTCTTGTATACTTTAAGGGGAAGGGGAGCGTTATGTATATAATGCGACGTTCCGCATTGGTCTACACAAATTTCACACAATAGTTAACGATAGGAAGCAAATATGCTGGTCTGTTGCACACGACGGGGAAAGAAGAAAAAACAATTTCAAGATGGCATAAATGAACAGATACCTTTGGAGGGTTTTTCAGCGAGGCTTGTGGCAGGTTTTCTAGCGTTTTGAAATTCCCGCAGGCAGAGCGAATCATTTTATGCGATTTTAAACATGGCTGTTCAACGCATTAAAGCGGTGCTTACACGCATATCAATTAGGCATGTTGACGTGCTTTCTAAAAATGAATTGGTGCACTGTGCGCTGGTGTAATTACTCAGAATGTCACAATATTATGGTCAATTTGCAACGAAGAACTTTCTGTTATGATAACGTCATAATATACACAATGTATCATACACACAGTTACGCCATTTTACACTATTATAGCCTTCTGGTTAAAGCAAAATTTTGTGCGGCATATATTTTAACATTTATTTTCCCACGAGCAATTGGGGCGAATAGTTTTGTACGTTCCCGCAGAGTTTATAGAATGTGCTGTGCAAACTGGTTTTTCAAAATGAAAAGATAAATATGAAGAATTTCGCCACTTATGAAGGCTATTTCCAGCCGAATACTGTCACATTTTCTAGAAAAAAAAATTGGCTTCTTTGCAGCCATTTAAAGCAAATTTCGTGCTAAGGCGTGTGCTTCATTTAATGACTCTGAGCTGCGTATTTTCGTTGATGTATGAAAATGATTCAGGAAATCAAACTTAGGCCTCGGAAGAGCGCTTTTCGTTAAATGAGGAAAGAACGACCTTCGACCGGAATACGCTAGGCGGCGGCAACTTCGACCCATGCACTCGGTACTTATCGGTACCATTCTGATATGGCCATGATACATTTAACACAAATAATTATGTTCTGCATGATTGAGGCGCGACTTAGTGGATAGTCTGGAACAGCGCGCAACCTGCTGCGTGCCGTGCGGACATTTGAGAAAAGCCTGCTAGAGTAACCATGCAGTACATCTTCGTTCTCGCGTAGCGAACATTAGACCGCGCGCTGGCCACAATAAGGTTAGCACATTATTTGGGATACGAACAGAATAAAAAATTTCAGAGGAGCTCTTAATTTGCCTTACGTGCTGCAAGGCGAAAGCATTTTGGACGGCCTCAGCGATCCTTATGACGCCTTGATTCCTCGAGAGAGATAGAGAGAGAGGAGGAGCGTCTCAGAGAGAGAGAAAGACAGTTTTTTCTCTCTCCCACTTTCTCTAGAAAGGAATAGAGTAGAGAGTGAGATAGAGAGAGTCCCTTTCTCTCTCTGCTAATAAGGGATACGGAGGGGAGAGGGAAGGAGAGAGATGAGGTACAGGAAGAGAGGGGAAATGATTAACTCCCTCCCAATAATTCCCTGCCAACATCCCATCTCCCCTTCTCCCGGACACCAAGAGTGCCGTCGCGAATTAAGGCCGGCATAACCCGTGTCCGGTATCCCTCCCGAGAATATCCCAAAGACCCCAACCAAACCAACTAACCAAATAATTAAAGAGAGAAAGGAAGAGAAGGAGAAAGAGGGAGACAGTCTATTTTTCTTTCTCTCTCTCTAGATACCCCATCCTCGCTCTCTTGCTATCTTTATGATGATAGCGATAACAACTCTCGCGGATACATCTCGCGCACAGCTTCTGCAGACGCCGCTGTTGAGTTGTTAAAGGCTTTCGGCTTAATAACGTGGCGATAACAAGCGTATGTATTTGTTTTCTTTACTTTTTTTTTGAAAGGGTAAGGTGAGCTAAAGCAAGGGGCCAGAAAATGCAAAATAATTTGCGCGGTGCTTGTAGAAGGAACGGAAATTAAACAAGTGCTTTATTCACAATGCTAATAAAATCAACTGGAAAGCACAAAACGCATTAGAGTGAAACGAAGAAGAATACACCTGTGGCTAACGATGTTCATATGGCTATTTTACGAAAAGCCCACAACGGAAGCCAACAGATGCGACGAGTATGTCGCTTTGGCGCGATCATAGGCTTGCCACACAAGTTGGTAATTCGTCACCTCATATTTACAGCTTCAACAAACTTCAAATAGGTGTATAACCGATCAGTTTAAATTGGAGCCTCCATATTTTTCTTTTGCAACAGCTGTAGTACTGGTGGTGTTGTAGTCTAATGAAAATAGTAGCATTAAGTTTAGTACCAGCAATAGCATTAGCAATCCTTATAGTGTGGTAGTACTATCTGCACGATAAGAATAATCATCGCAGCTCCGCAAGACAGGAGTAGTGCTATTCGTGGCATATGTGATTAAACGAATACTAAGAGGGAAAAGCACGGTTCGGTAGGCTGGTATAATGAAACGTGGCTGCTACTACTGCCATGTCCGGATAAAGAGCTGAAAGAGAGGGACTGCAAGAAGGCAAATAAAATGTGAGACTGCGCATCGCCGTGCAGATGCTGACATAACTTTCCCAACATAACTTGCCACACCGTAACCGCGATGCTTGTATCGCTAGAAAAACTTCTGTGCGCACTAGCAAATCACAAGTATTAGGAGTGTTTTGTTCAAATGGTCAAATTAGGAAAAGGCAAACGTACTTGAGAAAAATAGTAATATCTTTATTATAAGTCTTATACGGCATACATGTCAGGAAGCCAACAACAGTAAATGCTTTCAATAATGACAGCTCGACAGAGTCGGAATCGTTCAAAAACTGTACGTCATCAAAGGCGCGAGGAATGCCGTCTGTCTTTTGAAAAGAGGAAGGTAATTTTCATTAGGTCTACTCAGTTCAATTGGAAGGAACATCATGAAGAATTTTATTTACCCATAAAAAAATCATAAGAAATCCCAGGCATAGAACATTGCATAACAACCTTGGAGTCAAACTAAGATCAAATTAAATGAAATCAAATCAGTTCATTTTGCCACCTGGATATTTCCAGATGAAGGGGAGCTGACTCCGAGTTTGGCATAGCGGCTGCATCCGTTACCAGAATACAAACATGCAAAAAGAAAGATAACTCATGCACAGTAGAGCATTACAATACAATATCGTCAGTCATCCTTGAAAAACCCAAACGAGAACAATCATAATTTCAATATTATTGCAAATAAAGTAAAACAAAAAAGAACATAAACGCAGACACACACGTTCACACAGGAAAACATTCAAGTGTCACAAATAAAAAAACATGTATGTGCTCATGGATGTTACAATACTAGGGCTCAGGTAAGTAGCAACGCTCAAAATATTGGTTAGGCCACAATGTGTTCATGGAGAGCGCAAAGCACCTTATACGTGGTGCACGAGATAAAAACAATTCGTACTCGTTCAGTAAAGACGGAAGTAGATAACAGAGCCCTTCTTTTAACAAATTTAAGCTAAGAGAGGGCACGAGGCAGGTCTCTTTGTGCCTTGTTTTATAGGCATATGAATTCACATATCGCTTGATCTGATTCACATTACAGCTATATTAAGGAAAAACCTTACATAGCAAATATAGCAAGAGAGCAAGCACAGCAAAGAGGAATGCCAAGAAATTTTTTAAATAACGACGAAAAAAAAATTAGCCGTTATCTTCCCAGTCCAGTTTTTTCATGTTTTTAGTTCGGTAACTAATTTGGAGTTTCATACATTGTGTTTGAAGGCCGTAACTAATTCTCAAATTGAGGCTTACTAAGACGCTTTAAGAATGAAAAGCTTAACCTCTCATTTGCAGCGAGGATGAACGTAGCTCGAAAACTAAAGCGGTCTTCGCGCTGAACATGGAGCCGAATTGGCTGGCGTGAAAACTTGCGAGCAGTTCTGTCCAGTTAGAATGCTGGTTCAAAAATTATGAAAGGGAGGCTTAACCATGCTTTATCCAGTTGTCGTGCAAAAGCGGGAGGACGTTCTAGTGGAACACAGCATATAACAAATTTTAGACTACGGTCAGCCTCCAGCCTCGCAGCCCGTTGTTTTGATGTTAAAGCAGCTCGTACCATGTTCTGCTTCTCACGTTAGCAGACCGTTCGTTAGTGATGGCTAAGAAGAGGAACAGCTGTTTCGGTGGCTCGACAAGGACTGGAGTTGCTATAGCAACAGCTCCGCCAGGCCAGCGCCGATCAACTACAAGATTATCTTGGGAGAGCTATGGCTGGATGAGAAGGGGATACGAATAACCAACAACGTAATCACAGCAAGTTCTTGTTCCGGTGACAAACTAGATGACTGCGGCTACGCAGGCCTTACTGACCGCCAGCGAGTCTTGTGCTCATGGGACCGTTAAACATGAGGAAGAACCACATAATAAAGAAATCGGCACTCAGAACAGCCATGTCTAAAGAAATGTGTTCAGAAAGCACGGCACCTCAATGGTCAAAATAAAGAGGGGAGAGACGTAGTATATTCAGTACAAGAGTAACCGCCTGTCTGCAGTTTCTTATTGCATCTGGGGATTGTCCGGTATTGAACTCAGCCGGCGGAGTGGTACCGTGGGATGATCATGGGAAAATGTATGCTCGTTCGGAGATTTCAACTCTGCAAATTATGGTTCAGCATATTAATTTTTGCTACGGGTAGAAGACGCAAAATCTTCGAGACGTAGGCGAAGTCATCTAGTTGGGCACCGAAACAAGAACTTACTGTGATTACGTTGCTGGTTATTCGTACCCCTTTTCATAAGACTTACACTGCTTATAGGCGTCATAGTTATCTGAAGCACCGTCGCGAGTATATTATCGTTATGCTGATGGTTGGGAGGTGGTGAAGGGTGGCAGTTCCTGGCCCTATACGGGGCTGGGACGGTAGGCCAACGCCGCTTGCGGTGGGGGCTAGCCAGCCACAGAATTCTATTTGTTGTAGGCTGTCATTTCACCCTCCAATGCTTCGGTGGTGGACGACGGTTGTTGCGGTGCGCGTCTTTCTCTCCTTCTTCTTTTTCCTTTCTTCTTTATTTTCTCTTCTGTCCACACGAGGCAGCGTAGGTGGCTCATTTAGAGCCAGTAGCAGGCCCGTGCATTTTCTTTTCCTTCTTCCTACAGCCACAACAACTTGAAGCGCTGTGTTCCCGCAATCCCCTTTACGCCAACCACATGAAAGCCTCTATACACAGGGTCTACGAAGCTTCAGCGTGAGAACCAGCGCCGATGCTGTAGACAGCTAGACAGTCCTCCAAGGTGAGGCGTCTCAGCGCCACCTGTCAGCGCACCTGAAATCTGGGGCACGATGGACGGATGGATAACATTTATTGTCCGCCTTAAATGCAGACCACTTACTCCCCACTCCCGGCACGTAGGCTTAGAGGATGGGGGCTGGAGCCTCCGCGACTAAAGGCTAACAAAGAGATTTTGTCTCTTCGCGGCCTCGGCCCCCAGGCGGACGGCTTGTTGCTGCCGAGCGGGGTCTTTGCTCCGCAGCAGGGCTTCCCATGCAGCTCTTTCTGCTATTGGTATTTTCCTCGACTCCAGGGGAGTCGACGCATTCCCATATAATGTGGTCCAGAGTACCCCTCTCCCCAAATGCTTTACAAAGGTCATTTTCCTGTTCCCCTGATACTGGATTAACAAAATTTCCAGCTTGTAGCCGCCGCCATGCGGTCGCCTCTCTATTACTTAGTGTCTTATCCGGTGGTGGCAGTAGTTTTCCGTTTAATCTATAATTCTCAACGATTACACTATATGTTTGCGCGTGTTCATTTAGATTCTGGCAATCCGGCAGTTCTACGGTTACCCGGGAGTAAATAGTTCGGGCTAACTCGTGTGCCGCTTCATTGCTGGGAACCGACGCGTGCGCTGGGGTCCATGTTAGGTTGACTTTGCGGGTCAACTCTTTGCCGGCCAGGATCCTTGCCGCTTCCGGCGAGATTCTGCCTTTCATGAAATTACAGATAGCAGTTTTACTATCGCTGACTACAAAATTTGCTTCCGTACCAACGCAAGCGAACGCTATAGCAACTTGTTCGGCCTTCTCTATGTTGCGGCTGCGAATACTGGCTGCTGATTTGGGGGCTCCTAGTTCGTTGACTACTGAGGCAATCGCCGCGCCAGACTTCCCACTAGCCGCGTCCACGTAGGCGACCTCTTCGGGATCCATTTTTCTGAAGCGTTTTGTTAGCGCTTGGGCTCTTTTATGCCTGCGCTCGGTATTATGCTCCGGAGGCAAATTCCTTGGGGGGGAGGGGGAGGGGGTGTATCACTATCTTCTCCCTACATAATTATTCACATGACGTCACACATCCTATTGACCAAATAGCGCTCATCAATGTCACACAATGCTGTGACGTCATAACAGCAGCTCTGATGACACGGGACACATTTTTTTCAGAAGTGAGGCTTCTAAACAGTGTGTCAAACGATCACAGTTAATTCAAGAGTATGTAGTTATATAGAACACAGGACAGTACAGGACCTAATCACAATGTCTTATTTAAAGCGCAACTGAAGTATACGTGCCAAACGAGGACATTATCATAAAAACAAAAAAAAAATGTTTTTTGCACATGTCGGTGCAAAAAACAATTTGCACCGACATGTGGCAAATCGTAGGCAATGCTCAGAGATACCCTTGCCGCGAGACCATATTTTGACGTGCAGGCAGGACACGCGAAGTTCTCAACGACAAATTACCTTGTCGATCGAATACAAACCTCCGTTTTCGCTTCAAACGACTGTGAATAACCATACACCAGAGAAAAAGCGCATCACCACATGGTATTCGCCTCCCTTTTGAAACTTTTCATATAATGGGTACCACAATTCCATGCTTTCTATATGAACTGTATGGTTAGCATAATGAACATATGTAGTGGATATGGGCTATTTGGACCCCCGTTCACTTATAGCGCGCATTGAGTGCCCGCTGAGAAGTGCGCCGGAAACTGCGCCGTAATTTCGCAGGAAAGGAAAGCCGCGGTATCTGTCAAAATTGTTCTGTGGACACCTGAACCGCGCCTTAAGAAAAGCGAGGAAGGTGTGGGTGATAGCGGAAAGAGAGAAAGGGGTGCCGGTAGTGGAGGGCTCCGGAGTAATTTTGACCACCTGGGGATCTTAACGTGCACCGACATAGCAAGCCCAATTATTCAATTAAAGTCATTTATTTGTCGCGGCGCTCATTTGCAAGCGAAGAGTGCGCCGTAGAATTTTGCAGCCCATTTTACCTTAAGACTGCAGTGGTCTTGAAAAGAGAGAGAGAGAGAGAGTAAACTTTAATTGGTTAACGGAATAGAGTGGGTGGTTTCCTAAGTCCAGGATACCCTTGGCTTGAGCTGCCTCCCGGGTCCTGGTGAGCAGGCTGCGCTGCTCAGTGAGACCCGTGTGGCCAGCTCTGCCTCCCATTCCGCTTGGCTGAGTGCTCGAGCTCTACATTTCTCTAATTGCTCTTTGCAGTTCCATATCATGGGAAGGACTTCACCGCATGCAGTGCATGTGTTATTTTTGAATTTTTCGGGCCAGATTTTGTGGTACTTTGCTCCTAGCCTGTATGTTCCTCCAGGTTACTGCCTCCTGTCTACTGGTGTCTTTGTGTGGTTCTGCGAATCGTTTTCTTTTTAATTTGGAGTATTGTATTAGTTCCCCTTGTGTGAGAGGGGTTCAAGGCTGTGGAGCACCTGGCGCCGGTGCCCGGAAAGTATGCCCTCGGGCTATCCTGTCGGCAGCCGTCGATTCCCTCGTGTGCAGGTATCCACAGGATTGTGTGCTTCATGTTGCCCGTCTTTTTTTCCTGCTCCATTATTCGGCGTGCCTGTTTGCATACGCGTCCGAGGAGGAAGGCACGACAGGCCTCTTAGGAATCGCTGAGTATTGTGTTTTCTCCCTGCTAAGCCACTTTATCCAGACTCTCGTGAACATTGTGCGGCACATCAGTCTGTGGGCAGCAAAGGCCTTCAGTTTCAGCAGATCGCGGTTAGCAATCATGCACGTACGCCTTCTTTGGAGCTAAAAGGCTTAGTAGGCCGGAAGCTATGAGTGACTATAGCTGTGGAGTCCATTAACCGTGCAAATTCTACTATGAATTAGGCTGGTTACGAGCTTGTTTAGACAGACAATTCCGTTTAAAGCTAAATTACTGTCCCTTTTCGTCACGCGACAATGAAGCGTGGTTAATGATGTAGAAATAAACAACATAAACTCCGTGTTTTGCTTGTTGAAGTGATCAGTATGACGCCTGAGACCCATGATGACACCACGGAAAGTTTTGTAGAATTGAAATGAGTGATATTTGAATTTAATTCAAATGAACGGTGTATGCATAGCGTTCAATGGAGCTCCGCAGGGGGTTTTAGAAAGTTCGCACAACTTAATACATCGTTTAAATGACACTTGTTCAAGTGGTATTCTATTATATATGGAAACCTTATGGAAGCCTTATAATCCACCCCTTGCCTCTCAGACTCTCTCCTTGTCTCATACCTCCTCCTTCTATCTCATATTAAAGAAACAGTGGGTTGTTCTGAATGGCAAATAATCCGCTTATATTCATGCTCAATCAGGCATACGACAGAGTTTCATGTTGGGCACACTTATTTTTATTTTGCTATATATCAATAACATCACATCTCGTAGCTATTAATAATCTTGCATGTTAACGGATAATTGCATCCTTTGCACAATTGTTAATCACAATAGTGATTTTGTATCCTTGCAAGCCGACTCAGACGCCGTGGCGACATAGACACGTTGGGGAACGCCACTGTATTTAAAAAAATGCGAACAGGTAACTTTTGCAAGAATGAAGGTCCGCCAACCTACTTAATATACTTTGAATAAAATTGTTCTAGATACAGCGACAAAGCTGAAATATTTGAGGGCATAGTTGACGACAAATTTACAGTGGACCAGACAAGCAAATTACATCTCGAATTAAGCAGCATCTATACTCGGCTTTTTAGGACGCATTTTAAATCACTTCCCATGTCACCTAAAAAAGAAGCTCTACTTTATGTATGTGCGATCAATGCTTCAATATGCCTGCGTTTGGTGGGACTCATTTACAAAGGAACATACCAGTATGCTGGAAAAACTTCAACGCAAGGCAGCTAGGTTTGCAATTGTTTATTACATTTTTGTCTCAAGTTGTGTCATAGCATTTTTCATTGCCAAATTGGTGTAAAACGAAAGGAGCATTTGAAACCGCTCACTTATATATCAAAGAGAAAAGACCACGTCTGCAAGGTTGAAGAATATGGATTTCGGACTGATTCTTTTTGGAATTAATTTCTTGGGTAGTAGAATGAGCTATCGCTCTCAATCTTTTCGCTCTAATCAAACGAAGCATTTTACCACGCCCTGAGTGCTTGATTTAGCTGTGTCTATACGTATCCTCGCTGGTCGAGCTTGGGCGTTGGAGTGACCCCGAGATCATCTAGGACTCTATTTAGAAAGTCGTGGCTACATCTACACATGCGTTGAGTGTGTAGAAACAGCTGAAAAAGAACCTCGATACAATGGCTCGAAGCGCAGCTGTTTATTCTAAAATATCCTTTATTTGTCTGCCTTCACTCCAAAAAAAAAAGAAAAAACATATTTAGACGGCGAGAAGTGACGTAGAGGAGAACATAATATTTATCTTCTCGTTGCTTTGAAAACATAATGCGCAAAAAAACGGCGCATGTCCTTTTTGTCTTCATTGATATGCGAACATTCCTTGCCTGCTGTGATCCGCGAAATCCCGCTTACAAAAACACGAATTTCACTGATACGGCTGCAAGACCATTTGCATATTTAGACATAGCGACTCCTTAAAAATGGCGGCAAATCCTACCTCGATATTGCACAGAGTAGTAAATTATGCGTGTATGCGACCTTTCCGTTTAGATCCTGAAACATCGAATTTAGAGAAATTCATTTTTGTTCATTACAGTATTTATTTGCCATATTTAGCATTGATATTGATATATTTTGTACAAGAATGCCTCACAGCGAGTTTTACTTTGTGACCTTGTTTAGTATTAACCTTGTGCGTACTTATAAATGTTTGCAATTATTTGATATGAAAACCTGAAACTCGAAATAAATAGTGGAACGAGGTCACTTTCAAAAATACAAGCGGTCGAATCTGCCCCGTCATTTATTTATTCGTTTACATAACCAATTTCTTCTTTTTCAGACGTCTTTATGTCTCAGCGCATTTTACGGCCTTTTATTGTTTGTGTTGTAAAAGCCTGCTCGGACAAAGTGATCAGAGCACTGTGGCCCTTGCTACGGGAATGAGCCCGGGCCAAGTTTTTCCCCCTATTGATTCCTTCTCTATTCTTATCACGCCTTATTCTTACGGGTCTCATCTATTCGCCCCAACTGGATAGGCACGCGGAAGGACTCTATGATGATTTTTTAAAGACGTTGCTGACACCTTCAGTCGTCACCGTGCGCTTTTATTTTTGTTACCTGTAGTGGCTCTCCGGAAGGCAGGTGATCCAGGTCCTAACCTAGTCTTGATTCCCTATACCAATGTATCGGCATCTTTATGAAGGCTTTCTTTACACTAGTGTTTCAGAGCGCGTTCAGTACACGTACATTCAATCTGCTACAGACACGTTCTTCTTTAAATTGAACATATCAACGCTCCCTGAAAACCATGCCTTCACGCAAGTAGATGGTTGTGTTACGTCAGGTGAACTGTAGCCTGTATAATAAGCCACCGACCATTCCAAATTGTTCTTATCTGCGCTTTAATGCTATATTGTTTTTTTGGGACATGGTACATCAAACGCATAAGAAGATTACCATCACGCCCCATAGTACTCGTCTTTTACCAATGAGGCAAACTGTGCTGGGCGTTTTGAATTATTGTGGTGATGGGGTTAATCAGTTTGTAGAAGAGCCGCGGGATGGACCGCTATGCTGAGTCACTACGATAATCTAAGCCTTTGTTTTGTGAGCAGTGCTCTTTAGTGCGGAGAGTATATGCGGGAAAGTACAGTACATGCATGCGTGTAGAAGTACATGCAGGTCGGCGAGCAGCTCTCGCCTTTTTCCCTTTCAACGTATGTGTATGTGTATCTTTTTGACGTTCCGTTGCCTTCCTGATGATATGCTACTTTAGAAAAGCCGCCTTGCTTGCCACCGTATCTCGACGTTTGTTTGTGTCTTTCAAAAGATTGGCATTTGGTATGGTAGGGGATTGCTGGGGTATGGCGGGCTCGAAAACAACCCTGTACCGCGCCTTGGATAGCCTCCACCTCCACACCTACAAACCACTAATCCAAATATTGAAAGTGTTGGCCTATTCCTTTTGCGAGACTGATTGTCATACCATTAGCATAGGTGCCATATTTACAGATATATATATATATAGAGAGCATTCTGTGGACCTTCTTTCCTTTGTACATGCCATGATCTTCTTCTTTCATTTGTACCGTCTTTGCCAAAAGTAACCAGGCTGCTCCGAAGGCTGGCGGAGCAAGCACGCGGCACATATTTTTAAACAGCCACCCCAAGGGGCTAACACAATTTTGGCGAGTCTAAAAGAGAGATAAGGTGGCTTGAAAGAGTTCACAAGCTTTCCCATATCTTTGTATCGGAGTTACGATCCTTAATGTGGCGCTACTTAAGGCACCTTGATGGAAGCATGTTGAAATTTCGAAGTGCGTTATCATTCTTTAATGCACAGGCGCATAAAAAATGTAGGAAAGCGCAATTCTGCTAGTGCGTTTCAGAGAGAAACGTGACATGTCTGCTTCAGGTAGTTGCCGAGAAGAGCGAATAGTCCTGTCGCTATACTGAGCGCCCTCGCTGGGCACAAACAAGCTTCGCACACGTGAAATCGCGGCCGACACATCATACGCGCCTAGTTTTTATCATCCAACGGGCGAGAGTGAGGGTGCGAAGTTACGTCAGCTGTTGTACCCTCGGAGCTGACGAACACCGATAAGCCACAGCGAGCGAAACGCCGCCACACGGCCGTGCGCTTGCTCCGCCAGCCTTCGGAGCAGCCTGGTTACTTTTGGCAAAGACGGTACATACCATCATCATCGTCCCGCGGCGCCGGCTCCGGCGCGCGCTTGGGTTCGTGATTGGATTAAAACGCTAGACAAGGCTTCGCTGTCCTTTCCGTCACGACCTCGCCGTCTCGACCTAGCCTTCTTTTACACTATATATATATATATATATATATATA
>JAJIZL010000094.1:571205-592005 GCA_023969395.1 Amblyomma maculatum | reverse complement strand
ACGATCAAGCGTTATCCTGAGATATATACATAGCAGTTCGGAAGAAAGCACTATGAGCCAAAGTTATATTATTATTAAGTAGACTGACACAGGCTTAAAAACGTAACGTTTTACTGACGTTTCGACTGGGGACCAGTCCTCATCAGAGTGGTATTTTACAGATCAATATCAGTTATTTATATATTGCTACAAGTTTCATTTTGCTAAAAAAATGTGATTAGAACTATTTATGAAGATATGCTGTGTATAGCAGATTTTTATAATTTTTGCAATTTAGTGGGATCATAAGGATGGTCTCCAGTATAAATGTTTGCCGTCCTGGGCTTAGGGAATGGGTTAAGTGTTACTATTATAATGCAATAGCATTACAATACTTATGAGATGAAACAGCGGGATATGAATGGTGTCATGAAATTTCCTAATTGGTTGATCACATCACAAAACCGCACGAGATGATAGAGTTGTTAGGTTAATGGCAGCAGTTTGGATGCATAATATGCTATAAATGCCAAATAATAATACAGAGGTGACAAAGAGCACTTCGGTATGCGATGGGAACCTGTAGTAACAACATTGCCCCCAAAGTTGGCGCATTCAGATCTTTAGCTGACATAAGCTTTCCCCCATTTATTTAACGTTGCGTATAAGCATGTGTCAAGTGATTGTCCTTTATGACGAGAATTTGTTTTGTTACACATGTAAGGGTGTCACTGCCAGCACTACCATCATCACTTTTATGTTCAAGCTTTGTAATTTAATTACAGGCTGATAGAATTGAAAGCCTTTAGAAGTGATCAAACTTTTCTTAAGTGCGAGGTTGAGAACTAGTGGCTTCCATGCGATCATTCATCGAAAAAATAATAATGCATGCGGAAAAATGAGAAAAAAAGCGCACTATTGGCACAGCTGAGCTTCCGCGAAGGTGCTGTTAAGGAATATTATATTCTTTAAGTGAATGAAAGCATGCAGGGCGCTAGAAATACCATCACAAAGATAAATAGCGTAAGAAAGCGGTAAAGGCACAGATATTTACAAAATTTTCAAAATGCTTACGAAGCAACATCATAATGTTGCATATGGGCCCATGACACACAGCATACCAGCAGCTAATTTTGTTTCTTCACACTGGATTCAATGAAACGTTCAACAAAGATTAGCACTAGAAGTCTTAGCTTGAATGGGTACAAGGTCTATTTAGATCAGCAAACCGAGTTGAGTGTCCAAGCGCTTGAGACTAAAGTGCATGCAACGGTATATTAAATATGACCCTAAAGAGCGTGCTTTGAGAGTTCAAGGCTAAGATTTTGTATGAGCATGGCAATTACAGAGTTTTCTGTCACTCTGATGTGAAGGCTGTTTCTTTTTCAGCAAGCGCTAGTGTATGAAAAATATTCAACTTAAGTATTTCTAAAATGTGTTTCTTCACGTCATTATTGCATTCCTCGTTACATACTAAGTCGAATTTGGTCGAACAAGAAAAAAAAAAAGCTTACGTGTGCGCCACACAAAATGTAACGCAATTATTGAGCAGCAAATAACAGAAATTAAGCATTGTACTTTCAACGACGAAAATGCTAAGCCGCAAGAAACTCCTGCAGAAGGATTTAATACTTGTAAAAAAAAAAAAAAACGACAATTATCTGACTAACATGATACCCCTGACAGCGCCTATTGTTCTGTTGAAAGAAGTGCCAGAAATGAAACTTGAAAACTGTTTTAGTCGGCTGCAAGCTTCTGTTAACGTTAGAAGGCGTTGTGTCTATAAATGAGGCCAAGGTAGTCTTCCTTGCGACTTCCAGGTGCTCTTAGACATAATCATTTCGCAGACAAAACAATAGATATTTCTGAGATTTGTTTTATTTTTTTATTTATTTATATTTATATGATACTGCAGGCGAAAAGCCCAGGCAGGAGGGGCATACAAGATGTAGAGAACGATGAAATACAAGCACAAGATACATAAACTGAATCAATGGTACGTGATCAGGGCACACAAAAAAGCAAAAAAAAACAACAAAAAAAAAACAAATTGATGAATTGATGCGGTGCTACAAAAACAAAATACATAAGGATAACATCAACCATTTGATTGCAGGACACTGTCAATGGAGTCAAGCGAGTGAAGGCAATACGCAGGTAAATCATTCCAGTCATGAACAGTCCGGGGAAAGAGCGAAAATTTGAATAAGTTTGTCCTAGCAAAATAAGGTGTAAGAGAAAGGGGATGGGTATGGCGGGTTATGCGCGTAGCAAGAGGGGATAGATACGGGTAAATTTTGGGTAAAGATACGGGTAAAGATTTGGACGATGGCTTCTGTGAAACGGGAAAAAAAAAATTTCCCATGGTATTGTGGAATTTATTCTGCAGAAATACGAGACTAAGCGTTGCTGGTGTACACGGTGCAGCACATTTGCTCTCATTATTATGATCAACGAATTGCATCGTCATTATCCCTCATTGTAGCGTCATTGTCACCGCTTGTATCACCCATCCTCATGATGGACAAGAAGAACTATGATGTGCGCTTCGCGGTCGCGGGCGTGGCGGTGTCTTTCACAGAAACAGAAAACTTGCGACCGTGAAGCGCACATCCGTGAAGCCACCTTGTTCTGGCCTAACTTACAATATCGACGCCGAGGGTCGGTTGGTATGTTGCGATCTTCTACTCTTTAGGAAGCCATGTCGGATAATTAATTTTTAGGCTTTCAATACTGTGACTCAGCGCATAAGTTCTTTGAACACATAGCCAGCTTACATGACTGTGACCTACATCTTGTGCTAATGGGCGATTTCAACTGTGTTTGCAACCCCATAGATCGTTCTAGTCCAGACGCAGGCAGTGACAGGAGCGGGGAACCTTTGTTCCGTGTTACAAAAGATGCGGGACAGGTTGATACAGGGGTGTCCTGCCGTGCTTCTAGATCATTCACCCACATTCAGAGGCATTCTCACGCTCCTCTAGGTCGGATCTATGCATCTTGTACATTAGTTTCCCGCTGGCTTGTTTGCGAAACTATACCGGTTTCGGTTTGTGATCATTGCATGGTAGTAGCCCGGCTCGGTGGCAATGACCATTCAAAGCTTAGGCCGCAGTGGGAACTTTGGAAGTTAAACTCATCCCTGGTAAATGACCAAGAATGTATCATTCGTGCGCGCTCACTGCTCCAATCATGTTTTTCCAGAAAGCTACCATTGTTCGCCTCTTGGAAAATGTTCAAGCAGGAAGTACGTGCAATAGCAATTGAACTTGGCAATATAATCTTTCTACATTTTTTTACAATTTCTACAATTAAACTACAATTTTTACATTTCTACAATTAAACTTTCTACAGAAAACATCAGGAGGAAGCACTTAACAAAAACTTGTGTAACCTGTATGAACTAGAATGCGAATCCCCTGCATCATATTCGGACGAAATTGCTAATGTCAAAAGTGAATTGCAAAGGCATGATGCGGAACGATAGAGGGTGCCTTAATTCGATCTCTTGTCAAGCGTGCTTTGCACTGCGAACGGCGGACGCGGCAAGCTTTGCTTGATAAACGTCACCATGCGACTGCACGGTGGTTACGATTACGAATGAGGTTACGTCCGCATTCGTGGATTATTACTCGATGTTGTTTAATGCCACTCCTCCTGTAAGACATTCAGACATTATCTCGCGTTTCACATCCCTGGTGACCCCGTTATCAGAAGATGATTGTTCTGTAATTAGTAGCTCTTTCACCTAGCAAGAGGTAGAAGTGGCAATTGATCAGTTACCTCTCTCGAAAACGCCTGGTCCTCATGGCATTTCCTCTCAATTTTACAAAGCTTTTAAAATTGTTCTTGCTCATATCCTGCTAGATGCCTTCGTGACGAGTTTTGATCTAGAAGCCCTTCCCGAGACTTTTACAAAATGCCACACAGTCCTAGTTCCAAACAGTACTGATGAAGAAAAATTACGCTCAGTGGAAGGCTATAGTCCAACCACACTGGCAAATGTGGATTACAAGGTTTTCGACAAAATTTTATCAAATCGCTTACATTTCGCAATGTCGGTTCTCATTGGCCCTCCGCAGAAGTGCGGCTTGAGGGGCCGTGCGATACAAAGTAATGCACATATTGCGCGCACAATCCTCGAATCGTGCTCCCGCTCTCATGATCAGGTTGCTTTACATCAGGTCAACCTCGCAAAAGCCTTTGATCGAGCTCATCATTCTTTCTTGTTTTCTCTTCTGAAACGAGCGAATGTTGGTTGTGTAGTACTTAAGGGGGTGCAACTTCGCTATAAAGATTGTTCGACCCGCCTAATTGTCAATGGGCACCTGTCGAGCCACGTACCAATCAACTCTTCTGTGAAGCAAGGCTGTCCGACGTCTCCGCTGCTTTTTGCTCTTTACTTGGAGCCACTTTGTGTTTTACATAACAGTAGTATCCATGGCATCCCTCTCCTTGGAAATGAGGTTAAAGTGCTTGCATATGCGGATGATCTTGCGTTTTTTGCACTGACAAACCAAGCATAGAAAAAGGTATATCCAGCATAGAACAATTTGGCATTGTTTCTTGTGCTCAGATAAATCACTCCAAGAGTTCCGGCCTTTGGTTTGGTTCGTGGGGCTCAACACCGCCCCTATACGCAGGAGTTTAATGGTCATGTGTGCCCTTAAATATCTGGGCGTTCCACTGCACGCGTTTAAGTCAAGTTCAAATTACTGGAAAGAGCGCGTACCAGTCGTCCAGTGTTATTCTAACACATTTTTCCCCTATAGTCTTTCAATATTCGGTCGGGCTCAGGCCTGCAACATGTTTTTGGCGACAAAAATTTATTATGTGCTTCAGGTCATCTACTGTGCTCGGCATTACATCCAGCGTTTTCACCGAACATTTGCGACGTTTATTTGATCACCCAATTTTGAACAGATTCGGCGTGATAACCTATTCAGACCTGTTTGTGCAGGGGGGCTCGGCTTAGTGAATCTGTATGTAAGGCAGTTAGAGTCCCGTTTCTTCTTTTTTAGTGATTGTTCACATCCGATTATTGGAGCAATCGTATGAGTTAATTTCATGAATTTGCTTCCTAACTTAGTGGTTTCTTCGGATTTTATTCACCGCCCACCGTTACTAGGATTTATGCAGGACGTTTATGCTCCGGTGAGGTTTTTGACAGCACAATTTTCGAAGGAGTACTTATATTCTGTTTCGCGCAAGAGCCTATACAAGGAATTGATAGCAATGCTTTTTCGCCACTACTGTATCATTCTTTATACTTTGGTCGTAAGGGTCATGATGTATTATAGAGGGTGCCCAGAATGCCAAAATGCAGATTTCTCTTTGCACGAAAACAGTTTTCTTTAAATTACACACCGAAGCTCTACCTGTTAACACATGGCTCCACAGGAAAAATATTTTTGTATCTTCTGTAAACTGCCGTCTGTGTGATGTGCCTGAAACAACTGAGCCCTGTTTCATAAATTGTAAAGACGCAATTATTTTTTGGGATGTGCTGCAAAGAACTCTAAAAAAAGGCTGTTCTATATTTGTACAGTTTGTGGTATCTTGCTCTTACACAATCTGATTACGAACGTATCACATGTTTTTCCTTATTGGACTTCATAGCTTGTGGAAGACATGCATGTTGGATCGCAACGCTAAACCTGTTGTTTCACGTAGACTCCATTTTAACTGAATGATGCTTCAACTGAAGGACATTTATTAGGAAATCACTTGATTGGTTTCCGCTTGTGACACGGTGCTTATCTTTGCCTGCCTTTTAGTTGTGTTTTCTTTTGTGCATCTCAGAAACGGCTGAGTGCATTGTAAGTAGTCTGTGTACATAACCATTTCTGTACATAACCACGTGTAATAAATACCATGTCAGAAAAAGAAAGTCGCGGGCGTGACGCAGTTGGTTAAAACGCTCAGCTGGGGATTCAAGGGATGAAGGTTCGATTCCCGGTGGAGACAGGATTTATTTATTGATTTATAACTGCCTTGCTCATGGTAGATTGGCAGATGACGTCACCCTGTGATGACGTCACAACTTCAAGAAATCTTGCGAAGAAGTGGGACACTTCTCGCGGCCGGACGGACAGAGTCATGGCCGCGAGTATGACTTGTTAAAGGCTTTCGCCTTAAAACAGCGGAAAGGATTTGTTGACAAGTTCAGGAAGTACTCATGGGTGGAAATTGCGGAAAGGCCTATGTACAGGGTCGTCCACTTCTAGCTATACCACAGACACTGCTTTCAAATCAAGATTACGTACGAAACAGCCACATATCGATGCAAATCGATGCACGCACACAGGGACCCGGATGTGCTGCTTCACAAGGCCTGCCACTTAGCTTTATTGTGTGGCCGGTTCGAACGTTTTGAAGGCGGTGAGCGTGTTATAGCTAAAAGTGGACGAGGCTGTACATAGCTCATACTGGCCAATGCATTAACTAGCGTATAAGACAGCATCGCATTTAGCTCTAGCCAGGAAAGACAGCAAATCTGCCTAAACGGTGCAACCACTGGAAGGGCTGCATCCCCTTCTTCCATAACATCAGAATAATGGGCCACAGGAAAACGCAAATAGAAAGAGAAATCCTTGAAGCATTTAAAATTAAGAAGTTAGGCACGGAAGGTGTAAGCAGCATGTCTGCCAGGTTCACACCGAAAGAGTAAATGTTCTTGAACGGGATATAGTTTGTCACATGTTGCCATCTCCCGCAGAGTCAGTACTTTTCTTCGTGTTGTTTTGGGGGTGTTTGTGGTTGCTCTCGCTCATGTGCGCCCTGTTCTGTTGTTGGCTATTCTGCAAGTAAAGAACATTTTAGTTGTCCTTCCAGCGTTGTCCTATGAACTTCTTCGTCTTGTGAACGCTTCCTTTCCATTTATTTTCTTCACGTACCATGCACCAACTGGCCCAACAAGGTACGCTTCTTCCCTACTATGCAATAACGCTCTGTTGTTCTTTGCGATCTGACTGATCAGTGTTCACAGTAGCTACAACCATCGGAAACGACTTACACCGTGCCCCACTGAACTTTCCGCACGCGAGCATTGCAACTGCTGTGCAATACACAACTGCGCTTTCTAGCTTTTCCGAAGAGTGGCGCTATAGGTCTGCATGATATGTGCTCTTTCGAAAATGCTCTAGTTTTTTTTCAGCACACTTATTCGTTCCTTCGTCCACGCTTGTGTTTGAGACGTGTTACATTATTGAACTGCGCTATACGTCAACCTTATGTTCGATAACATTTTTTTGCCCAAAGCTATGCAATATCTTTTTGAAAGCTTACAAAGACGTCGCTATACTGCTTCCGTTCCTGAAATTGGTGGGAAATCTTTTAGAGCGGAATTCTCATGTACTTTATAGAAGGTCTTTTCAGGCTGAGCCAATTGCATTCTATGGAATTCCAAGTTATCATTCTGCTTTCTCATTCTGAATTAGTGGTGCCATTTTTCGGCAGAAATATTTGCATTCGCCTCTTGAAAGCTTCGTGCCCTGTGTCGTTTGCTTCATTAAGCGCACTATTCTAACAAGTCCTACCATTCATTACTGATGAGCGCCTTGCCTCTGTCAATTTGAAATGCTTCTGTTAAAGGTGGAAGCTACTTCTCCTTTTGACTGACTGATTTAACAAAATGGGACTGCTGCAGTGGTATTAAAGAAATATGCCCCTATTTTGCAATTTTTTACAACCTCTGTAATGATATAATCTCTCATAGCAAAGCATGCCTTTCAACCAGATACTTTACCATAGTGTAGTGGCTGTACAGTTCTGCTACTGACATGTAGTGGGTGCTGCGAACTTGGCCTGCGTGATCGCACATAATCGGTAGGGAGGAAATACTCATTGAACGTGTTATTAGCGCCATATTTGTGGTAACAGTTTTTGTATTCAATTCACTTCTGAGTTGCAGACAAAATAAAAATACTCATGCAAGCACTGAAGCTAAAGGAAGTAGATGCCTTACAAGACCTCTTATGCTACCTTATAGGGTTCGAAGCGATGCTATTCGAAACATATTCAAAATTAAAAGCTTTATTGTGATGTTCAACAGCGGCGCGTGAATATGTTTTAGAACTGATATATTCCTTTTGTATTTAGAGACAGAGGTCCGGGCGGTACTAGGATATTTATAAGGTTTAAGATTTCAAGAAATTGCCTATTTGCTTCCCGTAAATGAAGAAAATCATTCTCTCTGGCTCGTTGATTCCACCGTACAAATGCGAGTGTATGAATAAAAATTGCATGAAAAGTTCTACAATACTGGTATAAGTTTTATACCAGTATGGTGGGCATACCTAAGAATATGCAACAAAACGGAGGTGCTTACAATACTGTTCCTGCTGCTTCCTCAAAAATTTTGCTAGCTACCCTGTTCTTGCGAAATCGCGATTAGCTTCGTAGACAGCATTCGGTCACATATATGACTCTTAAGCGCATGACGCCATAGCTTTAATGGCTCCTTTAAGTGCATAGGAGTTCCCTTTGCATACTCCTTCGTAGAGGCAGATGCTCTTTATATTATCACTTTTGTTTTGTTTTCCTTCTTCGTTTATATCATCGAAACACATCAATGTCATGCCATCGCAGCATTTCGAACATCCTACAGTGGGCATCTTCAACTTGCCGTCACGCTTGGAATCATAGTGACGAAAATGTCACATGCAATCAGTATTAGCGGTCGCCGCACGTTTGAAATATTCAGTTCTATATAAAAAAAAAAAGTACTAGGGACTTCAGCGACTAAAGTAGTGAAAGACTGAGTGCCGCATTCTGCTACGTAACTAGACTAATCGGTAATTAAATAATGATGCGTTGGCTTAGTAGTTTATTAGGCATTAAGTAGGTAAGTAACTTATTAATCATTAATTAGTTATATATTGAATTACTCAATTAAATACATTTAGCAACTAACTGATTGATTGATTATAATTATTTATTAATTACTGACTGATCACTGATTGCTATGTGGCCATATAAGGCACGCATTCGCGCATACTGTGGTGGTGCTTTGTGATTCGTCGAGACTTCTATGACGTCATCCCGCCTCGGCCAATCGGAGCCGCCGAAAAAGCGTGACACATTTTGTCCACGACCGCATGAACCCACGACTCTTCTTTAACGAGCCGGAAAGGGCAGGAACAAGACAACGCAAGGCAGGCTTATCTGGCTTGTAAATGACCAGGTTTATAATATGGAGTCTTTCATGTGCTTGAGTATATGGCGCCTACATACATACACTAAGACTTTAATGAGAGGGCCAGAGGCACAATTGCGTCATATCCTTGAGGCTGAGCTCGACTGTCCGACAGTTTTAACACAGTTGACTAGAGCGCAATGTCTATTATGCGAGTTAAAACTGAATTTTCGCTCGCAGCGTCCGAATGATGTCGACCTAACTATCTACAGGTGTGCACCGAATAGCGAGGCAGATACTAAGACTTCGTTTCCACACATATGACGTTAGGCAAGAATATAAAAAAAAATCCCAGAATAAAAAGGCGGAGTGAAATGCACTATGGCGTCTAATCTAAAGGCGAAGATTAAGCGCTTCCTATAATGCAAACTGTGAAACCACGTAAATAGCCTTTCTAAACCATGCGTGTACATGCGTAAAGAGCTTTTGCCGTATCGCTAGGTTTGAACCACGCTTAAACCAACACTTTTTTCTTTGTTCGCTAATTTTCGGTACTATAATTAACCATTTATTGCCTAAATATCTTGATAGTTTTCTTGAGATGCTGGTATAGTCCGGGGAATATCCTTATCTCTAGACTTCACCTTGCTATTAGTTAAAAGACAGAGACGTCTACGAAAATTAGGCGAACAATGAATCTCCACTGTTGAACGTATAAAGCGCGATAGCGCTTCGCACACACGGATGTTGTTTCACTTTTGGTTCGTTTTTTTTTTTGTCGTTTTATATTTTTTCTTTATTTTTATTATTTTTTTTGCGAAGTTTATTGCTTCAGAGCATAAAAGGAATGTTATGATGGATGAAGGGTGTGGTCAAATAAATGAAAAAAGGTTGGCTGATGCAATGAAATCGAGGAGTGAACGATGATGCGGTCCCAGTGTCCAAACGGCATATGCCTGCGGATTATGGGGGAAGAGGCCTGCTGCCACCAGGTGCCGGATCCGCGTTGGCTTCAACGCTGGACAATCCCACAGTAGGTGATGGATGTCCGCTTCTATATTTCTAGACTTGCAGATGGGGCACCAGGGTGTGGATATAAATACCGAAATTGTGGCCACTTTCGGATCACTGCTGGTGTTAGGGCCACCCCAACTCTAATCCTCCGAAGCGCCACCTCCTCTGCACGGGTTAGACCGCGAGGGAGGCTCACCGTACACGGAGGTATAAGAGCACGTGTACGGCGCCGGAGGTGCTCCTTTCTTGTTAAAAGCAGGGTGGCATTGTCCAATTTTATGAGGTTTAAAGATGTCAAGGTTGAGTTTGAAACGCGGGTAGCAGAATCCACTTCGCTTTGAGCACTTAAAAGCTCACGCGGGGTCCATTCAATACGAATTGGATTTGGTATGCGAGCCGCTAGACTGTGTATGTTCTGGCAGATTTCGGGGCTACTACTAACGCGTCTAAGTAGCTTTGTCACCTGGAGGGCATCTGTACGTATGATAATGCGGGCCGTGGGAAGCATGGGAATGGCGGTCACAGAGCTAAGCGCCTCTTGCACTGCAAGCAGTTCCGCACAAAAAGAAGATGGAGGTTCCGGTAATTGAAATGTTGACGTCTTGTTAAATGAAGATTTGCTAGTACAGTAAACTGCTGTTATCACTTCACAGGCTTTGATGCTTGCGTCGACGTAAATTATAATGGAATCATGTGGCAAGCGGGCGTCTTGTTCCATAATTCGGTCGCGAAGTGACGACGCCGCTTCCTGTGTTCTTGGTCGGCGTAAATCAGTTGGCTTGCTATCGCTCAGCTGTACAAAACGCCAAGGAGGAAGAACTGGCAGTGGCGGTGGTATTATTGAATGTTTCGAAGCATAAGCCTTCAGAGCGCACGTTGCGTGAGAGAGTGTGGCCTTAAGCTTGCGTGCATCACGTCGTTGCTGCACCAGTTCATCTATTGTGTTTAGTTGTGCGTTTTCTTGGAGCGCCACGACAGGTGTTATGCGAGGGAGGCAGGTGATGACCCTCATTGCCTCTCGATTTATAGCCTCAAGTCGATCCCATTGTGCCCTTGTCAAATGCTGAAATTGGGCTTGATAAACAAGGCGCGGTTGCACAACTACCCGCAACAACTCTCTCGCAACATCTGAGCGAGCGCCGCCCATTTTTGGAGCAATGCGTCTAATCAGACCCAGTGTCTGTAACGCCTGTTTTTTTGCGCCAGACAGCCATGTAGTTCCAGTTCTTGACTCATGAATTGTTAAGCCCAATATTTTTACTGTTGAAATTTCCTCAAGTGGGGTTCCGGATAGATGTAGACGAATAGGTGTTGCCGATAGTTTACGGCGGCCCCAGCGGTTGGCGACTGATATGAACGTAGTTTTACTGGCGGAAAGTTCAAGGCCAATGGAAGATGCATATGTGCACGTAATATCTAAAGCTGATTGCAGGGCCGATGATTGAGTCAGTAGGTCGTTGTGTGTGCTCCACACCGTGATGTCATCAGCGTATATTAAGAATTTAACATCAGAAATTTCATGTAACCGCCATGCAAGTGAGATAAACGCAATATTAAATAATGTTGGTGACAACGCAGATCCCTGGGGTACGCCGCGAAGAGGGACAAATGATCCTATTGCCTCGTTACTGAGGCGTATTGCAAATTTTCTACTTTCAAGGAAAGATTTTACAAATTTGCGTACTCTAAGTGGTAAATGGAACATGTCAATTGAATCCAGAATGGCAGCATGACTGATATTATCGTAAGCCTTTTCTACATCCATGGCGAGGACGGTGCGTACATTGTGGCTGCGTGTTGATGATAATACTGAGGACGCCAAGACAGCCAATCCGTCTTCTGTGCCTATGGATGGTCGAAATCCAATCTGGGCCGGGTGGTAGAAACCGTGATGTTCAAGCCACCACGAGATTCGTGTGGCGAGCATTTTCTCAGCAAGCTTGCAAATTGTTGCCGTTAAGAAAATAGGTCGAAAATTGCTTAGGTCTGTTGGTGCTTTCCCCGGCTTTGGAATAGGGATCACAATAGCCGATTTTCAGCTGTCTGGTACATCGCCGTCTAGCCATACCTTGTTAATGGTGTCAAGGAGTTGAGGAAGTGCATCACCACTGAGGTTCTTGTAAACCTCGTACGTAATGGAGTCCGGACCGGGCGCTGTCTTTCGGTTGGCTTCATCTATGGCTGCTATAGCAATGCTTAGCATCAGCAAACATTGCAGTTAAATTCGGAGCAATTTGAAACTTTTGAACATATTTTTCGTTTTTTAAATTATTTATTGATCGATTACATGCTCTCAATTTTTTATTAGCATTATCAAAAATGGTTTTTAGTTCTGAGCCCTTTGACACCATTTAACCACTTTTACTGACTTTTGGCATTTTCCCAATTCATCAATTAATAAAGTTTTCACAATGATTTCATTACCTCGACATCGTCTATTCTATATTAATCAATTATAAATAGCCAGTACCAATGTTACCATGATAGGATTAATTTACGCGGCCCCAGAGTTTTTTCGACGCGCGGTGCCGACTACCACTCTGGCATTTTTTTGCCCGAACAAATCATATATGATATCACTTATAATAATAGGATGCTGCAAAAAGCTAAAAAGTGCTACGAATGTGATGTGGAAAACATTATTGCTAATAGTTATGAAAAAATGAGCAGACTGATTGGTGGGTTGCGCTTACGTGTGCATGGCCTTTTTGTTTACGTTTACAAGTTGCAGGAATGGACTCGAAAATCCTATGATAATGGGAAATATAATAACCCCGCATTCTCCTGTTTTTAACTTGGAGCTATTTTTTGACACTGGCAAATTCTCACCACTAATGCTGGTAAAGGTTTCCGCGTCATTTCAACAGCTTCAAATGATTTTATTTTAAAATTATTTCATGAATAGCACTCGTGATTCAAGAGAACGCTGGTCAGGTGAGGTCTGTTTATTGAGCTTAAGAACGCCTATTCAGGGGTATTACATAAGTGGGGCGGTTAGAGATATACAATGCATCGTTTATTTTAAAATCAATTGGGTTGCATTCTTTTAGGCTGTGAGAGAACGGTGCGGTTAAATCAATTATTTTCCACACGGCACTCTAGGCAGAGAAGCAGCGCGACAATTAAAAAATGCAGTACGCAGAGCACTTGGAACTTAGAAAAATGTGTAGAGAACTTGGAAACGAAAGAAGATTTTGTCACTATTTTCTACGAAAGATGGAAGTTTAATCTGCGTCAAAGACCTGGAACTATATGCGGTCCGTTCAACTTTACTCGTCAGAATGCCGCTATTCTGCGCACTATATTCAATATTCGTCACATCATATGTGAAACAATAACTTCTGCTGAAATCTACCTTTGTCATTTTCTCTTCTTGTCGGTTGACGGATTATGAACACTAGACATGTCATAGCCGACGTGAACTGCTCTTGCTGAAGTAAGACCACCGAAATGACCGCCTTTGTATTTGCCTGCTTTCTATTGTAGTCCTAGGTGCAAACATCGTGAACGAGCAGCTAACAATGCACTGCTTACGAGCAGCCAATATTCCTGGCATTCTAAAGCATTTTTGCGCTCAATACTTGAGAGAAGGTGCCTTCCAATACTGCATGCAAACAAATATTTCGGTAATGCTATTTTTTTATGAGGCGTTGCGCAGGGTTAGGCTTCCCTACTTTCATATCTTCAAACTATGCTCTGCACGTCGGTTATTGCGGTTGTCCATATGAAACCCATTGCTTTTTTTTTCACCACCAGCATTCTAATTCGCATCATACAGATATTGGCGTAGCTAGCTTCATGCTGTGTCTAATCTTTAGTAGGCCACCAGATGCCATTAAAGAGAACGCCCAACGTCAATGCATATTGTTTCATGCTTTGCAGAAAGCATGTTTTGCAAAATATTTTGCCGGAATCAATAAGGCAAGGAAAAGCACAGAAAATTCTTTGACATCTTTTTTCTCCTTGAAAGTCATAGAGCCATGTGTCATGTGAAATGAGCAATACGTATAAGCCCCGCACCAATTAAATCTCTTCCAAATATTGAGATAATGACCTCGATATTCCTTTGTAACATTTGAGCCACTGTATTTTTGAGGTCATTTAATTTTCAAAGTCGGTAGATGTCCTGTCTATTATTTTGTTAAGTACAATTTAGAGAAGCTGTTCTGAGACAATTTTGTTCTCTTTCTTAGAAGAAACCGTGCTGAGGCATTAGACAAGATAATTTTGCCGCATACAGCACAAGGAAGCTATTCGTCGCATAACACTGTTCAGAATAGCGTAGCATTATTCATTCCGGCCCTGGGGAGGGTTCCGAGGCACTGTAGTCGGATGAAGTCAGAATGAAGCGGTAAGGGCTCCTCAAGTGAGATCCCCCAGCCAATGTCGATGCTCAACTTTTGTGCTGTCGTAGTTACACCGAATAAATCCTCGGGGAAGATCACTTAACCTGCCATAGCCTTCATGTTCACGCTATTAGGTACAAAGGGGTTATCCAACTGATGAGAATCGGCCATTACGCTAATTAGAGAACCTCATTTGAGCGACAGCTTCCATTGTTTTCCTTCAATTCATTTCCGCCTGCAGAGTCAAATTTGAGTAAATAGGGCTTTGTCTTAAGCATCAGTCTCTTCCGGACCAGTCCTAGCGCGACTGCATCTTACTGTGCCCCCTTTATTGTGGCCTGGCATTAATGCGGGTTTGAGCCAGATTGCGACGGCCCTGATTCAGTAGAAATATGCACATAAAGCTCGCGTTTTGAGGTTTCGGAGGGCGGTAAAAATCCTTAGGTGGTTGAATTGAATCTAGAAGTCCTCAGCTACAGCATATACCTTATAGCTTCCGGATTGGCTTCTGGGTGTGAAGGTTGGGTAACGAAATATCTGCGCTACTTTAACAAGGTGCCCTCCGAGTATTCCGCAAAATTCATTGCCTTGTAATCAGTGTGAATAAATAACTACAGGACTGCAATTAAAAAGTTACTTGAATCTTTGCTTCACTGATGGTATTTACCGTATAACGGGAAGAAGAAAGGAATAACTTGAATTATCTTCTTTTTTTAATTATTTCGACTACGTCGAAGATTGCGTGAACCACCTGTAGCTAGTAGGAATGCTGCGAACTGTTTTTTTCTGTTCATTACTGCAAGGTTTCAGGGTTTGTTAGTAAATAGGAGCTTCCTTTTTTGCTTTCCACAAATAGAAAAAGGAGAGCTCACGCTCAACACTTCTGTCTGTAGTGTAATGGCGTATGCACGAGCGCTTATAATAATTATTCTGTTCGAGCAAGAGAAAGCTTCGGTGTAAAGAAGCTGCCTGGTACTAAATCACATGAGAGACAAAACAAAAGCAAACCTCTTTGTTGTCATTTAGCAAGGCAACTGCCGTAACATTAAAAAAAAATATTATTCAACATGTTGACAGGCAATCTGGACGAAATGCTGCATGTAAAAGCCATGGTTGCCTCAATCAGCTTTTAAACGATCCCTCAAACTGCATGCAAAACCAACCCGTAATTGTTTAACAGCGCAGCTCAACTTTTTTGTAGCTACAGGAAGGCGTCGAAAGAAAATCACAGCATATTTACGGTCCTTGTGCGTTAAAACTGGTCAATGGGGCTGATGCCGTTACCAAAATGATTCCACAGAGCATCAGTAGCTCAACATAAACAAAACTGATTACGAATCATTAATTGCTGTGTCTGTCACAGCTAATTTGTAACGCCAAGACAAAAAAATGACTAGATGAAATATTTTTACGGCTGGAGAATGATGAGGACGAAGTGGCGGGCTTGTGTGTCGAAGGTGAAGAAAACGAAGTGCGTCGAAGGGGCCGTCACTGCCTGGTTCCTTAGCTGTCTTTCAATCTGTATATCTTTATTCCTCTTTTGCAAATATATTTCTACCTGTTACAATAATATGCCGAAATGTTATAACCATGAACGATTCACAAATTCTGTAGCGTCTTCAGATCGGCGTGGTGCGCTATGCCTTGTAAAAGGGCCTTATTGAAGTGGCCGTAATTACTGGTGGAACAAAATTATGCAATATGTTTTGTATGATTTTGAAAACTGAAGTAGAGGAGAATAGGTGGACAAAGTATAAAATATAAAAATGTTTTGTTTTCTAATTATCTTCAGAAATTTTTATTTTTGGCTGTTTTCTTGAACGTAGTGGGATCGTTATATCATATGTCATATAAATATAAACTTTCGCTTCTTGATAGATAACTATGCTGCGAACACAGAGTGGAATTATTGCTGCTCTACAATAAATCATTTTTGAAATAAAAGCCCTCAAGTTAGGAAAATGTCGTGTCCTGGGTTGATTTTCAGAACTTCTATAAAAAAATCTGCACCACCCAGAAAAGCAAACAATAACTGAATACAAATAAGAACACGTATATACTTAAATAATTTTCAACTAACTAACTTTCACGTATTTTGTGTAATTCATACCTAAAGTTGTCCAAAATAGCAGAGAAGATAAGCGCGGAACTGCCTCTTGGTCATTATTAATCAGTTGTCAGGCAACAATATATAAAATTCTTTAATAAATATAAAAGGTCGACCAACCACCTTTTTTTTCGATCTTACGTGGAAACGCACAGTAGAAGCGTTTTCTGTGAACGGGAAGCGAAAGGGAGGGAAAAGATAACGCGCGCGTTTGTCGATGCACCAACTATATGGGTTCAGACGTTTGTTGCGTTGGCAGAAACTCTCACGTAATTGAAGACTATGCGAAGTCTTCTGGCGATAACGAGATTGAAAATGTTCTTTCAAGTTGCTGGAGGAGTTCTAATACTCGCGGATGTGTGCATGCGTTTTGTTAGCTGCGCGGCCGGCCACACTACTTCTTTGAAAGAGGGAGGAGAGAGTCAGAATTAGGGGGAGGCGTACAGGGCGCTCAAGAATGGCGGGTTTGCGATAAAGATGCACGGCCTGCCAGAATTTATTTTCGGGAAAGCGTGGACAGGTTTCTGGCCATTCAGAAAGGTGCAGCAGAACCTCCCGAGTGGCTCTCGAGGCTACAGACTGTTGTGTATGTGTTAATTTTAGTGTATCATATATAAATAGCGTATGTAAATATCATTTGTGTGTTGTTGTTGTTGTGGCTGTAGGAAGAAGGAAACGAAAATGCACGGGCCTGCTACTGGCTCTGTAGCTGAGCCACCTCCGCTGCCTCGTGTGGACAGAAGAGAGAAAGTAGAGAGGCAAGAAAGAGAAGAGGGAGACAAAGACGAGCGCCGCAACAGCCGTCGTCCACCACCTAAGCGGTGGCGGGTGCAATGACGGCCTACAACAGATAAAAATTCGGTGGCTGGCTAACCCCCTCCGCAAGCGGCGTTCACCTGCGGTCCCAGCCCCGTAG
The DNA here is from genome assembly GCA_023969395.1 of Amblyomma maculatum. Classification (NCBI taxonomy): domain Eukaryota; kingdom Metazoa; phylum Arthropoda; class Arachnida; order Ixodida; family Ixodidae; genus Amblyomma; species Amblyomma maculatum. The sequence goes on along the minus strand of JAJIZL010000094.1, from coordinate 574,507 downwards.
GGCCAGGAACTGCCATCCTTCACCACCTTTCCACGCTCGCTAGCATTTGTGTGATTTTTAAGGCGAAAGCCTTTAATGGCTCATGCTGTCGTGGACAAAATGCGTCCCACTTTGCGGCGTTCTGATTGGCTGAGGCGGGATGCGTCTCTGCCATCTGCAATGCCACACTTGAACGCGCGCCAAGGAACGCCTCGCGACAGGAGCGATGGTGTACCGTCCAAATACACTTGCCGGAGAAAGTGATAGATACTTTGCCTTTGCTTTCCTGTAAACCAATTATAATTATATGTAGTACTGCAACGAATGCCGACAAGAGGCTAACGATGGGAGGCAAGTTATAGAATATAAAGGGCAGGATTTCGCCGTTCTCTTAAGAGACATCTAAGAGACCCTCTAATTATTGTGTTTGTTCTTGTGAAATGCAATGTGTCAAGACCAGTCAATAACGAAAAAAAAAAAACTACAAAGTAATCAGTGCTCTTCACAATTCCCCATGTGAAGGATGAGGATGATAGCGGCATTCCGCGAGTGAAAGATACTGCGCCTTTCCTTTCCTGTAAACGAATTATAGAACGCCGAGTGGTGGTGGCGAAAACGTTTATTAAAAAGAGTTTCATGGAGGCTGCCATGGGGTTAGGCTTAGTGCCCTTCCCTACACAAACACTTGGTGCAGTCCCTAGTACAGAACCCCAGTTTCAATGGAGGCAAAACGAAGAGGCATCCGTGTGCTGTGCGATGTCAGCGCACGTTAAAGATCCCCAGGTGGTCGAAATTACTCCGTAGCCCTCCACTACGGCTCCTCTTTCTCTCTTTTAACACTTTCACTCCCACCTTCCTCCCTTCCCTTACTGCGCGGTTCAGGTGTCCACAGAAAACGAATGAGACAGTTACCGCGCCTTTCGCTTCCAGTGAACCAATTAATTTAATTAATTATTACATAACCCCAGTAGCTTGCACTGCCGCCATTGCTCGTTTGACCAACGTAGAATCGCCTCTCAGTCCTCTCGGATGGGGTTTGGGTTAGGCCAGAGTCTTTCAAAAGCATTGAAGGACTCTGGTTAGGCGTAAGGGCAGGGGGAGGAGCACGCACACACCATGTGGAAGAGGTGCGAAGTGAACTTTGATGAATTCAGTGAAATGCTGGTTGTGTTCGGCAAGAGCCGCCAATAGGGGCCTCGCTGTGTTCGACAACGGGTGCGCGACGTACCGTCATGACAAGACGCTTTCCTAGAGCGGCCGCGAGAGAGGCCCGGAAGACTGAATCTTCCTAGAACGAGAAGAACGTCTAGCGAAAAGACGTCGCCAGGAAGCTCAACGACGTGCTATGGCCGCCGCTAAACAACACCAACAGCAGCCGCAGGGTCGCCCCTATCATTTTACAGAACCGCAGCCACAGACTTAGAGTACCTGAAAGAAAACTCGTCTGACGTTGACCCACGAACCATACACCTGAAAGATATTATCAATATGATCACCCCTCCGCTCCCTGCCCGCCTATCAAGCTACATGCTATGTGCAGAAAGACCCAGTTGGCAGTACATAACCGCCCACTTCCTCGATGCACGCCGAGCCTCCCTGATGTGGAGGTTCGCAAGAGGCATCTTACCTATCAGAAGGCGTGCCTTCGTCCCTGCGACGTCAGGAATAATTGACCTGTGTCCCTTCTGCTTGGCCCGAGAGACAGCGGAGCACATCTTTCTTGACTGCCTAATTCCCGCAGCACTCCTAGAGCGTCTGAGAGATATCTTCGGCCTCCCCGGGATCCCGTACCCCACCGTGCGCTACTTCAACCCGCTTCCAAAGGAAGGGCGCAAACAGTTTGTCTTGACACTGGCAGAGGTCAGCTATCAGGTGTGGTTGGCCCGCTGCAAAGCGGCCTACTCGAACAAGACTCCGAGCCTCCATGAAGTGAAGGCCAAAATCAGAAAAGAACTATGGTTCCACTTAGAGAGAGAGAGAGACGACACTTAGGGAGAAAGAAGTTTTTTGAAGAATGGGGACACCCCATGGTGATCTTCAAAGAAGAAAACGGAAAACTCGAAGTGAGATATTAGAAGACTTGCTCGCGTCAGGCTTCGACCCACCGGGGTGGTGCGGACGTGGTGCATATGCACTGCGACCCCGCCCCGGTGGGAACAGGCCGGATTGCATGAGCCCCTTGGCTGGGAAAAGCCCGCTCCCCGAAACAAAAAAAAAACCCCAAACCTTATGGTGCGGGAGGCCTTGCCTGGGGTAGCCGTAGGATGATGATGATCGCAGGTTGAGGTCTGTACCCTCACAGGAGGATCGCACCTAGTGCATCCTTCCTTCCATCTGACAAGGCAAGTGAGGAAGAGGACGAGGAGGATAAAGAAAGTGATTGGAAGACACGTCGGTGCACTGAACACACGATAAAACAATGAGAGTGCGAACTCATACGTTACGTATATCCAGGCATAGCAGAGCTAATCCACTAACTTATTCGTATACGCCGCATCGTCTCCTTCGAAGGCGTGTCTAACTTTTGCCAATCTTATTCCCGATTGAGTTTTTGAATTTGTTAGGTCCAGCAGATGCCGGAGCATGCCCCACGTCTTGGAGTGATTCATGCCTCCCTCCTTTTCGTCGCACCTGCTGAACCAGTTTTGTTCGCACGATTTGATCGCGTAGCTTTCAATTTCCTTGTTACGCGTCGCGTTCAGTGTTCTAAGATTTTTGTTCCACTTTTGTTTTTCAGCCTGCGTTCCATGTTTTGTTTAGCGTCCCACATGTGGAGCAGTCGGCTATCCACTATACCAGGAGCATCGTCTCCTACCAGCGTCTTTATCGCCTCCCTAACGTGGTATTTGAGTTTTTTTTTTTTTTTTTTTTTTTTTTTACGCAAGCTTGCCGTAAGGCATATTATAGAAACTTATGTAAATTATTTTCGGTATGGAACCAAAGCAGGCTCCTACTCCTGTCGTTGTCGGTGAGCCATTTAGAGAAGTCCTCTTCCCTTGTTGTGGTTAGTCCCACTTCGATCAGAATCTGTGTCCTATCTAGCCACCATATCCTTGGTGCCCTTGTCCCTGCACAAGTCCGTAGCATGTGGCGAACATCCACTTCTGCAGCTGGTGTGGAGTTCCCCCGTCCACTCCTCAATGTTCCCAATCCGGTCTATTTGCTTGGTTGCCCTGATTTCTCTAAGTGATCCCATTCCGTCATGGCCGATTGGCGCGCTCTGCGCGTCTTGACGCCCTCTTTGAGGACCGAAACGACAATGGCATGGTCACGGCCAAACTTTCTCTTCGAATGCATATGTGTGTGCGTGTGCGCGTGCGTGT
>JAJIZL010000094.1:559377-570805 GCA_023969395.1 Amblyomma maculatum | reverse complement strand
GTGTGCGTGTGTGTGCGCGTGTGTGTGTGCGTGTGTGTGTGTGTGTGTGTGTGTGTGTGTGTGTGTGTGTGTGTGTGTGGACAACTTTTTTTTTCCACCGGAATGGAGGCCTCCTACTCCCCGCCCCCGGCATGCAGACTGAGGGGATGGTGACCGGCACCTCCGCGATTAGAGGTAGGCAAAGAGGTCTTGGTTCCTTGCGGCCTCTTCCACCATACGGATGGCTTGCTTCTGAAGAGTTGGGCCCTCACTCCGCAGAAGGGTTTCCAGGTTTCTCTACTAAGTATTTTTGTCTTAGCCTCTGGAGAACTAGCGCATTCCCAAATTACGTGGTTGAGGGTCGCTTTCTCCCCACATTGCTTACATTTATCGTCCTGTCTCTCATCTTTCTGGACGTGCAAAATTCATAACTAGTGACAAGAAAACAGCCATTTACAATTACGCAAAGGGCAGGAGCGCACCAGAAGCGGTGAGAATTATGACCGGAAAACAGCTTAATAAAAAAGTGAGCTTAATATGGACTCCAGCGCACGCGTCTGTTCCTGGTAACGAGGCGGCACACAAGTTTGCCCGAGATCTCTACTTCCGGGTAACCGTGGAGCAGCGTGATTACCAGAACGTGGACGAACGTCTATTAAATTGCACAGAAATAGTTGAAAATTATAGACAAAGCAAAAGCTGGTGCTACCACCGGATAAGTGTCTGAGCAACAAAGAGGCGACAGCATGGCGGCATCTATAGGCAGGAAAGCACATGCATCCGAATGCATGTGATGTGATAACAACTCTAATTTTCCACCAGACAAGGAGGCCCCCGGTCCCCGCCCCCGGCACGCAGGCCTAAGGGACGGGTGCCGAGACCTCCGCGATCAGAAGCAGGCAAAGAGGTCTTGGCTCTTCGCGGCTTCTTCCGCCAGGCGGATGGCTTGTTGTTGTGGAGCAGGGACCTCGCTCCGCAGCAGGGCTTCCCAGACTTCTCTACAATTTATATTTCTTTTAGCCCCTGGGGAGCTAGTACATTCCCAGATTATATGGTCGAGGGTCCCTCTCTCCCCACAGTGCTTGCATTTATCGTTTCTCCTATCTTCCATTTGGATATAATATGCCCAGACCGGGTTTACAAAGTTCCCTGCTTGCAGGCGCCGCCGTGCGACTGCCTCCCTATTGTTTAGACTTTTATCCGGTGGTGGCACCAGTCTCCTGCTTAACCTGTAGTTTTGAAGAATATCCGTATAATTTTGCAGACGCTCGTCCATGTTCCGGCAGTCGAGCGGCTCCACAGTTACCCGGAAGTAGAGAGCTTGGGCTAACTCGTGGGCCGCTTCGTTGCCAGGAAAGGGCGTGTGTCCAGGGGTCCAAATTAGCCGAATTTTTCTGTTTAGTCGTCTACTGGCCAGAATCCTTGCCGCTTCCGGCGAGACCCTACCCTTTCCAAAATTCCAAATAGCCGTCTTGCTATCGCTGATTATAAAATTGGTTTGCGTTCCGAAGCAAGCAAGCGCTATTGCAACTTCTTCATGCGTTTCGGCGTTGCGGCTTCTAATGGTGGCTGCTGATACCGGGGCACCTCGGCCGTCGACCACCGAGGCGACCGCCGTCCCCGTTTTGCCACTTGCCGCATCCACGTACGCAACCGACTTGCTGTCCATAAAATCAAAGCGTCTGTTTAGTGCTTCTTCTCTCTTCTCCCTCCTCTCTGTGTTGAACATGAGATGCATGTTACGAGAGAGGGTGGGAATTATTATATTTTCTCGTTAGTCCTGTGGGATAGTTGATTTTTCTTGTAGTCCCCTATCTGTCTGCAGGCCTACCATTTCGAGTATAGTTCTGCCCGTGGTCGTTCGACTTAATCTTTCCAGCCGCAAAACTGTGACAGCCCCCGCTATTTCGTCCCTGCTATTGTACACTTCTATAGAAAGGAGCTTCTCTGTGGATGTGGTAATTGGTAAGCCCAGGACCCTTTTTATGCCCCGTCGAATGACAGAGTCTAATCTCTTCTTCTACTCCAACCTGATATTTAAGAACGGCGTGGCATAGCTCACGCGACTTATTACGTAAGCTTGGATTAGTTTAGGCAAGCTTCTTTCCTTCAGTCCTCGTCCTTTCCAACGCGATACTTCTAAATATTCTAATGGCTTGCGTGGCGAATCCCTCCATCTTTTTAATTGTTCCATCATTATATCCATTCTCCTGAATGAATAGTCCTGAGATTCTGATTTGATCTACCTTTGGAACTGGTTTTCCTTCTGCTTTAATGTCAAATTCCCAGCTGCTCTTGCATCGGAGTGACTTTGGGTTATAGTTGAATATATCCGATTTTTGTGGCGAGCATGATAGACCCCTACTGGCAGCGTAGTCCACGACAGTGTCCGCCGCAGCCTGCAGGCGCTCCTCAATGCTCGCGTCACTACCTTGGTTAATCCAGAGATTGATGCCATCCGCATAAATATTGAAATTTATCTCCGTTATGCTCCTCAGAGCTTCTGGGAGGCCCCTCATCGCCACGTTGAAAAGGAACGGGGAGAGAACCGAGCCTTGCGGCGTGCCTCTGTTCCCTAACTTCACTGTGGGGGACTGAATGTCTTGAAACTTCATGCAGGCAGTTCTGTTTGACAAAATGTCTCTGATGTGTACTCATATGTTCGTGCACCTACTCCGATTTCTTGGTGACCGTGGAGAATCGAATCGCTTCGTGTTTAACTTTATCAAAAGCCTTTGTCAAGTTCAGGCCGAGAATCACTTTGGCCTTTCTAGAACGCGAGTCGATTATGTCGTATTTGAGTCGGAGCATCACTTACTGCGTGCTTAAACCCGGTAGGAAGCCGACCATATCGTGAGGCCCCGACCAACTCGAAATCCCAATCAGGAATTAGATTATCAAAAGCCAGGCACGCTTTAAAGGGCACAGACACGGAATGCATGGATGCACTAGTCAACATGTACATTGGCGATACTCATAGTGCCCCCCTCCCAGACTATGACGGTGCTCCCAACGAGGAGCTGGACGCACCCAGTACGGAGGCGGAGGTCAGAGCAGAAATATTAGGATTAAAAACTTCAGTATTAAATCAGTGTAGGTCCTGTCGTTCTTGAAATGTTTTTTTTTTTTCGCTGTCGGCTCTATAGCCACCAATAAAGCACAGCGGTCGGCAGGAAAAACCGACGCACACTGCAGCAGCCGTATTATATTTTTTTACTCTAGCTTTTAACTATCGGTCTTCGAAATTGCATTTCTGTTTTTGAGCCATCAGTCGGTCTGATGAAAGAATGTCGGTCAGTGCCGGTCTTATTTGTTTTCTCTTTCTCAATCACATTCATTCCATTCTGTTGCAAGCTGTCGAAGATTTTTATTATTTAATGATTATGTAAAGTTTTTTTTAACCAACGCTTGCGTGCTCCTAGGACATAGTTAATGAACTGGATTCAGTGTAATTTCACATATACCTTCGGTTCTGCATATGGGCATATTTGTCTTGACATTTTCCTCGTTAAGACTGGTTATTCTTGAACTTCTTTCCGCTACGCTATCCTGTGGAGCTTCTACATTCTGGAAGATGACCCTATAGTCTCTTCGAAATGATTCCACTGTAAGTGATGTTATGTATTTCACAACATCGTTTTACTATGAACAGTTTTGACCAGCATCTTGAATCAGTTATTGCTTACTTTCATTTTTTTTTTAGCGAGACATCGTATATGGTTCCAGATTAGCTTTAGCCCGTATTTAGTCGCACTGTGAACCTGAGCCAGCCAGGGATCAGTGGGCTGTTTTATTTACCCCGTATAAGGATCAGTGCTTCTAGTTCCTTTTGTAAAGAAGATTTCAACCTTAAGATTGCATTTATAGCCGACAATGGTCTGCATTTGTATGTCCTGGCCGTTTATGCTGAAGGGCACATCTGCGAAATTAAAGGAAGAATAACGATAGGATTAATATTTTTGTCAGTTTCATATTGAAAAATTGCGCCTTTTTTGCAATGAGAATGCTTTACTGTTGTTTTATTTTGCCAATGTAGAAAGCTAGGATGCTTGTCATGAAATAGTGCTTGTCCCGTCCTTCACGCTGATTTCTAGATTGCCATTCAGGCCGCTTCGTGGAGGCACTTAGGTAAATAAACTTGGAAGAGCAAGTACGTTGTCAGAAATGGTCCGTCGCTTTGCTTCCATAACCACTTGGAGAAGCGAGATGGGGATGCCAGAGTAGGAACAAAACGAATTTTATTAAAGGCTTGCATTTTCAGGAAAGTTGAAGTCTGAAGCTGTTCTTGTCACCACAATATACACTTCTCAGCCGGGTTCATTGGCGACTCGTTTGTGCACTCAAATGCGGTCGCAAATTCTTGCGTATTTTGGATCGGTATGCTTGCCCTGAGAAAATAAACAAAAAAGTAATAACCTTAGCTGTACAGAATTTGGGGGCACAGTGAGGTTCAGACTTCATCATATCTTTACTATAACGCTCATTGATGCCCGTTATTGACGCAAACTACACCTCTAGACCACATATATCATGCTTAATGTGTCCATTACACAGCATGCAGTGAATCGTAATGGTATTACTTATAAAGTGCATATCACGACATGTACCTGTACTGTACATTATGAATACATAAAACTTTATAGTGCTTCTACGGCAGCAAAATTGCACAGTATGTGGTTAGTGGAGGTAAACGGCCCGAATCAGTTCAGGGTATAAACAACACCGTACTGAAAGGCTTCGATTCCACTCAGACCGCGAGTGTGTTTCGAACATGCGCTGGCATGATGTTGCATACGGGTTCCATCCGCGTGTCGACCGCTTTTAAACGTGGCTCCTGTTCGAACATATTCTGCTCTGGCTCAGAAGCCGGGTTCTTAACCACGTAGCCTTGATGGCGGGCGCGCAATTAAATTTTATGACGCATTATCACACCCAACGTTTGGAATACTGAGGATAGAGTACCGTTTCAGTTTTATGTGGGTAATTAGCACAATCGAGAAACACACGACACAACAGAGGTGAAGTTCGTTAGCCAATAATCATGATTACACATGACAAGGCAGGATGCGCCTGACCCTATACGAACGTTAAGGAGGCGAATGAGGCAAACTTTATGCGACATGTACCTGTATCACTATCATTCAGATAGCGCAGGCTAGAACTTGTGGCGAGAGGAAAAAGAAAGACGGCATATTTAATGCCGGGTAGTAGGTGTGATGCAGCGTACGCCGCAATATATTAGATCAAAGTGTGCTGCAGTTTGGACCCTTATTTGGACCTTATTATTCTCTCTTGTTAGCAGACATTCATTTGTGCAAGGTCATCAATGAAAGCGCCCGACGTGATTGCAGAGTAATGCCAAATGGCCCCACAAAGGCAACCGCAGTTCATCTACCTACATACAGAGGTTACCGTTAGTCATTGGAGAAAAGTGCTTGCGAAAATGTTGTGAAAATAATATGTTACGAAAATAAAGGTCTTGAATAAATCTAACAGTAGGTCCATGGCGGTTAGCAAGTTGCTAGCAGGAGCCAATGAACGAGCTTAATGCAATGGAAATAGAGTTTCGACTAAAGTGCATGAAACAATTTCGTGTTTTTTATATTCGTGGTTTCTTGCCATGTCCGGCAAGGCAACATTGGCGACGGGCTTTGCGCTACAAGCTTTGCCGCTCATAGATCGTACGCACTCACACAGATAAGAACGTATCGACGAAGACCCTTCGAGATTATTACTACACGGTAGATTAGAAGTCTGAGTATGAATGAACTGCACTAGCCAGTTAAGTGGACTGTACGATAGTCCTTTTCAGACATCAGTTCCAACACTGCAGTTGCTTGTGGCGGCTATTGTGTCACCTCAGCACCACTACGGTACAAACTAGCTGTAACATTAACATCGTCTGCCAAGGTGTAAGAAACCTCTGGCCCGCTAAAGTCCAGTACTCGGGATAAAATTCCGGCTGTGGCTGCCGTAGTTTGGCGGAGAAGACCTGCGTCTTCTTATATTTCTACTCCCACTGATCGCTTTCAGACATCGGGTCATGGCACTGTTTTCATTTACCTTGCTCGCCTCCCCTATTTCTTCTCAACTGCTGGCCTTGAGCAGTCGTCTTTACATTCCTGCGCAGTGGAGAGCTGTTCAATTTAATACAGGCAGCTCATTGCTCCAGCTGGGAACGCACCATATACCAGGTAGCGGCCGCAAAAAGTGGCATTACGTTGCAAGGCTAATGCGAAATGGAATTCGCAAATCCTATGTCGATATTAAAGTGCAATTAAACGGTCTAGTGAGTCTGCACCACCTCTAGAAAAGACGACGCTGGCCGTTTAATCGAGGACCGATTGGCCCAATATGAATTCAGAGTCGTACCCTTGCTCTGTGAGGAGATAAAAAAAAAAAGAGGAATAGTACGCATTTCACCCGGTCTCACCCTGTCCGGGCCTTACAGCTTGCACAATGTAGGCAGTTTGAAATTATCAATTTAAAGTTTTCGCGCAGAAAGCCTATATGTAACGCCAAGTATAACTCACCCAAAACTCTAACTTAAAAAAAAAGAGGGACACTTAGGCTTTTATTCTTGCTGTTTGGGCACCAGCTAATTACCGTTGCAATAACGTCACGAGAAGTTCAATATCTTGTTCAGCGCTATAGATATTGCTGTGCTGTTAAATGCAAGAAACTTAGAAATATGAGTAGAAATAAAATAAAAAATTACGGCTCCTTGCTGTATAATGGATAAGAAAAATGACGACAGCTGAAGTGCTGCCGACTGTGCTGCACTGTTCTGCACCAAGTGAAACAATTCGAAATTCATTGTATTGTGTAATGCTCCCATAGTTGACCGTTCCTCCTACTCTCACATTTGCCAACTGTCGTGGGCTTCAGGCCCTCATTGAGAAATGTTTTCATAATAGAGGCTTTACAAAAGTTAGCGCCATCTAGTGAAAGAAACAGAAACTGTGCGCGGCGGCCATGTTTAGTTCAGTCCGCCCGCGCCTCCCGTCGAGTACGCTGTCAACGTGCGCCTTCGTAGAACCCGTGCATGCACCGAATGGTGCATTGGAATGCTCACAAGCGATTGTTTATTTATTTTATTTCATCTTTTAACATCACAGCAGTCGCTGTTAGCTCCAAGCTCTATTCGGAATGATGCCAGCGTGTTGTTGCGTGCCCTTCTGCAGCCAGCGTACATAGACGCGCACGGAATCAAGGTATACGCGTTTATGCGACCGTTCGTTTGCAGTCCTAATCGGCTTTACAAGGGTCACTTGCATCATGTAAAGCATTAATGCACGTCCCTCTGATTGGGAGCTAGCTCACAGAATGTGCTATTACCTAAAACACCAAGGTTGTTTTGCGCGCTATGGAGCCTTGTGAACTTGAAAGATAAGCTTATGCTGCGATGGAGGATACGGGAGAAGGAGCAATGCATGTATAACGAACGCTATTGTGCCAATACGTTCTTTGAAATATTTTGTACGTAGGTTTCATTTACCATTGTGTATTAGATTTAAGACACGTACATGTTACCGAAACTACTTTTCACAGTCGTACGAAATGGTAGTGCTTGGTGCAGAGAGCAATACGGTAGTCTAGTGCGCCCGAGGTGCGTGTTTCACGCTGCAAAAGCAAGCGGCTGCCAAACCCGCGGTGTCTAGAAAAGCAGGAAAAGATGACATCCCACTAGTGTATGGTAACATGCTCACGTGCAGCCCGTTTCGACCGGTCCACGTCCAGAGCGTGCAGCTCAGGTTTTATACCTGCCAGCGCGGCCGATAAAATAACGAAGCGTGCGCTTCACTTTGTGTTTTTTCGAGTCCCCCGATGGTTCGCTAATTCATAGCTACCTGAAATTCACTGGAATTTTTAAAAATGTAGATTTCTTGTTCATTCCCTTTGTCAGAAAGTAAACATTTGAAACCGTAATCTCATATGAAAGCGCTGACATTGGAAGCTTCGAGGAACTCGGAGGAGGAGGAACTCGGCTGAAACGAAAAGAAATTTTAAAAGTCAATTCACGTCACTGCGAAGTGTTTGTGCAACTGGCTGTGTTTATAAAATCAGATTTATGTTATATCATATCGTTATAGAAAAATTAGGGGGTCGCTTAAGCTCCGCCGTTAAAGGTATAACGCGATAGTGTCTCTCTCTCATACACACACACGCACGATGTTTTCTTTCTTCACGTGTTATATTTTAGCTAATTTATTTATTTATTTATTTTATTTACCAAATACTGCAGGCCCTAACTGGGCCCTAGCAGGAGGGGCGAACATAATACAATGCAGTGAAATATGCATTCATCAAAAGTAATATACTACACACAAGTGTAGTATGTTATATGTTGTTATGTATGTTATATTTCTATGTTATGTATGTTATGTTATATTTCTATAAATGATAGAAATCTAACATAACATACATAACATAGAAATATAACATACATAACAACATATAATATATTACACACAAGTGTAGTATGTTATGTATGTTATATTTCTGTTATGTATGTATGTTATATTTCTATCATTCTTTATTTATTTTTGTTTTATTTGACGTTTTATATTTTTATACACCAACGCGCATGCGTCAGCAACAATCAGCTTTTGAACACATTCTTCAATTATTTCAATTAATCAATTATACGTTCTAAATTTTCTTCCTTAGCATCACCAAGCACTGGGTTTTCATTCTGACACCTTTAAACCCTTACTTTCCAATTTTTTCTTTTTTTCGTTTCTTTATTTCATCAATTGATCAATTATTTACAAATATTTAACTCGTCATCGCCTATCGCACACCAATCAATATTCAATCACTGGAAGCACAAATTACCATGGCACTTTTTTTACGCAGCCCCCGATTATTTCCGAGACTAATGCCAACTACTGTGTCGACGGCATGGGAAGGAAAGTGCTAAGCGCCAGTCCGACTTACGTCAAATTACGCGATCCTTTTATCATAAAATTAAATGCCTCCTCGCTCATTTCACCAACCAAGTATCTTTCAGTGGGATGAGCTACGGTGATTGCGCAAACCAAGCAAACAAACTCGCGATGATCTTTCATAGGCATTTAAGTAAACAGAAAAGGCGCACAGACAAAAAAAATCCATATTACAGAGCTCTGGATACTGTGCCTGGATAGGGACGACGCTGCGGATTGCCGAGGGGCCCATGCACGACTCGTAGAGCAATTTGTAACTGCGCTCGGCAGCGCGGGCGGTGGGCCCCGCCACGTCTCGGCTGTCAAAATACGCTTCTAGGCGTCACTAACAGAAACCGCCAGGGACCGAAGAGAGGTCCAAGCACAGCACACGTCAAAACGTGAAAAGCGCGAGCAGAACGGCGAGCGCTGACGGACGGACACGAAGCGAACGGATGGAGCGAACAAAATATGGCGGCCAGCGCGGGATCAGCGTGCCGCTCACGGTTGCCAGACGTACTTTTGTAAACCCTCTATTTAGTTAGTTCTTTCATTAGCTTGTTCTTTATCACGTCCGCTCGTTTGTTCTTTCGTTCAGTGGCTAGTTCGTTAGTTACTCATTTTGGGAAAGCCTGAAGGGCAAAAAAAAAACACGGACGTGAAAGAGAAATTTGTTTGTTCGTCCGTTGGTACGTTTGCTCAGTCTTTCATCTGTCATTTCGTCCATTCTTTAGATCGTCCGTCCATGTGGCTCTTCGTTCATTCTTACCTTCTTTCGTTGATTCGTTAGTTCAACCGGCGTGGATTTAATTCTTATTTAAGTGGCGACTTCGAGATAAGGCAATCATTTGCTACCAGTGTTTTATTTTTATATCGATGCGTTTTTGCGGGAGCTTCTACTACGTGCGTTTTTCTTTTCTATTGAATCCCTCTGCCCGCTTTATCGCTTCCATCATGACACCATTTTCTTTATCGGCCCCTGCACGCTTCGTCCCTACACAAACCTCTTATGCTGTCACGTGCACCGGAGCATGTCCGCTCAGATGCCTTGTTCGTAACTATTTTCATCGTAATAAGACGCAGCAAACGCCCTTTGCTAGACACCATTACAGTGTACTATTCTAGTACACTGTAACACCATGAAAGATGCATTTTAACCGGTCCCATGCTCGGAGTGTGTTACGCATGGTGTAGTGGTGGCAGTGTGTGGAGTGTTGTTGTTGTGGCTGTAGGAAGACGGAAAAGAAAATGCACGGGCCTGCTACTGGCTCTGTAGCTGAGCCACCTCCGCTGCCTCGTGCAGACCGAAGAGAAAATAGAGAAGAAAAGTAAGAGGGAGAGAAAGACGCTCGCAGCAGCAACAGCCGTCGTCCCCCACCAAAGTGGTGGCGGGTGCAATGACGGCCTACAACAGATAAACATTCGGTGGCAGGCAAGCCCCCGCCGCAAGCGACGGTGACCAACCTGTCTCAGCCCCGTGAGGGGGTTGTTACTCCTCGCCCGAATGTCACTTAAAATGTTGCTTATTTACCTGTACTTGTTCGGGCTGTAATTGCTTTCCTTAATGTCGCGTTTCAGCCTCTCCTGTGTGATGATGCCGCACCATGTCTGCGGAAGTAAAATCGCATATAACTGTTAGGTTACTTTCTTTGACATTCAGTGATTGGGCTATTATAGCCTCGTGTCAGTTATTCCGGAGCTTGAGCATACCATTGCGTTCCCAATGAAGAACAATTTCATACTAGACAGATCCTCCAGGCCTTTTAGTCGAATTTCGTCGGTGGGATCGCTTTCGTTTATTATATGCTGATATGCCTGGAAAAGAGAACCTGGTTTACAAGTGAGTCAATCCCTGGCTGTGTAATGCAGAAAACGAAACCTTACTGAACTCGTGTAGACGGAAAAAGACTAACACATGTATGTGCTTTGGTGAATATTCAGCGGATCAGCAATGAGCCTGCCATCTTTGAGTAGATTTCATTTCTGGCATACATGCAAAATATAACATAGAAGACCCAGGGGCAAGGCTCTCCAGTAAGTTTCGGTTTAAACTACTGCGCAACTGCTGACTGGAGAAAGAGGGAAGATTATAAGCGAGACCACAAGGTGGTACGGAGTGTGTAACGTGAATATCTCAGCGTTAGTTATGGTGGGGCAGCAAATAATATTGTGGGACATGTCGAAGACTGCAGGATCGGAAAATTAAGTCTTGCCAAGGACCACAGTAAACTTCTTCCGAAAGGTTGCGGCAGAGTAAATGTTTTCTGGCAAGTCTGCTCGGGGCACACTGGTTCAAACATACAACCTTGAACTCCCGTGTGAGCGCAATAACACGAACGTCCAATGCAGGCTGAGGTGTTCAAAACTAGATTCGGGGATAGGGGAAGCGCGTCTTTGGATTTTCAGTCAGCTACTTCCCGCCGCCCAGTCCACAGTCCTCAATACCATCTCTGCCTCCTTTTCCGTAAGTGCAGAAAGAGGGGTTATCTCGCAATCTCCCCACCTGCCATCTTATTATATAT
>JAJIZL010000094.1:505381-559277 GCA_023969395.1 Amblyomma maculatum | reverse complement strand
ATATAAAGTGATCCAGAGGCCAGCGACAAAACTGAGGGAGGAACTTGTAGGTACTGTTAATTCAGACCACGCGCGCAGCAGGCCGGCTCCACTAGCTGGATTGTCTGAGGAACCATGATACGAAGCTGCTCGGTTTTCGCCAAAATTAATTTGCAACCCTTTCGGGAGTAAAATTCTTTTCTACTGGGTTCTATTGCCCTGACAGCGATACGACGCCGCAGTTCCCACGTCTCCGGCCATTATGCTAGAATTTATTATAGGCGTTGGATTAGCTAGATAATGGTTTATATAGGATGTTTGCAACCCCTCATTAAGCTCCAGGATGAGCGCAGCAGGTTAGATGCTGGCAATAAATACTGACAAGGAATCTCCCACAGAACGCGGTTAATTGAATAGGACTGCAAAGGTAGCAGGAAGGTGTAGCTGTAGCCAAGAGATTTTGAGAAATGCGGCCCCTACAGATGTGGTAAGCTTCGACAAAAAAAGAAAAAAACGATATTGAGGGACACTTGAGCCCGCCGTCTAGGCTTTGTTGTTACAGCATGAACGGCTGTCATGTACAAATTCCATAGCGCATTTTCGTTCGCGTATGTGCCCTTCGGCGCTCACTTAATTACTAATTCCGGAATATGTGCTTCTAAACCTCCTCACACAAGCGCATCAGAATAAAGCCGTAAGCTACTACGCCACCTGACGAACTGCAGAATGTACAGTCGGGATAATCCAGCCTTAAAAATGTGCCTGATTGCCTCAGACTAACATGTCTGTCAGGCTCGAAGAGTCCCGGTCACCTAGCGACAACCACCTGCCAACTCTCACTTGCAATTATCATCCTCCTCAGATTTTTCTCACAACCCCCACGTCACTGAGGCCGGGCTTCTGGCGAACGGGGCCTTTAATTTTGTAATGTTCAAACTCTTTATGGGCTTCCAGATTCGCATTGACAAGACATACCGGGTCGAAATATCGTTCTGTGGTCTAATGAATTATTACTTTACTCCGCAATGGGAGCCTAATTTTAGGGGGCGTGACTGAGCTGTGCGAATCGGGGTAGATCCCGGCAGCGGTGGCTACGTTGCAATAAAGAAACGCAAGGCGTCCGTGTAGCCTGTGATCATAGTGGGGGTTAAAAAACCCAGGTGGCCAAAATTATCCTGAGTTCTCAACTGCGCGTTTTCTGAGATCCCGAGTCGCCTTGACTCATTAAACTCCCTAATTTAAAAACCACCTTAATATTTCATTTCCGCTACACGAACACAGGGGTTTTCGTTTTCTTTTTTCTCTGGACGTGTACAGACTTTTGCCAGAAGGCAAAAGTCTGTACACGTCCAGAGAAAAAAGAAAGCCTTCTGCTAATTCGTAACGTGTTATCTGTCAACGGTAATCAGTCGTGGGCGCCTTCGCGAAAGTCTGATTTTATCAAACAGCGGTGCGATTTAACAGTGTCATCTAACAAACATCTTGCGTAACGTAAGTGCCCGAAAAAACTGTCAAGGTGATTTAAGAGAATTCAATGAGGGCATCAGAAAGGTTACTATGAAGAAAAAGCACTATCGAAGTAAGTGAGCAGTAGACAATGTGACTCAACCCGAAGGTCGTGAAAAATAACTGAATTTTTTTTCTTTTAACATTATATATTATAGAAAAAGTGGGTCAATTAAGAGCTGTAGCTCACCGCAAAAGCAACTTGTAAGCCTCCATTGTCCGCTATATTTTCATTGAGTGTTTGCTCGCCGTCAAGCTGCAATGAGACAAAATGCTTCAGCCACAAAACTGGATACTATATAGGCGCATAATGCTTTTGAGAACTTTTGCATCAAATAACACGAGGCATAAGAGAAACTTCTGAAGCTGGCGCTTTTGTAGCTCTAAATTAGATGTCACAAAAACGAAATTGATTGTTTATATGGGCAGTGTTTCGGTGTTTACAATGGAGAATCTGATAGGCAAAGTTTTCACGACAACGGACGAAACTTGTTATTGAGATCGAAGTTGCTAACTCATGAACTCACGTAACTCTCTTTGACTTGCGCCACCGAACTATGTAAGGCGCGATTGAGTATTATAATCTTAGAAGAAAAAAAATACTCCTAAACAGTTTTCACATGTCTTTAGAAAGGCAGACCCTTGTTTTTGACAAGCAAAACACCAATGCTTACTTTTTACTGGCTGGTAGTAATTTGTTTTTGAAGCCGTGATAATAATTAAAACAGTTGCATTAAAACACTAAGATGTATGAAACTGCCATCTATTTTCTGTAAAAGTAGTCGTCGTGAAAAATACACGAGAACAAATCTTCACATCGGTACCTGTGTTCATATGTTGTCAAAAAGGGTAGAATTACTGGGTGCAAAGGTCACTGTTATAAAGATTATTATTTTTCAGAGTTCACTTTAGTTCACACGAAAAACCAAACTATCATCATTTGAAGAACAGTCGTTAGGTTGAATGCGTGGAACTCGCTACTACGCAAAACATTTATCAAATAAATGAGCTGATTGCAGTGGGCAAATTTTTAAACGGTTTATTAAGGGTTTCATGACAAGTGAAATAAAGGGAGCCCGTTGGTTTTAGAAATAAAATTTTTTAGGTACATTTTCGCAAACTATATTGTTAGAAGCAGAGAGATGACATGAACTACTTTTCATTGAATAAAATAAAATAAAATGTCTATTATCAAAGAAAGTGCGTACCGCGATATGTGTTTCATTCGTCACACTGGAAACAATGGGAAGGAGGATCGTGGAGTAATGCACTGAACTGAAAACGTTATCAGAAACACACTGAAAAAGTGAGCACTCTCTAAGTAGCTTTTGGAATTTGTTCTTCAAACATTTTCTGTCTTTCTAAAGAGAGGTCAGTTGTGCGGTCGTCAGTCAAGTCATCAATTCCCCTACGTCTGGGGTAAAAGTAAAAATAAAAAATTATATGTGCCACACAGGAATAGAATCGGTCCGATACATTTTTCGAACTTCAAAATCCCGCTACATTTCGCTTGCAGGGCTCGAATACCGTGATTACAGAAGCAGAGAAACGAATTCTCACCAGAGTATTAGCATCAGGGTCGGTGATGTTCCCATATTGTTCACGGAAGCACTTAGCCTTTGTTTCAAATGACTCGCTGGTATCGCCGTTCCGCGACTCGAGTAGTTCACCATTGGCATCAAACTGTCTCCCTTTAACATCGCGCAAACATGAAACAAAAAAAGCAATCAAAATCACAAATTCTTTTGAATAACATGCAAATTAGGATATCAGCTCTCCAAACAACACTTGTATACCCAGCTGAGAGTTGTTGAGCTACTCCTAAACAACAGAACATAAAGACTAGACTATTTGCTTACCACCGTTTAACTCCTATTTAACTCCTAGTTAACTCCTATTTAAATAATTGCCAGGCACTTTTCGAGGCATCACCAACCGCTAATCAAAATTTGTTAGGTTATTTATCCTACTGCTTCGGGATAGAAGTTATCGTGGCAGTAGGAACACAGTTAATTAATTAAGTATACGACTCAAGACATGATTACTTGGCGTAATGAAAGAAAAACATTCACTTTTAGAATGTTGTGACGTTGTGATAAGAGGGTAGGTATTTTTGCTATTCATAATAATGGTTATCTTGGCTGACTCATACATATTTAATCAAGAATAACAAGCAGAAGAGACCTTTGCTGCCATTAATGGCGATGCTCCTTTCCAGTCCATGTCACCCCTCTTCATGCGTAGCATATAACATTCTAGATTTGCGTTTCGGGAAGGAATTTATCCTTCTATTTCTTTTTAATTTTCTTGAACGAATAAATAACATATTCTAGAAATGACGTATTCGGAGTTTTTATATTAACGGGCGTTAGGAGATAAACCTGAAAATTACAACTTGTCCCTAGTTTCCATCTGTGTTATGTGTCAGTAGCTGTTGAGAGGTCAATGGCGATCAGTAGCGTTCATATTGATAATTTCATCAAATGAGGTTAGTGGCACATATAAGTCTGTATAATAAAACATTTTTGTCTGATTATTTTGCTTATTAGCATGAATACCGACTTGTGTACAAATGGCCTCTTGTTGAAAGCTTTTTATATTATGACTCTCGTAAGGAAATAACTATTTTTTAAATCGATCCGATTTTATAGGGAGGCTACATATTACGAATATGAACTGAATAGCAAATCATCGATAAATGCCTGCACTTTCTGCGGAAAGAAAAACACATTATTATAATATGACGGTATTGCACAGCAATGAATTGGTAATAAGTACGGAGGAAATCAGTAAAGACTCAGGAAATCAGGAAAGCCGTTAGTCAAAATACAGTTCCTTTCTCACCTGGGCATATGCTGCAGCTTTACAGCCAAAATTAATCTGGTGGCTAGGCCAGTAAAAAATTAAAATGCAGTTTCATTACACTAAAGTTGTCCATTTGATTTTGTTCACAAATGTTCAAAAGTTTTAGAATGCATATGTAATCTACTGCCACCTCCTACTACGTTTGTCTTTTCTTGGTATTCATTTCTTTTCATTAAGGCCGATATACATAAGAAACCACTCGACAGCGGAATGAGCGTCACGGGAATGCAAACTTCCTTGCTACGAGGCTTGGCTGGACCGTGTGCGGACGAAACTGCGCTGTCTGACTCATTTAATGCCATTCCTATGAAGTTATTTTGCCATTGGCGTTAACAGTAATAAAATAGGGCGTGTTCTTTTAAGATGAACTCTTCTCTTGGCTCATAGACTGTGAATATATTCGTTAGAAATGTCTGCACGAAATGACCATGTGTCCACCGGGAATCGAACCACTATCATCCAATCCCAGCCTAGAGCACAAAATATTACTCTACGCCGGCACGTGAGAAACCGAACGTAATTCTTCTTTTTTTATAGCGTGAGGATGATAACGATTACAATGTCAGTGCAGTTAGTAAATAAGTCCTGTAATCTGGATTTGGCCATTTATGCTCATAAGCAGACTTCAGCACAATCCACTAACTTCTTTTCTTGTTTTGCTTCAACAAAAATTACGGGCTCGAAGAGCGGATGTGCCACCCCAAGACAACGCCTGGTTCGTGGTCGTCGGCGGGGTGATGGTCCGTCGTGTGAACTGGCTGTTATCCACTATAGGCTATCCCAAATGATTACACGCCATGCATTTGGATAGTTGCTTTTGATTTTGGTTAAATATCATTCATTCGCGGTTTTCCCTTAATCCATTGTTCTCTACCTATCGTTTACCAAAACGTCAATCATCGTCTGTTGTCCCCTTTTCGTTAGCCCCCATGTTTCTGCTCCCTACGTGAATACCGGTAAGCTAGACTTTCTATGTGCATTTCACAGAGAGAGGCTGTTAAGCTGCTTTAATGATCTAAACGTACCTGCAAAATGAGCTCTATTGCATTATGTTTATTGCATTGTCGCTGTCGGGATATGCTGGCGCTATTCTTTCCCTAACTGTTCGTTTACCACATTCAATGCGTTGGTACCTTTTTTAAAGTGCCATTCCCCTTGATAATGTTAAAATTAGGTTTTCTAAAAATTGTAATTAGCTTTTTCTCTTCGGTAATCTCCAAAACAGATGTTCTCCAGAATAAGTTTCAGACCAATTATTTTGCTTTGAGTGTCTAGGCTATGAATCGTGCTTTGCTATTTGTCTCCTGAAGTAGTTAGCTAGACGGTATTATCGGGGCAACGCATAATATTAAGATGTTCTCCGTTCTTAACTCTTCGACCCTGAGATAATATGCAAAATCAATGTGCAGCTGTTCACAAACGTACTGTCAGAACACCTCATGTAAAAAACAATTAAACAGTACTGGAGAAATGCCTGCATGCCTATCGCCTTCCTTTGTCGGAATTCTATTCCTTTCCTTTAATGGAGGATCATAGAAGCGATGCAGCTTCTACGGGTATTTTGTGGCGAAATCTACACCACGGTAGGTTTTCGAGACCTCGGGTGGCCGCAGCTACGTCGTGAAGAGGCGTTGGTACTAGAAGAAGAAGACAAAGAAGAACAAGAAGAAAAAGAAGGAAAGGCGAAGAATAAGATGAAGAAGAAGAAGAAAACGAAATGAAAACAGAGCGCTCGGTCACCCGCAGCTAATGCTTTCGCTCCCCATTCGTTTCAGGAGCGTTGAACCCTTTACATTTTTTAAGCGTTTGTGGATAGTGCTGTTCTCACCCTTTTTCGGCAATACCTGTATCATTTCTCAGGTTTTGAATGAGTGAAATTATTTTTCGTAATATTCAATCTATATTGAGAGATGGCTTAAATTCTACACACACCTCTCGCATGATTGATATCGTGAATATGGTCTATTATCGAGTAGTCTTTACGGATGTCACTTTGAGCATTTAGTTCATTGAAAGCTATTATAGTCTTGATGCTATCAGCGATTACCTTACGAAATGACTTCAAATCTTGAGTATTATGAAGACCCAAAATATAGGACAGACTGTAATTGTGAAAAAAGAATCGAACGCGTTATACAAATAGTGGCTGTCACAGTCATGCCCATGGTCGCCTCACCAAAACCTTCATACCCCTAGCATCTCAGGTGAACGGTACGCATTGCTGCGAGTCACAGGAGTCGTTTTAGTGCTTTGTGAGCGGGCTGTGTCGTATTAAAACAGAACTAGCTGCCTTCCCTTTTTGCTCGCCTTTGAGGGGTCTACTGGTCGGCGCAATCTTTGTGGCAAAATCATAGAAATGCGCGTATTAAAAGAAATTCGCGAAAAAGCGGCTTTGAGTAGAAATATGTTTTAGGAGTTCACCTGCTAAGTCAAATCCATGCGTCATTTCGTGAGCAATCATAGCACCAAGAGATCCCATCTTTAAAGACCTAAAAAAAAAAAGATTATTGATTACGTGTCACTCCCAGTGAGCACGTCGTGCGAAAAAAAGATGGACAAGGCAAAACTCTCGCAAGGAAGCAGTGATAAAGGCTTTGCTGCTTGTGTCTGTTTCTAGCTCTAGTTCCACATATCTATATACGAGAATAAAGAATAGGTGTAAAATTTACCTTTCAAACTAAGCAGTTGCTAGAGCTTACTGTTGCGTAATATAACCAGCAGGGGCTGCGGTCATCTGTGCCTCAGCCCCACCACAATGACATAAATAGCCTGCCCAGGTAGGGAGACGCGCTCTTTGGTGTTCCGTGTGTGCATCGACAAGCCGTCGACATAAACCCATTCCCACCGGCGTCTAGGTAGGTGGGTAAATAAGTTTGTGGCTGTTTGGGTGGGTAGGCAGGCAGGTGGATAAATAAGAGGCTGGGTGGGTGGGTAGGTAGGTGAGTAAATAAAAGAATGAGTGGTTGGGTAGGTAGATAGGTGGGTAAATAAAAGGGTGGATGGGGAGGCAGGAAGGTCAGCACGAGGGAGAAGCGAGGAAGAAGATTATGTATGTGGCGCGTGCAGGAGAGAAAACTAGCACGTAAAAGGGAGAACGGCGGAGCAGCAATTCTAGGTGCTTCTGGTGAAGCAAATCTTTATCCTCGGCAATTTTTAGAATGCAGTGTCATTAATGCCCCCTTCCGTAAACACCCATAAGCTTATACAACCATTTGATGAAAGTTGACATGACTTGGATGCCTATTTGAAAATATTTGAACATGTGGCCACAGGGCAGTGTTGGCCAAGAAAAAAGTGGGTTACATCTTTGAGCTTTGCCTCGGTTGGGAAGCCCGTAATGTATTTGGTCGGCTCTCACCTGAGGATTCGGTTGACTATGAGAAAGCTAAGCTTGATTACAGCAGAGATTTTGGTCTTCTGCTGAGGGCTATCGCGAGAAATTTCGCCAAAGCAAGCCCCAGTATGTGAAACAGCATTGCTATTACTAGGCATTACAGCTGCTTTGACCGCAGGGTCGAAATTAAGACAGGACCACACATTTGAGATTGTTCCTGACATGGTGGTGGCCGAGCAGCTCATAAACAACTGTCAATACCGTCTTGCTGTGTTTTTACGTGAACGAGATTGTAGACGGTTGACAAACTGATGGAGACGGCTGATCACTTCCTCGAGGCACCGCGGAAAAGTAATATATTGCTTTTCAAGAGACAAGTCAGAACAGAATGCAGTGCGACCCAATCATAGCACCCCGCTCACAGTCCCTGGTACGTTGCTTCATTTGCGAGAAAACTGGGCACAGAGCCTCAGATAGTCGGATGAAGTTAAAGCAACTCTACTGCACATTCTTCCGTAGGTCAGGACATGATGCACAATCATGCAGGCTTAATAATTCAGAAGACTGTGAGGCATCTGCCTGTTGCCTGACACCTCAGAATTCCCCCCTTCCCCAACGCACCTCCAGGGATAAAGTACCCAAAAAGCCATCTGGAAAAGGTGATTTATACTTCACCATGATGGATACCAAAATGCCCGTGATGCAGGGTGAGGTGTTCGGATGGTCAGCTTCTGTGTTTCGTGACACCGGCAGCGATATCATTGTTGTGCGCCATGCTCTCGTACCTGCGGGTGCGTTTACAGGGAAAAAGGCAATGCTGTCCTTGGCGGATGAAAGTAACATTGAAGATCCAGAGGCGGAGGTGACGATCTCGTCTCCATACTTCTCGGGCAATGTCATTGTACGATGCCTTCCCACTCTCCTTTGCGATGTGATAATTGGCAATGTTCCTGATGCAAAGGCTCCCCTTTTAGTTACTTTCCGACAGAGCAGGCGAAGCTTCCCCTGCCAAAGTAGGGTTATTTGATGCTCCTTCCCTTGTGTAGTGGCGAGCGTTTCGGAGGGCAGTAAAGGTCTCGCCCACTTTATGCTCAATGTGCAGCGTACGCTGTTACGTCTTGAGCAGGAAAACGTACCACCTTAGATGTGTGTCGGAGAAAGATTGGAAAACCTTTATTCGCAAAAGGCAGACCACCGCTCTGAGAACAGAGTGACACGGAAGAGGGAGACCGGCGGAGCAGCGTTGCTGGAAGACGGAGGGCCACGGAGCTACTCTAATTGCGTTCCGCCTGGCCTACGACCCTCGAGACCAGACATGGGAGTGACTACGATGCTCCTGCTGATTGCCTCTGACCTACGCCTCTGCTGTCCTACGACCCAGGTGACCAAACCTCCTCAGCCCACTTATAAAGCCCCGCTTTAACCAACCCGTATGAACGTGCCTTAGTGACCTATAGGGGTAACGTGAATGACTGGGTCCTAGCAGGCTGGTTCTGACATAACCGTCCGATGTGAAACCAGAGAACCAAGTTGGCAGCTCCTGCCAACCCATCTCTCGCTTTGTTTTGCGTGGGGTGTGACGTCACGCGCTGCGCCGTGGCTGCGACCGCGCTACGCCGACCGCTTGAGTTGATAGCCCAGCTGTCACCCTAGTGTCCCGTGGGGTGTGACGTCACAGCCGTCACGTGTGTGCGGCCGCGCCACGCCGAAGGCATGAAACCTAGATTAGTATTGCTTTCGCAATAAAATATGTTCCTAGTATGGCTGGTCTGGTCGTGTTTTTGTTTGACCCCACAAAATATCCATTCGATTGACGGGTTTTAAAGAGCCTCTTCACAGGTAGGTAGGCATGCAGGTAGGAAGGTAGGTAGCTAGGCAGACAGACAGGATGACAGATGGACAGACAGGCAGAAAGACGGACAAACGGGCGGACGGACAGACAGACAGACGAACAGACAGATGGGCAGATAGACAGACAGCCAGACAGAAAGAAGACCGGGCAGACAGATAGACAGACAGAGAGAGGACCGGGCAGACAGATAGACAGACAGAGAAAGGACTGGACGGACAGATACAGACAGACAGATAGAGGACCGGGCGGACAGATAGACAGACAGAGAGGACCGGACGGACAGACAGACAGAGGACCGGACGTACAGATAGACAGACAGACAGAGAGAGGATCGGACGGACAGAAAGACAAACTGATAGACAGACATATGGGCATAGAGACAGACGGACGGACAGAGACAGATTCACAGACAAGCATGCAGACGAACGGGCTAACTGACAGATGGACAGATTGACAGACATGTATACGGAAGAACGGGCTAACTAGACAGATGGACGAACAGACGAACAGATGGAGAGGCGGATGAATGGACGGATGTACGGTAGGTATATTGGATAGAATGTACTAATTGTGACAAATTTATCTGGACCGCTTGTCTGGCGATTTTGAACTAGAAGCACGATGTGAACAGATTATCACCTTTGTTGCACAAATGAAATAACTAAAGGCGAACTTTCACATCGACGAGTATGTTATCAGACTACCGGCTGATGAGAAAATTGCGCGCTTTGGTTGCAGTTTGCGCAATACATTGAATTTTATCGCTGATAGTACAGAACATATTAAAGACCGAGCACTCGACTTAACTTGTGCCAATTCTTGTAATGACGCCACTCTAGCTATATACCAACCAGCTGAGGCACAACCGGGTTGGCCGGTATAGTTACCTCTAAATTGCCGCTTTTCCCAAGGATTACGAATGGGCTTGTGTGGCCGTGAAGTAGCATGTCTTACTCCTTCAAATGCGTAGGCCGAGTTCGCAGCGCCAGTTAAGTCATGCCAGTTCGTGACGCCACACAACGCGTCCACCAATCACGATTTCACTTGCAAACTATCACAGAGCCATACCCGTGATTTTTAACCGCACAATGCTGTGAACGAAGACAACGCCAGCGGGAGTTTTTCTGCAGAGCGGGGCCTTTAACTCTATGACCTAATTGAAACTAAACAGGAAAATTACAGTAAAGGTCAATATTTTGTTGGCCTAGCGTTAATTTTTTTTAACAAGTCGTTCTGCGCTATATAACGAGGACACAAGAAGAAATACACAGAAGAGGCGCTATTCTGTGTAAAGCCCTTCATGTGTATTTCTTTATGTGTCCTCAGTATTTACTTGGCGCTGAATAACTTATGAAACCATGCTTCCCCAACTAGCCCCGCCAAGTGTTTTGCTAAGTGTATTATTGGTATTACTAAGTGCGTAACGTCGTACACAAAGCGTCTTACCATGGGAGTCCTCGCTCGTAAAAGGGAGGTTGAAGAATCCCAGCTGGATAGACTGAAATTGCAGAAAAAGCATTGCATGCGAAGTCTTAGTATATATATATATATATATATATATTTATATATATGTATATATGTTGTGCAAAAAATACAAACGTACGCTCATGATTTGGCACCACAATTATAGAGTAGCCCCTCTTTGTTCGACGTTCAGAATGGTGGTGTCAGATCATATAGATTACCGTTCAACATATATATGAGAATGAAGCTGAGTGATTCGAAACGACATAATTGCAACGACATAATCGCCTCGACTTAAGGCGAAGCTTGAGCGTCCCCTTGACAGGTTGTATATGTAGTCACACCCAAGTATATTAATATGGTCACAGCCCAGACGAAGCGCAGTCGTAGAAGTAGCGGGGGGCCGTAGAATGGCCAAGGGTTAATCGCCCAGACTAGAGCCAGCTTGAGCATGCTTCATCTTCGTCACGATGTAGCGAGCCGGTAGCCCGTAGCTCGAGCCAGGTCCATCAGATTAGTCCCCCGAAAAAAAAAAGAGCTTTGTTCCGATGCGAGGGTATGTACAAAACCGGCATAGATACAAAAAGAAACAAAATGTAGAAAATTAGAAAGGAATGCCGCGGCATAGAGTGCATGACGCGAAAAAGGACGAAAAAAAATTGTAAACATCGATATAAAATAAAACGCGGAATCCGAACACAGTCTAAAGTGGAGCGCCTTGCTGCCACGCGAAAAGTACGGCTTAAGTTGACTAAACAGAGTGGTTTAAAGCGGGGTGCTTATTGAGTCGTAGTGCTGTATTTGGTCTTGCGTTTCGTGCTCCACATCCACGTACATCGAAATCATGCCGGTCAGCGCTTTATTGAGGCGGTCTGTGAGCTTATTTGAGAATGGTATGCTGTCGTAGTTCGATGGCTGGTGTGACCAAGCTCGAATATATCATGGACAATCCGAGCTGTGAATGCCTTGCCCCGATGTGTAATGACGACGGACGGAGCGCCGTGTCGGAGCCCAATCACCCGTATAATGAGCTGTCATATAATCAAATAAGAGCTACTAATAGTCATAGTGGTAGCTGCTGATAATAGCAGCGATGATTATGATGTTGATGACAGTGATACCATAGCGCCATGGGTTTGAGAGGAGTCTTTCGCATTTGCCTTCTGGAGCAGAATTCTAAGCGCAATCCTTTGATGTTATAGATTGGCTCCCAGCGACAGATTTAATCGTTAGGACCAATAATACACATTGTTTTGAGAGCTTTATTGCGCTATCCAACATATAAAAAAGCTGTCAGTGTCATGGCAGTTCATCTTAATATGCGATATATTGTTCCAGCCGGTACTGTTACAAGCGGGTTTAACTACGTATATAGTCGGCTCCAACTATACCTTTGCCGATCGCCGCAACCGTTTCTTACTATTTCCCATGTCTTCTGTTTTTACTCCTGTCCAGGCATTTTTTTATCGCATGCCCAAAGCGTGCTCATGGACATCCAAAGTCATTACCTACGATATGGTTCCGCCGTTGTCTTTACTGCTTTTCGTTGTGTCTGTAGGTACTGTAGGGGAGGTACGAGGTACTGTAGTAAAGTGCTGCTGAATAATTTCGACTACATCACAATATATAACTACACTTACATCAAAACGCGCACAGCAGACCTTTTGCAAACGTTTCGCCTCACAAAAAACGAGGCCGTCGCGGTTGGGTTCAAATATGGAGTATGGTGAGAAGCCCAACGTCTTAACTATTAAACCATCGCGGCAAATAATAATTTTGTGACATGCTTTTCCACTAATTGCAGGCAATATTTATGAACATTTAACGGGTGCAGCCTGGCTAGCGGTCCCCAACCTGATTATATGGTCTTTGTCAGGATACTTATGGTTGGCGCGTCCACCATATGATGATCTCTTTCCCGGGCGTCTTGGAATTTGAAAGCCAACAGCTCGAGGTTCACAAATGCGCTAAGTAAGGCTTCACCCACAGCGCTCTTGCCGCAAACGATATTTGTCCGCTACACACGGTCCTTACTCCTCTTTAGGAACTTTTTCGTTTACAAGTCGGGACGTTCATTTACGTGCCACGGTTTACGCCCGAGTGTCTGCACGACGTAGTTTTTTTCTAAAGATTAAGGCAAGGTTAAACCACACATGGCAACTACAAGACGTTGCAGAATGCCTACGTAGCACTGCTCGCTTCAGGCCAATTCACGTATGCGTCGCCGCTCCTTGCGTGGATTTGAGACAGCACACATGGTCACCGCTCAGCTCCGATATTCCTCACTTCGCTCTTTTTCTTGGTCTCCGTTTGTCATATGTGTGGACCATCGATGTTGACAGCTCCTGTTGCGCACAAGCGGAGAATGCTCGCCTTAGATGGAGCGGTACAAAAAATTTATGCTGCATTTGCACGAATTGAATAGATCATGGGTCTGGGTTGAAGATAGCGAAAACATTGTCAGAGTTGTTTTAATAATCTGAATCTTTACCAGCCCCTCCCATTTAGGCGCTGTGCCGCTGTTAATCCACGTGATGACTGCGTCTTCGTTTTTTCAATGTCGTTGAACGTTTTGGAGTGTCATAATAAAACGAAATGTCGGAGCCGCACTAAGTCTCCTTAGATACTGTGAATACGAAAGCATTAAAGGGAAACTGCACCGGTTTTAGATTTCGATGAGCTTCGAGGGGTCGAACGTTTACAGATTGCAGTTTAAACATGCGAAATATCTTGGCGCTAGCATTTGAATCAGTGGCCCAATTAGCGATTAAAACCGCGACTGTTATCAGGCTTCTCTGCACCGCACAGCTACGGCTAGGGGTGTGCACGATGACGTCATTGACGGTACCAGTACATTTCTCCCATAGAAACGCTTGGTTTGAAGAGTAAAAACAACTCTACCGAAAGCAAAGCACTAGAGACGTTGTTTGGCAGAATCAGAAAAGGCAGCGCTGGGAGTGAGCGAAGGCAAGGGTAATAATAAATGGTACCGTCCGTGACGTCACCACCAAGCTTCTCTGCAGACCTTGAGTGCTCTGAGGAGAAGCTCGAGGTTTAATGATCGATTACGCCATGAGTTTGAATGCTAGCGCAAAAACACTTCACATGCATTACCTACAGCCTCTAGAAATTTGAATCCTTGAATATCACGGAATTCTCAAAAAGTGATGCAGCTGCCCTTTAAGCTGTATACTGCTTCGCTTCTGTTCAATGCGTTTAAAACTGTGTTACACAAAAGTTACTTTGTTTAAAGATCAGCTTTACTTATTTTTGCGTAGTTTTGGGCTTGATTTTTCTATTTTCTAGTTAACACCTTTTGTAGCCTAAAGTTTAGCGGTTATTCACAACTACCTAATTAACGATTATTAACAGCTACCACCATTTAGAATAGCACGTTCGTACTCAATATAAGCTATCCAATGATATAGAGGTTACATGATTCCGTAATCTAACCTTCGATTCTGATCACTAGCAACTAATTAACGATAATTATATAGGACACAAATAGTTCAGTGCAGTTATACTTGACATAAGCTATCCAATGATGTATGACCTGTTCATCAAGCATAAAGATTGTTTTTCTTTCCAATTGACTAAGAACGAAAATCAAGACATTATGGTCGTTTTTATTACTCTTTTATTTATTGAAGCCTCAAAGTCCCCATTTAAGGGTTATTACATGATGTGAATTATGCTCAACATAAGCTTTTCGACAATATTGAACTCGTTATACACTCGACGTAACCTGCATGGACACTACGGACACTTTCTGCACACACAATCCATACACATATTTCGTACATGGCACGCATGATCCAAGTAATGCTAAACCTTAAAAGGTGGTTCAGCTTGACCAAACCAAAGCATATTTCTCATTCATGCAACCTAGCTTTTTTTTCCCTTATTATTGGATGAGGAAGATACTAAAAGGATCCCTGCAGAATATTCTCCAATTTGTTTCAATATTGCCGAACGTTCGCTTCCAGACAGATCTTGAATTGAAGTCAACTGGCCCCTAAGGAACTGTATCGTAAAGCTGTCCTTTACTCTTCTTCACCGAAGAGAGGAAGAAAGACTCACCTATTTCGTTTCCATATGGAGTGTAGAAAGCATTGACTTCAGCCGGACCAACGGGCCAACTACATTAGAAAAACAAAAATACGCTGCAGCTTGTGCCTGGCGACTGGTAGCTTCGTGGTCAGAGCAAACGTGAAATCAAGAACATAAACGATTTCTTCATGCATAACTAGAAAACAGGGAGAAGTTGCCCTCAAGTTATAGATTACACGTTTTGTAGACACGGAAATTTACGTGTGAAGAGCCACGCGTCCGGCGACGATCCTTATAAATTCTTAGCTCTGTGAAAGGATGCTAGTAATTTAGGAGAATATATTTGGATACCAGAATTTTGATCGGCTTACTCTGAGTTCCGGGCAGCGCTATCCCGCAGTTTGCTCAGATGATTTATCCAGTTATTTTGAGATATGTCGTACCACACTTTCACGAATGGACTATTTGTGCTGTGATGGGGCACCTGAAACAAAAGAAGTCACGTACATTCCACGCCAGAAGTCTGTTGCGGCACGAAATTCATCAAAAAACGAGTGCTCTTAGAACTTTAAGGCCCAATTTTATTCATATCAGATTTCGAAATGGCAGAGATGCACATAGATATCTGGCTAAGTATTCTATGACACGAAAAAATTCAAAATCAATAAGCATTGAACAAATAAGAACGCAGCTGATAACGATATCACAATTAGCTATATTCAAAACACAATAAATGCATATGACCGTGTCACTGATCTGCGAAAGCCACCTTGACGGATTTTACCTTTTGATTTTGCGAGATCGTGAGAAGGCGGCCTTCGTCACACCCGACGGCCTTTACAAATTTAAAGTTCTACTTTTCGGCCTGTGTTCCGCGCCGGCCGACCGAGCGCGAAGTAATTAGGTCATAAGTTAAGGAAATGCTCGAAAATGAGGTTATCCAGCCTTCGAATAGCCCGTGGTCCTCCCTGGTCGTTCTAGTTAAAAAGAAACACGTCACGTTACGTTTTTGCCTCGATTACCGCAAACTGAACGCCGTAACCAATACGTTTTTGCGTCGATTACCGCAAACTCAACGCCGTAACCAAGAAAGATGTCTACCCCTTGCCGCGGATTGACGACTCTTTCGACCGCCTTCGGCGTGCAAAGTATTTTTCGTCCATCGATCTAAAAAGTGGCTACTGGCAGATTGAGGTCGATGAGCGAGATCGTGAGAAGACGGCCTTCGTCACACCCGACGGCATTTACGAATTTAAAGTTCTACCTTTCGGCCTGTGTTCCGCGCCGGCCACATTTCAACGGATGACGGACACTGTCCTCGCCGGCCTTAAATGGTAGTGTTGTCTAGTCTGCTTAGATGACGTGATGGTCTTCGCAGAATCATTTGCACAACATCTTCAGCGCCTGCGGTCAGTACTCGAAGCCCTTCGATCCCCTAACTTGACACTTAAGCCACAGAAATGCCACTTTGGCTACCGAGAGCTTAAATTTCTCGGCCATGTCGTCAGCGCCGCCGGCGTGAAGCCCGACCCTGACAAGATTGCTGCTGTTGCGGAATTTCCGATTCCACGTGACAAGAAAGCTGTTCGCCGATTTCTCGGCTTGTGCAGTTACTACCGGCGTTTTATCGATAACTTGGCTGATCTCGCTGAACCGCTGACTCAGCTCACCCGGGGAGACACCCCTTTTGTTTGGACTCACGAACAAGAAGCTGCTTTTTTGTGAAAAGCAAGGCGCCCGTGTGCTGTGCGATGTCAGTGCACGTTAAAGAACCCCAGGTGGTCGAAATTTCCGGAGTCCTCCACTACGGCGTCTCTCATAGCCGAGTCGCTTTGGGACGTTAAACCCCACAAACCAACCAAACCAACCAAGAAGCTGCTTTTGCCGAGATGCGTCTCCGTCTCCAATCGCTGCCTGTTCTAGCCCATTTCGATGAGCAGGGGGAGACAGAAATACACACCGACGCCAGTAACATTGGCCTTGGGGCGGTTCTCGTGCAACGTCAAGAGGGCGTTGAACGAGTCATCGCCTATGCCAGCCGTACTTTACCCCACACCTCCACCAGATTTGTCACGGTGTTGGCGACTGGGGCTAGGTTAACAGAGGCGGTACAGGTAGAATTACGCGGTCCATGGTTTAGGTACGTCCTGCGAGTCCGGAGCCGATTCACTTCAACGTCGTTTTTTTCACTCCGAGCGCCCCCTGGCAATATCATCACAGAAAACGATGAATTATTGATAAAGGTTGGCAAATTCACAAATGCTATGGGATGAGGCTCGTAATATAAGGATTTAGCGTACTCAGGCGGGCGGAAACGAGGACCGAGAACTCCATTTTCTTCTGTCTAAAAAAAGGCCGTCGAGAGCATACGAAGAAACCGCTCTATTGCCGCTCTCCCTGCTAAGAAAGTAAAGGCCACAGTGCTGCTTGACCGGAGTGACTACGATGAAAAGATGTTGGACCAGCCGGGAGACCAATAAACTTACTCGCCTATATTTGGCGATCCAATCTGTAATCAATGAAATGGAGAGGAACTTCCAGAAATTGCCCAGTGACTTGTTCAAGTTGATAACGCCACAGCATAGGAACCTTTACTACCGACTACTTTGCACGAATGGGCCAACGCCAGCTATATTATATCGTCTTCCCAAGGAACGCAAGCCTGGTAGCACTTGCGAGTGGGCTAGTTGGCTATACGACTCCGACGACATCCGGCGCTGCATGATTATACAGAACTGGTTATTCTCTTGCGTGTGTATTGTTTTCGTGTATAACCATGCAAGCCTGGTGTTCCCCTCACCTCCATCATTGAGTTCACAAGGAAGAGGAGGAATAACGCTTATTTTATATTCTCTCTACGTTCCTAAGTGGAAGACAGTCCAGGGCTCCTTTTGCCGTTACGATCCTGCACGCCCACCAGAGCAGCTGTAGCTGGTCTAGCGGGTTGTTTCTGGTCATAGCGGTCTCAGGAACAATTGTAAACAATTTAACAGTTAGTTTGTTGAAATAATTTGATTATATATATACCGGGTTTCCCAGCTAAATTGAACCAAGGGTTAAAAAACTACATATATAATCACCACGTGTTGAGGCCTCTATAGCTGGAAAAACACATATTGGGAACTTAGCTACGGTCGTTTAAAATACTGTAAGGCGTTGCTCACACAAATGACGAAATCATGGTGTCCTTCGACGTAACGTCGCTCCTCGCCAATATACCAGTGGATCTCGCTGTCACATCATGAGAAGAAGCGCCGAGGAAAGATATTGGTGTTCGAAAGCGCACAACCTCTGAAGTCCAGAACTATGTGACCACCTGTGGTTTTTTCTCGGCAACTCTTTGTCGCATAGCGATCTACGCCGATTTCGCTTCCCAATTTCCCGGACTGACAACCGAGGAGCCGTCTGTTTTCTTACACGCACGGCTGGGCTATACTTTCTCCTCCTGTTGGGCTAAGGGTGCGCGCAATTGTATGGTACGGCCTTGCTCATACACCAGGGCGCGTGGCGGACGCAGTCTCTATCGACTTTTCTTGAGGGGTATATTCTTTGCAATCGACGCCGTTCGGAAAACGGTTATTGGGCTGCGGAGGAGGCGAGCTCTTGGAAGCTCGCTTCCCAGCCAAACGGAGTCAGTTGACATACAGACCCTTGGGGGTTTTGGGGACACGGTAATTTATCGCTCTGGATCGTGATGTTCTCTAAACAGCACACCGCGTACGGACCCGATGCCCTCGCATCAGGTGTCGACGGCTGAGAGCACGGACTGAGCGTTATGTTTTGTTAGGTTGGCGTTTCGTGTATTTGTGTACCAGGTGGAAATGCGTCACGTCTGCCTCGAATTTGCGCGGTGTTCACGAGGAAACAACCTCGTGGTCACCGGTGTCCGATTTGTTCCTCAATTTTAA
This sequence comes from Amblyomma maculatum, assembly GCA_023969395.1. NCBI lineage: Eukaryota > Metazoa > Arthropoda > Arachnida > Ixodida > Ixodidae > Amblyomma > Amblyomma maculatum. The sequence continues at coordinate 540,319 of JAJIZL010000094.1, read as the reverse complement.
AGACATTATTCTCATTGGCTCCGATAAGCGCATTTCCGCTTGGTAAAAAAACATTTTTCCAAATGCTGGGCATACGGATTGCAGAGGGGTTTTGGCGCCAAGTGAGAGAGGACGGCCACCGTCCGAGCTGATGCTCGGGACCCCTGCTTGGAAGATGTTGCGGTAGGACTGACTGATTCGTTGCTTGATCTAAGTTTGTTTTTAAATTTGTATCATTTGATTCGTTTTCACTAATAATCGGCCTCACATTTAATAAATTAAGTTAACTAATGTCGTCAATTTACACCGACTGGTCTCCTTCTTCGATGCGGCGGAGTCGTCGTGCCGTCACAGAACTCAATGTTACGGACGCTTCGTTACAACTTCTCTTTACGGCGGTAAATTATATAGACAGAAGCACGGCACAACCTTGGGGTCTTCAATCTCTGTGACAACCACAAACTTAGTGCTAGAAGCCCTAGAAGAGACTTCAATCATTTCAATTAAAACCGAAAGTGCTATACTAGTATGTGGATGGCTGCTTCTGTGTCACCAAAAAGCGGTACATGAACGATTTCTAGAGTGCCTAAATTTACAAGATCGGCGCATATAGTTTATCGCTGGACCGGAGAAGGACGGCTATCTGCCTTGCTTTGACATACTGGCTCGTCGTCCTAAGAATGGTCTCATCTTCATAAAGTACAGTAAGCCTACTCACACCGGCCGTTATCAGGATTTGAATTCCAACCATCCTATCTCCCACAAGATGTCGATCACATTGAGAACCGTCCACCGTAAACTTGTTGGGAACGGATACCCTGGATGTTTCTTGGCACGAGCCGAGAAGTGTGTTCGGTCCCCGAGCGCAGGTAAGCGCACGTTGAAAGCCCGGGCAGCGAGTCCGTACGTTCCAAGAGGGAGCGAAGCAGTGGCCTTTATATTTCTTGAACGTGTTAGAAATCGGAACAAAAACTCGCCATCTCTGTTTAAATAAACTTTCATCTTACATTCCTAAGGTTATATAACATTTCTACTTTTCAGCCACCAATCTTCGAATCACTTCTGCTAACTTCCGCCCCATGTTTATTCAGACGACCACTGTTATCTCTAAATTGTAAGGAATGTGGCAGAATTAATGCGTCTGTTTCCATATCAGGGCAGATATCACCCCATTTTATGAAGATTTCATCATCGCAATCATCACCAGCCCGTCTATATCTACTGCAGGGTAAAACCTCTCCAATGTTCCTCAAATGAATTCGGTATGTGCCAGCTGCATCCATTTGAGCCCAGCAAGCTTGCTTATGTCACGCGCCCACCTAACTCTGTCGCTGCTTCATGCACTTGTCTTCCCTTGGAATCTAGTTTATCGCCCTGAGAGGCCACCGGTATCCTTGCGTCTGCAACGGGTATAGGATAATCAATTCTTTCCACGGATGTATTGATGGGGTCAATGTTCCCGGAATGCGCAAGCGATAACCGAAGCACAAAGCTTCGGTGTTGCCCACTAGTTTCAGGCCATACGTCTCCATATGAAAGGTGTAAAACAGTTCTTGCTCACTTGCCGGCAGTATAAAATGGTATTTGGTTCATGATACGCTGCTAGCCAAAACTTGCTAGACGCGCGTCTCAACGATTCCCGACAGTACCACACTTGACACTTGCGCCATCGTCTTGGTTAAATTTATTTGTGCAGTAGCTGCATAAGAAGTCCTCACCTAGCTTCAGGATGAGAGGACAACGCAAGCCCAGGACCGGGATAATTGGAGCAGTATGGGAGAGGCGTTCGCCCTGCAGGTGGGTGTAGTTCAGCTGATGGTGGTGATGAATGAATTAAATAATTTCATTGATAGGAAGTGGAAGGTGAAGTATCTGTTACACATCTCTGTGAACACCGGACCCGCGCTGGTAGAAAAGCAGGAAGGTGGGATTGAAAGAACTGAAAGAAAGAGGTGCCGTAGTCAATGGCTGTGAAATAATTTCGGCTGCGTGGGGATCTTTAACGGGCGCTTGCATTACAGAACACACTGATGCATGTGCGTTACGCCTTCACTGAGGCGCGGCCACAGCTGTCAGGTTCAAACCCGGGTACTCCATTCAGTAGTCGAGCGTCTTGACGACTGAGCCACTGCGGAGGGTAATCCTCTTCTTATCAAAAAGAAGCTCCTCCGGCGTCGCACATGTGCTCTCATGATTCCGTACCTGGCAACCCACACCCTTGAAGGGCAGGATGCGCTTCGGGTTGATGACCCGGACATTAACTGGAAAATGCCTTCAGTATCGAGATCTCTTTCATAGACATATGTCGAGTTAAATATTCCGGCTCCTTACGCTAGCAGGTCTTTCAGATAACAACCCTGCTTCATATATCCGCTGAGCACAGGGCCCACATTGGCGTTCATTTCCAGATTTCTTAAGTCAACAAAGCTCTTTAAGTTAATTTAGCTTGGTATTATAGGTCATAAAGTCACAAAGCGATTAAAGCTATGAAAAACGCCGCAGTGAAGGACTCTGAAAGCGTCAACCACCTGAGGTTCTTTAACTTGGATTGACATCGCACGGTACACTGGAACCTTGCTTTCCGCTTCAATGGAAAAGCTGCTGCCGAGGCATCGTTAGGCACAGCAGTCGCCTCCATTCTCGGGCACAGTAGTTAGGCGTTCGAACTAATGTACCGCTATGGTAGGGTTCTTTTCATTATTTAGGCATTACTTCGTTTTTCGTCACATTCCCCATTTACCCCGAATGCAGTACACATCGCTTATTTATTTTATTTATTTATTTATTTAATTATGTAAATATTTATTTATTTAGGAATACTGCCAATCCCGGGCGGGATTGTTACAGGCAGGGCACAAAACGCATACATAAATTCAGACAATATTTGGAACATGTTCAACGCCAAGGACAATAATTTAAAATGAAAGGAAGATTGCAGTCAGAAATAAACGAAGCAAGACAATGATCAGTGTACAGTAAAAACTACAGTGAACAGTTGATACATGAAAAAAAAAAGGTATATGAATGGACATAGAATGGTGGAATGGAAATAACAAAGCAGTAAGGGATTAGTACAATTTGCAAGTTATCAATGTATGCTGACAAGGAAACTGTTCGGATGAACATTCATGAGTTTGTGTGTAAATGATCCTCCATCAGCTTTACAAATTCATCCAGTGTTGAACTTCGTGTTATTGGTGGTTTCAAGGTGCTCTACTCTCTAATTGCAAGGTGGAAAATGAGTTTTTTTAAAGTGTCACAATAGCAAGAAAATTCATTTGTAGTCGAAGAGTGGTTATAGCGTGTGAGTCTTGTATCTTCGATGACGATGTACTTTGATGTATCTATATTTAAGTGGTTATGCACGAGTTGATACATAAATTTCAGGCGTGCTAGTACTGCGCGTTTTTCCAAGCTCAACATGCCGGCTTTCTCAAGTAGGTGAGTTGGCGAGTCAGTCATTTTATATTTGTTAAAGATGTACCTTATCGCCTTCCGTTGTATTCCTTCTAGATTTTTTTTATGTTTTGTTTAGTTGCCGGGAACCATACGACGTTAGCATATTCCACTGTTGATCTTATAAAGGCATTGTAGGCTAGCATATTAGTTTCAGGTTGTTCATCTCGGAGACGACGTCTAAAGAAAAATAACTTTCGTGTAGCAGCTGCCGTTACGGTATTTACGTGCGAGTCCCATCTTGGGTTATGCGTGAGTATCAAGCTAAGATAATTGTGTTTGCTGACTCGGGTTATTAAAGTATTGCTTATACTGTACGGAAACCTGAACGAGGTTATTACTCATGTAGAAAACAGTAAGATGATAAAACTAGAAGTTATCGTTTCTTGTTGAACCAGCCAAATAGTGGCAGAGCTACGAAGGTGTCCAGGTCGTTGAATTCGCAAGATGGTTCCGTTCAGCCAAATTCGACAACGCTCACCAGCTTCACGGCTTCGAAGATGGCACGTTAGTCTACATCGCATGTTCACAATGAAAAGCGTCCAAAGGCAGGGACTAGAAGAATTAAGGTACAACAACGCTCTTGTAATCTTTGTGGCATCAAGAATGCGAAAACGAGGGCGCTGGCTCTGCTACTCAGCAGACTGAACTGAAGAAGCAGGGAGACCACCTAGATTGTATTATCAAAACAATACCTTGTGATTTTTAAAACAAGGAAAACCGCCAGGAATGCTATAATTTAAAAATGTATTTTGATCAGAAAACAGAATTACAGTACACTGTTTTCAAGAGAATCTCAAAGAACCACTGGAAAAAGAGAACCACGTTTTTGTCTAGAAAAAAAAATTCCTGTCGCAAATTTCCCAAGTAAATATGGGAGCAGGGTAGATGTGATTTAAGATGTATTACACGAAAACAAAACATAAAATGAGGGGGCAGCAAGAAGACAGTTGCATATATTACATGCACTACGCACCAAGTGAGCTGAAGCAAGACAAAATGTAACAAGCTAACCTACTTGAAGAGACCATTTGCGTATATTCGCAGCAAACTTTCCGTGGCTCGCAGTGACTGTTCATAGCCAGCACACCCCATTTCAGTGAGGCGCAGAATTTAACCCTTCTTAGAATGTATTTATTTGATTATTGATACTGTCAGCCGTAAGGCCGTTACAGGGTGAATACAAATACATCTAATTAAGGAACACACAGCCACAAGGACAACCTTATAAACATCTAAAAAAATCAATTCAAAAATGACAAAACCGTCTCGCTCTGCAGATACATGACTTTAGGACAACACTGGCGAACAAATTATTCACTAAATAATTCGGCCAGCAAGCTACCAAAATCAAAACAAGGGAAAATATGAAAAACTAAAAGTGACAGGAAATATCTAGCCGGGTATGTGACTGTATAAGCAATTTTCAAATTGAAGCATATTGTCTGTTTGCAGTAAGGCCTGAGGCAGGGAATTCTATGCTGTTATTGTTCTGAGGAAAAAAACAATACTAAAGCAGTTAACACGGGCATTCATAGGTGTAATCTAAAAGCTTTGAGAGCTTCGTACAGAACGACAGGAACGCTGTTGCAAATAGGGGCTTGTGTCTATGGTGAAGTGATTATTATATAACAGATAAAGAAATTTTAGCCTGGCGATCTTTCGTCGTTTAGATATTGGAGGAAGTTGTAATTCATGTAGCATGTCAGTCCCAGAATCTGTGTATCTATATTTTGATAGAATGAATCTGGCCGCCCTTCTTTGAACCTTTTCAATCTTTCCCAGATCGTGCTCCAGAATACTGTACCATTACCGTCTTATCCACTTATCATTACATATATGGTATACAATACCGCAAGCCTGCACACCGCTACTACAGTGGATTTTCATTTTAGTACTTATACTCAGTAAGCATGCTGATGGCTCCGCCGGCTGCCGGGAAACCCGCAACGGGAAAGTGAGCTGCGTCTATTGGCTCCCTCTGCCGTCTGCTTTACGCTTTCTAAATGCGCTTATTTTTACAATGTATGCCATGTGGGCTATTAATTGGACTTAAATTTCAGTTCGCACGGAGCTTGACTGGTGCAAAGGAACAGATTTGTGCGTAGTTGGCGAACAATTAATCGAATATGAAGGCAGAACTGAAACTGAAATCGTAAGTAAGGCCTGATACTCCTGAACAACTGGGCGCTGTCATACTACTGAGGAAAGTCCCATCCCACGTAGCTTTGGTTGCGTAGCTACAGAAAGCTGTCCCCCTGTATAGTTTGAGCTATGTGTCATTATTCGTTTTCATTCTCCGAGAGCGACTGCTAATCGCGCGTTTTTTTCTGCTTTTTGCGTTCTTCCCGGCACGCAGTGATTCGAAGGTGCCTAGCCGGGTATCAATGAGTCTAGTACACTTACCCCTGCAGCAGTACAGTTACCAACTAAACAGCAGCACCATCCCAGGGCTTTATATCAATCGCAGGCCCTGCTAGAGAGATGCCAATATCCGATCATATTTGGGACACTATTGCACATGTTGCAACTTCGCATAAATCGAAAATGTCTCTCTGTTAAAAAAATGCCTCTCTGTTAAAAATGTGCCTCGTGGGAACGAAAGGGGTAGATTCTACAAGCATCACCCTTCAAGTATCTTGAAATGCACCACATCAATTGGAGGTACGTCGATTTGAAAAAAATTTTGAAAACACAGTTATTCTTCGCGCTTTGGCTCAATTAATTTAGGGCCTTGCTGGCTCGATTCGAAATACGCGCGGCAACGTAGCACACTCGGCGATGTCTCCAAAACGCAGATCTACCGTCATTTTTATGCCGGTTATTGTACGCCATCTTCACACTGCATATTGGGGAGTTCCTATTGCTTAAGTATGCACCTAACGTTATACTTTGTGTGCAAAAAAAGCATATCGCCGTGCACTAGAGGTAGGGCTTATATGTGTCCTTAACTGGTTAAGAAACGGTTACTCTCAATTGTTATGGTTCGGGTTCAGTTCCAAGATCGCTAAAAAAATGCGATTTCAGTTCATTTCCTGTTTGGTTTGGCGGGTCTTCGTGGCTGTGTTCGGTAACTCAATCGATCGCTCTCTAGCGGCGAGAGTTCAGATATTTTAATGTGCTCGTTTCAGGCGTATGTAATACATTTTTCTGGCATAATTCCTCTTTTCAGGCATTGTCTTGTGGTGTCCAGTCGAAAAAAAGAATCTACAGGAAATGTTTTGTTTTCACAACAAAATTTTTCCGCGGGTTTCTATCGTGAACCTTTAATGACAAGAGAAATTTCTTCAGTAATTTCAGAATTTTGTATAGTTATAACAAAAGAGTGCAAGATAATTAAAGAACATTACCGCATACGAAACTGCAGAACTTCAACGTACTAAAAATTAGAGAAAAGGCAAACATTTTCACAAGACTACAGCATATTGTGTCGTATTTCAACCACAGTTTTGTTCTTTTTTTCTTTTTGACTTGATCAAGTCGATTCTTTTTCTAAAAACAGTAAGATTTACTTACGTGCTTGTAGAGCGCTTCTAAGTAGTCTACGTCGAGTTGCCACTCCGGGTATCCGATCTTAGCTGCCATTTCTTTCAGCTGCCGGGAAAATAATTCAGCTTTGTACAAAAAACTGACCTTTCGCCTTAAACAGTATAATCCATGATTAAATACCAGAGCCTTTTCTCTGTGCACTGTCAAAGGTGTAAATAGGCAGAGAGCCAATTTTATTTTATAGCTTTTTCAGTTTTGGTAACCGTTCCTTCAGCGTGCTTTTAAACAAAGTACAGCAAGTACAAAATCATGTATAACAAGCGCTGCATTCTTCTGCGATCAAAGTTTTAACCATATTAAAGCATACACGTTAGAGCTGCCGTCGCTAACCTAGAGCACTCAGTAGGTCACGTTCTGCTTTGGTATACTAATGCTGTTAAACACCACGGTTAATTAGCTCCATTGGAGAATCAATGGAGGTTTGAAGACAGCGACATCGCTCAACCTAAGAGCGCATGACCGTGTACAACCAAGGAAGAATTATAAGTGTTTTCTAAAATTGTTGTCAATTCTTTCAAGCAGGAAAAGGATAAAAAATAAAAGTATTTATAACGCAGTATTTAACCTCGCATGTACCTTGTGCTTCGCAGCTTCTTTTTCCGCATTGTCCATCCATTCGCTATTTTGGAGGATTTCTATGTAGGCGTCCTTAATCTTTCCGGCAATGTTCTCGACCTAATGTAAAAACAAAATGTGAATGAAAGTAACATTTTTGAAATAAAGCATTGGTTCCTGATGTCCGTTGTGCCTATACGGCCCAATAACGCAATGAGGCCCACACAGATTCTCAACGAAAATTGATCACCTCCCAAGAAAATAAATAAAATAAAAACAAATTCAACTGATGACGAGCAGCTAAAGCACCTAAAAAGCTTCCTGCTGTCAGCAATAAAGTGATTTAACTGAAACGATACATACTAGCGTAGTCATATACAGGTTTACCGGACCCCTCCCAAGCAGGAGCAATGACCGCACTTCTCCCCACTGCTCCCACGCTGTGTGCGCAATGGGTGTCCGGAAAACCGGCATACGTCTACTCAAACACTCCGCTCTGTTAGATCTTTTAGCACTTGAGGAGTTTTCAATATTTCGATGAATAAACTTACTTTGAATATCATGTCCATGGTTTCGTTTGTACTGCGATTCTGTTAAACGTAGCAAAAAATCAGTGGGAATAGGTTTTCCTACTAAGATGAGATTAAGCCCGCAAAATGTCCAACCGCGTCTGCATTCGACAGGCTGTAACGATTCTGGTCCATGTACAGGTATTCTAGCATTATCTATTATATATTATCCACTCTATATCTATCTATATCTATATTTATCGATAACTATCTGCTTTTCTACGATACAATGTACTTGCTCAAAAACCGCAAGAAGGCAAACCTAATTCTTCAGTATTTGCACTGTACGTGGAAACGACAAAGGTGGCGAAAATGCTAATATTCTAGGTAACATGCGCACTGCAAAAACTATTCTTCCGGAAGTTGAATGCAGAATCATGTCGCTAATAAAGTCTGAAGGAACTAAAAGAGTACCTCGTAATGAGCATCCCTGTTTGAAACAAACGCACTATTAAGGCGATAGCCTTACTTGGCTCAAGAGTTGTGCGACATAGAGTATAGGCCAAAAATGCATCCGCACGAATTGATGGTTAAGAAAAAATTAAAAGGGTTCAACGCTGCTGAACTAAATATTGAGCGAAAACATTAGCTGTTGGTGAACGAGCGTTCTTCTTCTCTTTTTATTCTTCCTCAGCCCACATACAAAGCCCCGCTTTAACCAACCCATATGAAAGTGCCTTAGTGGCCTATAGGGGTAACGTGAATGCCAGGGTCCTAGAAGGCTGATTCTGACATAACCATCCCATGTGAAAGGACAGACCCAAGTTGGCAGCTCCTGCCATCCCGTGTGTCACGTGGGGTGTGACATCACAGCGTCACGTGGGTAAGACGTAACTGCGGACGGGTCACGCGAAGGCTTGAAAATGCGAGTAGTATTGCTTTCGCAATAAAATCACGTTAAGGTGAGACATCGAATCACCATTTCTTCGTTCCCTAGCCGAGCGCGAATACTATGCAATGCCGACTGTTTCTGTTTTATTGCATGCAAAACCTCGCAAAGAAGAACTCGGAACTCGAACAGCTCATGCCTGAATTCATAGGGCTGCATTTAAGGGAACCTGCCACACCCCAGCAATTACCCACCATTACAAATGTTAAAATTCTAGGAGACACGCACATGCATCCCGACATGGTAGCCCACTAGACGGCTCTTACAGGCAGCATATACTCCCCGCACCAAAGCGTCCTCTTCTCTGAACACAAACTGGGCATACCGGTTCATCATACGGTTCTTCCACAAACCGAACAGTCCCATAAACAGGAATAAATAATGGGACGCAGCAGTTTTTTATTAACAGGTGGAAAATGAATATATTAGGGTGTGACTTCAATATGTTGTTCTTCAGGGTTCGTTATAATGTCTCCCAGAAAAACACTACGCCATGCCTTCCGGACAACGAATTTGTAATCCCTTCTCTAGCGCAATCGCGCCAAGGCCGATGGGGCAAATGACAAGAGTGACAGTAAGAAAAATTAAACATAATTGAACAAACCTGTCCTAGAGTATTGGTTATGGATGGAAACTGAAGGATTTCGATATCTGCGCAGCATGCAAAATTCAAAGCGAAAAAAAGACACTTGATCTCCCTTTAGACAGAGATGTTGAGTCATCTAGCGAGATTGACACAAAACGGCACAGCGCAGCAGTTGTGTGCGCCCGCAAGCAGCAAATGAGCGCAATAAAGGAGAAAAACATTTATTGATGTACTGAAACAATTTGAAACAGGAAAGTAGGGTTGGTCGTGGCGCTGTGTGAAAGTCATTATTCCGGAACACCATTTGCCGTCGCCGCTTCCTTCGTTTTCTGAACCAGGGCCCGCTGAGCCTGCTGATCCGGACTGGGCAGGGCCTCCTAGTACCTTGCCTTGTTGGTAAACTTATATGTTCCATATTTTATTTTCCTGGCAGCAGCACACAATGTAATATAGGTCAGAATACTACTTGCATAGTCTGCGCATGCGCTTGACTGTCGGATCTACGTTTCTTAACATAAAAGACCCAGTTTGAAGCCGTCTAAGGTGGTACTCCTCAGAACTCTCGAGACCTCCTGCAGAGCCGTAATTTATTTGCAATTTCCGCATAAGTGTTTAGCGGGATTGGTATGATTGCAGCAGTAGACCAGAGGATTGATAACTGGAAACCCGGTGAGGACCACGTGGGCCGCCACATGAGCAGCCTTATTCCCTCCCTCCCACCCTCCCTCCCTCCCTCCCTCCCTCCCTCCCTCCCTCCCTCCCTCCCTCCCTCCCTCTAGTGACCGGGCACCCATATAATCTGTTATTTACTACTAGCCAAATATGAATTGCTCCGATGTTTCAATAGGACGACGGGTGAGACCATACCCAGCATTTAATTTTTGTAGACCAGTTAAAAGTCCTCTACTATGTACGCTGCGTCGCAGTGGGTGACAGCTAGTGCAATCGCTATTTCCTCCAACCTTAGCGCTTCTCTGGTTTGTACCGAGAGCTAGTTCATCTGCTTTCTCTAGTGCACAACAATGATGCAAATGCCCTCCTCGGTGGGACTAGCTGCATCCCCTTAACAGGTGCCTGTCTTTTGCCATAATTTTGTATACATTTTGCTCTGGCATCATGCCTTGCCTGACTATAGCGATGATCCCGGATATAGTGAACTCAAGGGGATTCCGAAGTAGCTCGGTATATCGATAAATCGGTATAAATATGTCAAACAGATTACCTCTTCTGTAAATCAAAAGTTTATTACGCCGGTGTACCGGCGCTTTGGCGCGCTTCATTCTGCGAAACGCTTTCTGCCGGCATAGTGGCAGCCCACCGCTCGCCGCGGGTGCAGCTTCTCGCGAGGTGTACGCCTGCGTACGCGTGCGCATTCGCGCGTCGATTATCACTTCGCGCCAGGTAGTGTAAATAAGGGCGACCTCTATATGACGCTCCGCGGGCGCGAGAGTGCTCCTTCAAACCGTCATAGGGATAGATCCCGTGATAGAGACATATCAACCAGTCAGGGCTTACGTCTTGCGCCGCGTGGCACAATTAAGTGCCTTTCGTTTGGTTTGGTTTGTGGGGTTTAACGTCCCAAAGCGACCCAGGCTATGAGAGACACCGTAGGGAAGGGTTCCGGAAATTTCGACCACCTGGGGTCCTTTAAAGTGCACTGACATCGCACAGTACACAAGCGCCTTGCTTTTCGCCTCCATCGAAAACGTCCGCCGCTGCCGGGACTCGATCCCGCGTCCTTGGGAACATTAGACGAGTCGCGTAACCACTGCGCCACCCCGGCGGGGCCAGGTGCCTTTGAGGTTGCGGTTGATATCAAAGCTGCTTTTTTGTTTCGGGAACAGTCACTAATTACGATAAGAGGTGTAATTTTGTTTCTGGTACACATACACAAAATACTAACTATGGTCAAATTCGGTACAGGTGAATTCTTCTTCTTCAGCGCTGTGGCAGGCAAGCGCAAGCCTTCGGTCAGCAAGGCTACCTTTGCTGCACGAATACCACTGCATTCAGCTTCGGCTTCACTGCATGGCAGAAATGTCGCGTTAAAATAAGGTTGCCAGATCGAAAGTCACTTAGTCGGATTCGATGTTTTACTGCATTAACGCTGCCAGCAAGCGGGCAAGACAGCAAGCCCGGCTCTGCACTCGAAAAGTGATCATGGGGAACCATTAGAATTGCCCCTTGTCGGAGCGCAGCACACAGTTCGATATATTGAATGTTCTGCTGTACGGGAGTTTGATAAAGGCGGACCCCACTTCTATACTTCAGCATGTGATTTTGAAGTGGATATTCTGACTGTTCGTTATAAGCAATAATTGGTTGGGTTTTTGGCTTCAAATTCCCAAAGCGACTCAGGCTTTGAGAGACGCCGTAGTGGGGGATTCTGGAAATTTCGGAAAACTGGGTTTCCTTAACATACACTGATATCGCACAGCAGACTGGCATCCTGCTGTATATCCGAGTTCGAGAAATCTGGGATGGACTTCACTCCCAATAGACATTTCTAGGGAGAGGTTTGGCCGTCAAGGTATTTTTCCACCACGTCTTCGAGATGTCTACTTTGCATTCGGTGGTGTGCAGAAGATCGACATTGAGGTCTAGGACGATTTGCCTGCGTCGCTTGGTCACCGACACCCTAGCAACCTGGCATGTTCCGTGGGCCTCAATACGCCCTTCTATGGTGCTGTAGATCCAAGTTGTAGCAGGCATCACGTAGAGACTCTGGCCTAGAGAAACACTTTCGAATTTTAAGCTCTTAAGAAGCTTTAAGAGACATTTGTAAATGTTTGTGAAACTAAATCGGCATAATTTTCATATTTGAGTCAAATGACCTCTGTATTCTGTAACATAACCTTATATCATTTCACAGGTAAGAAATTTAGGTGGTCAAAATATATGTCCCATATTCAAGATTTTTACCTTTTCTGCCATTTAAAAGATTGCCAGCGATCTATATTTCATGTTCTGTAATTTAAAAATCATGTTTAAAAGCACTCCTGTTGACCGCTCTGAACCGAATGGGGTGACACGGCCCCGCGCATAAACCTCCGAGGTGATGTTGAAACTTTTCTCGTTGGTAAATAACTAATTGCATACATATTTCTATGCACTTTTTCTAGTTTCAGAATGCAGCTTTCTATGTTTCCTTTGAGATCGTATGATGCACGTAATATATCAAGAGTCTTTCACTGCGTCGCTGCTTTCTTTCTGCCACCTTTTACTCTCTGCTCTTCTTTACCAAAACTGTGATTTGGGAGACTGCCAAGATTGCAGGAATTACTCCTTTTTCTTCAGAAAATAAAATTCGGGTTTATGTCGTTTAACGTCGCGGAGCTGTTTTCACGTGCGTCAAATTATTTTAATTCCGCATTAAGAAACCCCAAATTGTGGAAATTATCCTGAGCCATATATTAAGGTGTCTTTCGCGGCTTCAGTCACTTCGTGGCGTGAGATCCCGTGGATAGGCAGGTCGAGCCTCCTCGTTTTCACCTTCGTATTTTCCATATTTTTTTGTGTGTCAGGCGCCAATCTTCAATAGATGGAATTTCTCTAGGTTATTAAAAAGCAGACCTTTAAAAATGATTGCAGGCATATATTTCGCATTGTAGGGTGATATGTCGTCATAGTGAAAGTTCATTGCGGCTTTCGTGTCATCAACCAATTGCAAAGAACTCAGGTGGACACTGACTTGTGTTGAAGTTTGTGTTATTGTAACTTGTGGCTGTTTATAACGTGGCCAATGATCAGATAGGAAAAAGGTCGGTTGGGATGCACAAATAGGAGGAGTAACTTCAGAGGCCCCTTCAGAGCTTGCTGCTGCGTTGCGCGCGTCCAAGGACGTCTGAGTAACTTACCTTTGCTGCTGCACTTTTTGACAGTAACAATACTGGATTGACGGAAACGACTTGCAAAATTCATCAAGCTCAAATCCAATGCGTGAGCATTAGAGATCATTTAGAAATATGGTAGCTCTCAGAGCCTGAGTCGCTTTGGGACGTTAAACCCCACCAACCAAATCAAACACTTTGAAAAATTGACCGTCAGAGTCACTGAATATATGTTTGTAAAGACCGTTGATATTGTGTCCTGGTGCAAAAGTGGGAAAAAATTAAGAGGAATGATGAGCCTCACTGACTGTTTCATTTTCGTGTGAGCATCCGAACCGTGTCTTGATAAAAAGGATAAAGATTGAAAGGAAAAAGAAAGGACGCAGTGGCACCCTCTTTACAGATTACACCTTCGAGGCGGTGGCAGTAGGCGTAAACCTCCCCCATATCTGATGGCGCGGTTACATTCAATGTTTTCTTCGTATTCATAGACGAGTGTTAAAAGTTTTAACGAAACAGTTATCAGATTCAGTGGTTGTTCTAAGCCATTGATATTTTATGCGACGCATCATGCCTCGAAGTTTTTCGGACTGATTACCGCCGTTACTCGGGTTTTATTACGCTGATCGAGTGAAAATCGGGAAGTGGATATTTCAGAACATACCTATGCTACAGGGTTTCATCGAAATAAATTTTTGCAGGAATATGGCTGCCTCGAGTTTGTATGTAAATATTCCCGCCAACTACAGTCACAAAAAAGTTGAACAGTTGAATTTAGTTACTTAGGCACCTGACGGGGATAACTCTGCCTTTAATTTAAGTCTCCACGTCCTCACAACGTCTGTGTAACACTGGAGTTTTTATATCTCGCGGAGTCTATTTTGAAGAAATTTTCCAAATCTAATTCCACCTCCTCCACTACCCAACCGCTGTATGTTCTATGGCTCATAACATTTATTTCGTTAAAGAAACGTGAACGGAAGGTGCTCTAACGTACAGAACGACCTTTTGTAGTATGCGCGCAAAACAAGCAACAAGCCAGGGTAATAGGAGAGCATCGGTTTTCGCCGTTGTTGTCTGTGCCTAATGTTTTAAAGTAATACGTTTAAAATCCCAGCACTCCAGAAACTCTCACGTTGGCGTTGTCTGTGTTGGAGTTGTGAGCTAAATACTACGATAATGGATTCGATAGGTGTTAGCTGGCAGTTAACATGGCCATGCACTGACTGCATGGTCATTGGCTTGCGTGACGTCACGAGACCAAGTGGCATGGTCGCCTGTGCAGGCACTGCCAACAATAGCTTCGACTTCGACATGGGAGGAACAGGTCGGAACCCAACTCTCCACTTCTCTTGGATCTCGAGTTGTCGCGGTACCCTTAGCCACATAAAGTAATTGGTAAAAACGCGGCCTTATGTCTAAGTCGGTTGGTATGGGTAACTTACAACGATATGCTAACAGCTACGTGCCGATAATGGTTGCACCGAATAAACAGCAATTAAGTGAATAGCAAAGTGAATGGGCTCAAAGGATGAAACTAGGGGGCAAGCATCGTAAAAGCTGAAGTGTCGCCATAATCTTTAAGTTAGCACCTTTTTGAGACCACTCAGTATGTTTTGCGCGGCTTGCATCTTCCATCCCTATTAGTCCCTCTTAGCCAATGGCGATTTCGGATGTTGAAGTTGAAGTTGAAATTGAATATTATATGCCAACTACCGTTCACATTAGCATAAAGCAACATATGAACCTAAGGCCACGCGTTAAGGAATCGAGTTCCTTTGGTTGTACTCACCTCTTTTTTGGACTCGGCGCTAAACTTGTCAGACACGTAAATGTAACCAATAATCTCTGCCATCGCCTCTTTCATCAACGTTATGCACTCTTTCCATCTGACCTTTTCATTGGTATATTCGAAAGCATCAATCTTGAAATCAGTCAACGCTTTTTGAAATGTCTTTGATGCGTGTTCACCCAAGTTCAGCATGACCCTATAGCCTGCGTAGTTGAACAAATCCACACTGAAATCAAAGGGAATGCGAGAGTTTTCATTAATTATATTCGTTGCCTATTGACGTCATCTCGGTACAAGTAAAACTAGTATAAGCAGTCGGAACAATACTCGTAAGTTAGAGCTGTCAATGATTAATCACTGTGCTCTCAGCAAGTTTTACATGAGCATTCAACCCCGGTACCAAGGATTTTGAGGATTTGTTTTTCCTAAATGATCAAAATTCCGGCGCAAAAAAAATGAGAGAAACGGTGAAAATTTCTTTTTCGCATAAAAGATAGTGTTTTGAAAGCTGCTGCACAATACGCTTTCAATGTAGGTCACAACAACTCTTAAAGTTTGCAAATAGTACGGTCCAAATCTGCAGACAAACTTTGGATTTGGCTATTTTCTTGGTGAAACATTAAATATTATCCAGTTTCGTGACAAATCGTTATTTGTTGAGAATCGTTTGAAGCAATGTTTACGAAAGCAATGCTTAAAGTGTTTATGCTGCAAAATAGGGATAACAGCGATTGAAACGTCCGTTCAGTCCATTGCGGTGCTTGGCGGTCCTTCTCAAAGAGAAGTATGTAAGTGCGAATAGCAGGCTTGTGTAAAAAGCGTTGATGTTGTAGCCTTTTTTGTTATGTTTTTCTTAGGCTGCGGAAAAGAAAGCTAGCTTGAATACAGGGGACCTTTTATTTATTAGAGTGCACCGCTTGACTTAAGTTAACAATTTGTAGCAAAACCGTGAAGGCAGACGTGTCATGCCAAAGGACGGCCGCTAGTCCTGTCGTTTCCTTTCTGATTCTTACTTGCGTAGTGATACTAAATTTAGGAACGCAGTAAAACTTGCCCAATATAACACTTCAATGCTATATATATCTGGTTGCGTCATTCCCTCTCCGCGGATCGGGCTCACATATAGGGCGTATTCGCAGGTAATCACTGCTTGTCCGCCTTGTCAGTGGGCGTCGGCGGTATCGGCGCCCTGCAACTCGCGCAGTATCAAGCTTGCTCTCAGATGCCCGCCGAATATTGTAAGGGATTCATAAAGCTCTGTCATGCTGTTAAATACTTCCACTTCTACTTTTCTCTGTGGAGCCCTTTGCGCGGATAGAGTCGGCAAATGTATTTTGCTGCCTTGAGATGCGACAAATTCAACACCGCCTGTTAAGTCTTTAGAAAACGAAAGCGTTCTTTCCCGCCTCTAACCGCTGAAGAGAGATGAATTGACGAACCTGCTCACTTGGTTAGAGTACGTGACGTGGGCTGAACGTGTCTCGGCGTGGCATAGCCGCAACACGTTTCGTATACAATAAATATTGATTAAATTCTGAGATGCAGTGGATCATCTTATTCGCTTGATAAATTCATTGTTCTTAGTGAAGCTCCAAAACCTAAAATATTAGGAAAAATTTAACCCCGTTCAATCTACAACCAAAGCAAAAGATTGAAAAGTTAGACGCAATGAAGGCTATTAGACAGTGAGTGCCATGGCTTTAGTGCAGCTGCGATTCAATGACGTCATTTTCGTCATGCGACCACGCAGTGGGAACGCGCGGTTACATCGCTTTCAGGGGCGGCAGCAGCTGAGTGACGTCACACAATGACGTCTTCCTCCTAGGTTCAAGGTCAAACGTACACATGACTCACACGACGAAGAAGCTATGGAGATTGGTTGTCAGAGCTTAGGTTTTTAAATGATTGCAATGCAGGGACCTCATAGAATACCGATCGTTGCGGGCGTTTTCCAGGTGCCGTAAATAGCGTTTCAAGACCCGGACAAGTTCTGCTATCATTCTGGCTGTCCCAGACGAACGTATCCAGACTTTATCTGGCCACACCAAGTTTGCGTAATTCTTGGATGAACAGTGAAAATAGCCTTGGGGAGGTGGCAACATAAATACGCTGTATGATATATTGAGAACCATCCATGCAATGATCATTCAGGTTTGATATTTTTAAAGCACTTTGTTCGAAAACTGAAACACTTGTAATTAGTATAAACTCCTTGTTTGTGTCTAAAATTTAACACGACTTTTTTTAATATCTACAGTTGAACTCTGATATCTGTGTCCCTTTTAAATTTAGACACGGCGATTAGCGAAATTCTGCTTGCGCAGGACCAACTATGAAACCAAAATTCTTCTACACCTGAGTATCGAGAG
The DNA here is from genome assembly GCA_023969395.1 of Amblyomma maculatum. Taxonomy (NCBI): domain Eukaryota; kingdom Metazoa; phylum Arthropoda; class Arachnida; order Ixodida; family Ixodidae; genus Amblyomma; species Amblyomma maculatum. The sequence continues at coordinate 522,745 of JAJIZL010000094.1, read as the reverse complement.
TCCTCAACAGAGATAGAGACCATAGAACCCTCCAGAGTTGCCTTCCATATAAAAATAAATATATGCTCAGGCTTAGCGAATATTGTCCCGGTGATTAAGAGTTTGGTCGTAGGGAAATAATTTAGACAACCGATGTTCTGTGTGTGAGTATTTTCATGTACTTCTCATTTTTAGTACATTTTGCACTTACTCAGGGGATAGCGTATATGATGTTAGAAAAGAATATGTTTGAATAGTGCATGTGAATACAGTGCAAGATGTTACTTTTGCTGCATTATCTCAACTGTGCATCAGATGCTTGAGCCCATTAAAATTGAGGAAATCTGCTTTTGGACCCATAATTCTGTGCCTTGTTTTCTGAAAAAAAAAAAGAATATTTATCTACTCGTCTATACAAAATGTTATAAAGTGATTGAAACGCGACATCATGATTTGCGTCATATCAATCTTCATTAAAGCTCGCGTCAGGCATCTGAGCTAAGCGATGTGTTTCTGTTATCCGACAAACGGTTGCAGTGATGATGCCGCAGCTTTTTTGCAAAACGGGAGCGATAAGTTCCACGCAGTTAGCAAGTCGAACAAGTTAGTCCAATGTTTAGGGAAACCCCAAAGGTGGAGTAGAATTTGTAATAAGGGATTGATTGCTCATAGGCATCAACCTGAGCGCAGCCAACCTGCTCCTTTAATAGAATTTCTACTCCACCCAATTGCTTTCCTATAAGCTTTGGAGTAAAAAATTACCCAATTCAGGTTATTGATCAGTTCGCTCTCGCCCTATCATCTGCTAACCTTCCTGGTTTAGCTAGTTGAGCGACTGCTCCAGAAAGCCGGTGTCACGAGTTTGAACCTTAGGCCAGAAAAAATTTTCTAAGCTACCACGTTTCTGAGAGAGCAGTTAATCTTCGTTTAGTTGTAGCTGTACGGCGGCGTTCAGGTGGATTCTAATGCGTAATCACTTCCTTGTTAGGTATATGAGTATATTCGACATCATGCATTTCAAACGTCTATCAGAAGAATGGAAGAAAGAGTGTGCGTCAGTTTTCGGTGCATTTAAGCTTCAGGTTTTTAACAGTAAACAAGAGTGAACATGCAGTTAAAGTCAGGTGACCCAGGACGTATAATCGGGGCCATTCGCATAAATACTTTAGCAAAAGAAGAATAAAAAAATAGAGCACTGCAGAATCTGCATTGGAGTAAGGCGAAAGCGCACGTGGCTCCTGTTGGTCTCATCTGGTTTCTTCTTTTAGCTTTTGGTACTTTCAAATTGCGTGCCAGTCCCTTCCTATGCTCTTTGTCGGCTCTACTTCCGGTTGCGTGACGTCAATTCCTTTACGTCACATTAATTCACTTCTTGTTTGCCCATATTAGTCTTCGGCACTTTCAAATTGCGTGCCAATCCCTTTCATGCTCTTTTTCGTCTCTACTTCCTGTTGCGTGACGTCACATTCGTGACGTCATTCTTATTGACTGCCTTAATTAACTATTTTAGTCTTTAGTACTTTCAAATTGCGTGCCCATTCCTTTCTATGGCTTTTTTTTGGCTCGACTTCAGATTGCGTGACGTCACATCCTTGACGTCACCTTAATTGACTAATTTAATTAACTATTTTAGTATTTGATACATTCAAATGTGCAGCCAAGCCATTGGAAAATCACACCATTTTCGCCTTTACGTTTATATTTTTTGCCTCTAATTGTATACCTAATTTACTTATTGGCCCAGAGGCGAAAAGCAAGGCGCCCGTGTGCTGTGCGATGTCAGTGCACGTTAAAGAACCCCAGGTGGTCCAAATTTCCGGAGTCCTCCACTACGGCGTCTCTCATAGCCTGAGTTGCTTTGGGACGTTAAACCCTACAAACCAACCAACCAACCAACCAACTTATTTTTTTCGCAGACAAAATTACCTCAACCTCTATCGATTGACACCACTCATTAACCTCTATCACTTGTCAATTACTAACAACTGTTGCGAAGAACTTTTTCATTCTTTGCATGTACATAATTACTAAACTTATCGGCCTAATTAATTTTTCGGACACAACATTACGCCATCCTGTATCGATTGACACCACTCATTAACCTATACCACTTCTCAATTACTCACAACTGCTGCGGACAGCGTTTATATGTTTTGCCTCTAATTAAATACTTAACTTATTGGCCTAATTAGTTTTTCAGACGCAACATCACGTCACCCTATATTGATTGGCATGACTGATTAACCTCTAGCACTCCTCAATTGCTCACAACCACTGCGGAAACTGTTTTGATGACGCGGTTTGCGGGCACGGTTTGCGGACAGAAATCTGTGAACATAGCGAAGTAATGCTTTCGAAATTATAATACAAGTCCATCAACTACAAGTGCGCTGCGCGATTGATACTGCACGCGCGGTAAAGGAAAGAGCGCATGATAAATCTTGCTTGTGTGACGAGTGCTACACAAACTGGCGTTCCACAAAAGCACCCAATTAAGGAGGTTTTAATCCAATGCTTGACATTAGCTTATTCGAAATCTGCAAGGTTTTCTCCTTCGAATGGTGACCATTGAGAAAACAGATTTTCTAATGCACCTCGAATTGAAATGGTAGTAAAATGAAGGGGAAAATACGGGGAAATTTCGCAAGGAAAATAAAGAGCACTTTGTTGCTTAATGTTTGTAATAATCACAAAGTCATGCGCATGAACACCTTGCAAACGATCAATTCAACAGCAGGTGTGCGTATATTAGAATTCTCTGCCACTGTGAAAAAACAAATAGCGCGGAAAACCTTTGTAGCCGTTCTTTTCTACCAGAATAGGTTCAAGTCTGACATGAATTCCAGGAAAGGGAGTTGAACATTGTGAAGCCTTATTGGTGTTGGGCAGTTCCACTCTTTCAGTAAATAGCGCTCTGGACTCTTTGCTTTTAACCCTGCCCCTACTTTTGCCTTTTCTGCTCTGTTTAAGAAAGGTGGCCGGCGTGTCTAACCACCGTCGCTACTTGTGAGGCTTCGCAAGCTGCTTTTACTAGCCGTGATTCTTTGCAGTGTACAGCGTGCTGGTACCTCTCGCCAGCCCTGTAGATTTTCTGGGCGGGAGTGAAATGAAGGAGGTAAAAGGGGAAGCCGAGAGAGGCTGCGTAATATACGGACGCACAAGATATGGACTAACTAACGGTACCTTAATGCGGCTTATTTTGCGTTTGATAGTGGGCATGCTCAGGACATTAATGACAGCTGGCATGCAAACCACGAACAGTGGCTACGTTTCTAAATGTAGCGCTAAGAAAGCAAAGGCGAATTGGAATTGAAAAAATAGCAAAATGTCTCTCTCTTCTTTTTCTCCGTCAGGTGCCTCGTTCAGAAAGATGTAACACCCTGTGCGGCTAGTAATCTCTAGTAAGCACCGAAGTATGGCCACAAAGGAGAAGGGGGCTACAAAGAAAGCAACACTCAATCCGTGCGATATGCAAGTATAGTTTCTTGGGCCAAAGGCAACATAAATGAGTTCTAAGAGAAGTAAAACGTAAATAGTTTTCTTCCTTACGGGCTTGCAGTCTCAAGAAATTTTGTCAGCTTTTTATAATATTCCAACGCATATAGGTCTACAAAATCATCCCTGGTTAAAGTGATCTTTGCTGCAGAGAACTCGTTGTTAAGAAATTCCAACAGAGGAAACTGAAACAAAAAAGAGAGTTAGGAATCTTGATGATAGACAAGCTGATGTACAGTCGTGAGCAAACGTAGTATAAAACAATCAGCCGCTGACGGAGCTAAAAAAAACTGCATAGTAACGCCATATAGCGATAACTACGGGGACACGTGCATGTGGATAAAAGGGGGCACCGCTACTATTGCCTCGATGCCCAATAGCTGTTGTTAAATGAAGTCGCAATGCAGTTTTTCCGAGCTCTGCCATCGGCTGAGTGTTGTATACCACTTTTGCTCACGACTGTACGCATCTCTTCCTTAGGAAATGCGTAAAGCGAGGTTAGGATGAACTAAGTTATTTCTCCTAAACTTTTCTGTCATTACAAATAGAGAATAAAACGGTTGTACTAGCCGGGAACGTACATATCTAGAGAGAGCAGTGATTAACCGCCTGGGCCAAACGTTGAGTTAGACGAGATGACATACATAACGACATGAAATCAACAGGCTTGTGCACTATTTAGCGGTCACAGAAGGAGAATAGAGTCCTCATTTGCCTTTACAAGGTTCATCCCTATTGTTTATTCATCTGAAGGTTTTTACGTTCCCTGCTGGATATGCATGGCATTCCTACTAGTATTCGTACCTTATTACTAGAGACTGGATTGCCGGGCACCGAAGGTAGGCAGTAAAATGTCATTATAGGCCCTATAATTTTTACCAAAGGTGCACCTTATACATGATCCACACACTGGAGCTCAATATCAGCCGCAAAATAAAACAAAAATACAGGAGGGATCACTTAGGCACTTAACAAAGGCGTGAACCTTGGAAGTAGTTTTTATTGTTGTACCGAAACATAATATATAATTCATATGCTTCAGCAGAGCAAACATGGTGGTCCCTTTCCGCTGCGAGAAATAGAACTAGTGTCGCCAACCCTTCTACAGCACCTTGTTCGTGCCTAGAATAATGCAATTAATTGCGAATACAACTGCATAAAACTTTTAAAATACCTAATAAACGATGAAATGTTCCATGTTAATATTCGATGTTTAGCACGATATTTGGCCTTTCATGCAAAAAATAAGAAAACGAGCACCGTAACAGGATGTAATGTAGTTAGAAATTAATACTTATGTGAATTTCAGTTATCAGGCTCATGAGCTGAACATTTTAATTCGCAGAGGAATTAATGTTACTTACTGTAGAAACTGGATGGACTCTCCTTGCACACTATCATATATATTGGCATTTAATAAAACTCTGCATTATGGTTAAGGGCTTCAAGTGTCTAAACAACGCCACGTTCTTAAGGTCCTTGTCAATAGAAGGGTTGATAAACCCGAAAAACCGGAAATAAGAAAATATAGCCGCAGTTGACATTGAATATCCCGGTAAAAACAAATGGTTCGGCAGACGCAGACACGCTTCTGCTGAGGGTCCACGGTACATAAACGCCGTCCATTTAGACATTCAAGATGGTAGCACTCGAGCACCGTTTACGGGCCCTTGTAACTAAGAACAATGTTATACGCTGAAAAGGAAGTTCAGTGTGGATGGAGGCTACAGCTTGCTTGTACTTCGAAATATCTGACGGCTTTACACTTATCGGTACCTTAGAATGATCGCTGGCAAGTTATCACTGAAAGCGCCACGCTTTTGCCAAAGACGCTCTGAAACTTGGACTTGACCTTATTGACAACTTCTCCGCGAAGAAGAGATGTGGTCCGTTGCTGTACATCTTCATATTGACAAATGTTGGTAGTGACGGTTACAACACTCTCGCCCGCTACGTTTAGTTTAGTTCTTTTATAGCGATCGCAATAAGACACACAGGCAGGCTAGGTCTCCTTGGAGGTTGTCCTGAGAAAGGCCAGATGGAGCTATCTTTACTGAACCACTCTTGCCACCTGAGAAACTGACTATGATGGTGTGTAGGTCGGAAATGTGAAAGTTGAAGCATTCGCCGGCGTTCAAACACGTCCTGAGTCGTGTATAATATGCTGCACTGGAAAGGGCACCTGCTGTAAATGTTTCTTGAACTTGCACACGCGAAAATTCGCTTTAAGACTTGACTGAACCTATCAGTTGGTTAATATTTTTGATAATAAATAGGTGAATAGGATCATCTGCGGCAAAATGTCTTCAGGATAAGTGCACCCCTGTTCTTACAGGGTGCTGCATTCATGTAAAAGAAAAAAAAAACATGCTCACTTCCACATCTTTGAGTGGGTAAAGCATTTATAAGGATTGGCTATGAAAGTAGGCTGTAGTTACCACCCCTGGTAATGGCTTAGAGCATACAAGGAAAAGCAATGTCTCCGCGGCTTCAAGCTTTGTTTTTAGGAAGTGACCAACGATTCGTCTATTTACACCCATCGTACAGGTGTCGCTAAACGTTTTTGATAATTTTCAAGTGTTTCTCCATGAACAGACCGGAGGTATCTTCTTTGGCACTGTGGGTCCCGATGGCACGTTTTATTGTAATACTTCTGTAGGAACCGTTTAAATACCGGTTTTCAATTATTTTTTAAATAATGTTTGTACCCATTAATGTCTTGCATGTATTAGCGTGCAAAGCATTGTTCCGGTTGTCCCTAAAATTAAGGCGCTGTTCACAACACTTGCCTTTGGCTTGAGGGCTTCTGAATCTCGCTCGCCTGGTCTACAGAGATTTTTGTGCGGTCTACATTATGCGAACTTGGTTTCGCGAGAAACTTTCAAAAATTACACAGATCGCTGTAGATTAGACATGAAAAAAATATTGCAATAACATGCTTATATAGTCTGAAGTGTGGATAACTGAGAAGTTTATGTACAGCACGATATGGAGGTCAAAACCAAAAGTTTAGCTCACGCGGCCAGTTTTCTTGAATTAGGGAATCCGTTTTCTTGAATCAGTGGTAAATATACTTGCCCAGTTCTTCCTTTACTTGTATTAGTCGCACGCGATGAAATGAGCGATGATGGAGGTCATGAGCGAAACCGCTTTCCTGAGTGGCCTGCGTCTACAAGGTTCCCATAAAATATATTTCATGAGGATGACATCCGGCCGGGCCAGAATAGAAGGCAGTAAGGCTAATTTAGGAAGAAAAAATTGACCAGTTAGACTGGCTCCAGCTGGTTTGTTCAAAACTCCCCGGTTGGAGCGAGGTAAAACTAACTAGGAATGGTTCAGCCGAACTGATAACTACATGGAATAATTCGGAAATATAGCGACATCCGGCCGATTACCACCCAGCCACATTCTATAAGCTACAACAAAAAATGCCAGAAGACGGGAAAATGGTAGTTTCAGCCTTTTTTGACCACGTGGTTAGCATCGTATTTCAGTGCTATTCTCGGGCAAATGGGGGATGTTTGGGTAATAACGTCAAAAATAAGCATATTGTCTAGCACTTTGTCGGCGCATAAATGACACCATGCCAGAGGCCGAGCGGGTTCGGCACGTCCTTAAAGGTATTGGGCCACTCGCCTATAACGCCCTGGCCGTGCAGAACCCTACCACAATTGACGCCATCATATCGACCTGTCAACGCCTTGACGAACTACAGTCAATACGCCTGCAGCCTGATCCCACTTCATTTGGTTTCACTGCCGAAGCTGACCTCCGTGCTCTTATTCGCGGATTAATTCGTGAAGAGCTCTCGGCTCAAGGTAATTTGTGCCGCCCTGCATCTGAGCCACATCCTTCAAGTGCCGGCCTGCGTAGCATTGTCAAAGAAGAGCTGGCCTCAATGACCTATTGCCCGCCAACATCGGTCGCTCCTACCATCTGTCAGGCGCCAACGTACGCCCAGGTCACATCCTTGCCGCCTGCAGTTGGAGCGCCTACGCCACCGGCGCCTACCACTGCTCATGTCGCTGCATTGGCACCACCTGCCGCGGCGCCGACATACTACCCTAACTGGCGCCCAGCCCGCCCTGTTTGTTATTACTGCGGGTACCGAGGCCATATTTCCCGCTTCTGTCGTCGCAGGCTCCAGAATGAACGCCGCGGCTACGAATCATTTGAAGCAGACTACCCTCCTCGCTTTTCCGGCTCTAACCACCGTTCATTCCCTGATTATCCCCGACGTTCATCACCCCCGCCAGAAAGCCCCGCTCCGCCTGCTGGTTACAGGCCTTCAAGACGCCGTTCTACTTCGCCTTTTCGCCGCTCAACCTCGCCTCTCCGTCAAGCTTCTCTGACGACCCCCCGCTTGTCGGAAAACTGACCACTGCAGTTTTAGGAGGGAAAACTGCACTCTTCGACCATCCCAAAAATCCTCCGGAACGTCCCTGGAATATTATTTTAGTGCGGGTTGAAGGTTTGTCTGTTGAGGCTTTGGTTGACACGGGCGCCGCTGTTTCTGTGATACACACTGACTTGTGCTCCCGCTTGCGAAAAGTGAAAACGCCTTATGATGGACCTGAACTCCGTGGAGCTAATGGTGCAATAATTCGGCCTTCTGCTAAGTGTACTGTGCGAGTTTTTGTTGATGGTGTCCGCCACCATGTACAATTTGCCGTGATGTCACCCTGCGCTCACCCAATTATTTTAGGCTGGGATTTTCTGTCTGCGGCATCAGCCAGCATTTCGTGTCGCGACAAGGTCATTTACATGACCGAGAGCGATCCGTCTTCTGAACCTCCCGAGCCCCGTTATCGCCTACTTGCCGCTACTGACTCAGTGTTGCCCCCTGGATGCGAGCAACTTGTTGCGCTTACTGCTACTGACATTGATAACGGAGATGTGCTAATCGTGCCTTCTGATCGCCATCTGACCCGTGGAATCGCGCTACCACCAAGTCTTGTTCGGTTTGAGCATGGCACAGCGCTTGTCGCTGCTTCGAACACTTCGCCAGAGCCCATTGTGCTGACTAAAGGGACATGTTTTCCTTGTGCCCTGGACATTCACCCGGTGTCCCTCACCACCCTTACCGCCCCCTCTTCCTCACCAGCAGCTTCTTCTGATGCTTCTCTCTGTGTTCTCTTTGGCACCATCAATCCCGACCTTCCTGCGACTCACCGCCAAGCTTTGCAGGAATTACTTCGAAAACACCAAGCCTCCTTTGATGTCACTTCTCCGACCTTGGGCCGAACGTCTTCTGCACAGCACCGCATTATTACAGAAGGTACTTCTATTGTTAGCCGCCGCCCTTATCGTGTTTCCTTATCAGAACGTAAAATCATAGAAGATAATGTGAATGATATGCTCCGACGAGACATTATTCGGCCATCAGCTAGCCCCTGGTCATCTCCGGTCGTCTTGGTCAAAAAAAAGGATGGCTCCGTGCGTTTTTGCGTTGATTACCGCGCACTTAACAAAGTCACTCGCAAAGACGTTTACCCTATGCCACGAATTGACGACTCCCTCGACTGTCTTCAGGGCGCCGAATATTTCTCCACTTTGGATTTGCGTTCCGGTTACTGGCAGATACCGATGCACGAAGCCGACAAAGAAAAAACCGCATTCGCTACTCCCGATGGGCTTTACGAATTCAATGTCATGCCTTTTGGACTTTGTAATGCCCCCGCTACGTTTGAGCGCATGATTGACACTGTTCTTAGAGGACTTAAGTGGAAAACATGCTTGTGCTACCTGGACGACATAGTTATCTTCTCTGCGACTTTTTCTGATCATTTATGCCGCCTTGATCAAGTATTAACGTGCCTAGCATCCGCCGGTCTCCAGCTGAACACAAAAAAGTGTAATTTCGCCAAGAAAGAAATCAAGATCCTGGGCCACCTCGTCAGCCGCGATGGCATTCGACCCGACCCTGACAAGCTTGCTGCAGTTTTGAACTTTGCACGCCCTCAACGGACTAAGGAACTACGCAGTTTCCTTGGCCTGTCTTCGTACTTTCGCCGTTTCATTCGCAATTTCGCTACCATTGCTGCACCGCTCCACCGCCTCCTTACCGACAGTACTACTTTCAATTGGTCCGAAGAATGCGAAAAAGCTTTCCAAACCCTAACGAATGCCCTCACTTCGGACCCTGTTCTCGCTCACTTCGACGACACTGCTGCTACCATTCTCCACACCGATGCCAGCGGCCTCGGTATCGGCGCCGTACTTCTGCAACGTGACACCGCTTCTCGGGAAAAAGTAATTGCGTTTGCCAGTCGAACTCTAACACCAGCGGAATGCAACTACACTATCACAGAGCAAGAGTGCCTCGCCGTCGTTTGGGCAGTTCAGAAATTCCGCCCCTACCTCTACGGCCGCCATTTCACGATCGTTACCGATCACCACGCTCTGTGCTGGTTATCAACCCTCAAAAATTTGACTGGACGCCTTGGCCGTTGGATTCTGCGTTTGCAGGAATACCACTTCGATGTCATATTCAAATCAGGTCGCAAACATCGAGATGCCGATGCTCTTTCCCGCTGCCCGCTCCCAGAATCACCACCTAGTGCTTCTTCGCGCCTTCCTGCGTGCACCCTCGGCGTCGCAATGTCGTCCAGAGCTCCAAACATCCCCTGTGCTACTCCTGCCGCTGCTCCAGATCGGTACGCCATTATTTCACACCAGCAAGCCGATCCCTACTGTCTTTCCCTAATCAACCTTCTCACCGGTGCTTCTCACCCTCCTACCGCTAGGATGCGCAGACAACTCCAAAATTTCAAACTTGACAACGGCGTGCTGTCCCGTTATATTTATTGCTCTGAAGGCACCCGTTGGGTCCCCGTTATTCCGAAAGCGCTTCGCACCCGTATCCTGGCGGCTTTCCACGATGATGCTACAGCCGGTCACTTAGGCTTTCATAAAACTTACCACCGCGTGAAAACCCGTTTCTTCTGGCCAGGCCTCGCCTCAAGTGTGGCAAAATACGTCGCCTCTTGTCTGCCATGTCAGAGCCGCAAACGGCCAACTTCTCCTCCTGCTGGCCTACTACAGCCGCTACCTTGCCCAGCTACTCCTTTTGCCGTTGTTGGCATAGACTTATACGGGCCACTTCCATTGTCCGCACGAGGTAATCGCTGGATCGTCACCGCCGTCGACCACCTAACACGCTACGCTGAGACCGCTGCCCTGCCTAATGGCTCAGCACATGAGGTCGCGACCTTCTTTTTGGAATCGCTCGTACTGCGTCATGGGGCCCCTCAAGTGCTTCTCAGCGATCGTGGTCGGACATTTCTGTCGACGATTGTAGCCGAAGTTATTGAGGCCTCAACCACACATCACAAATTGACCTCCAGCTATCACCCGCAGACCAATGGGTTGACTGAGCGGTTCCACCGCACGCTTTCTGACATGTTGTCTATGTACGTCGACCAGGACCACCGAAACTGGGACGTAATACTTCCTTTTGTTACGTTCGCCTACAATACGGCTGTACAGCGGACCACAGGTTACACCCCGTTTTTCCTCGTTTACGGCCGTTCTCCTGCTACCTTTCTTGACGCCTCTTTCCTTTCTACACATGCCAGTTCCTCGCCCTCTCTTCCTGACCAGTTCCTTTCCCGAGTGGCCAAATCTCGCCGGCTTGCTCGCGTCAACACGGAAGCCAGCCAGGAAGACCGCAAATGCCGCTATGATGCAACCCATCGCCAAGTTTCGTTCCGTCCCGGCGACGAGGTGTTACTTTGGACCCCATTACGCACTCCTGGTCTTTCTGACAAGTTACAGCACCGTTACATTGGTCCTTACACAGTTCTTGCAAAAACCTCCCCGGTCAACTATCGCGTCTCTCCTCTTCACCCTCCTCCGGACAGTCGTTACCGTGGCACTGAAGTTGTCCACGTTTCACGTATGAAACCTTTTATTCGGCGCAATCCTGCGGACTAACTGCGGCCAGGCTGGCCGCTTCAACTGCGCGGGCGAAATAGTGTGAGCACTGTGTGGCGCTTCTTCTTCCACACGGCTGAACGTGCTGCAGCCACCGTAGTGCTGCTTCATCTTCATCCTACTCCCTCTTGTAGATACCCATCGTCATCGCGGAGTGTGTTTGGCTGCAGTGTGCGACCAAGGCTTCAGGTCTGCAATAAAGCCTGATTCCCCAAGTCCGACCTTCGCGTTACCTTACAATATAAGCACTAACACCCAAAGTAGGCCTTATTGACCCTATAAAATTAGCATTGAAAGTATTATGGACATCTAATTCGTGTTCATATATAAAAACTGTTTGGCTGTGATACCCTAAAAAAGGCATTTGCCTGAAATTCTGGCTATACTTATTACCCACCAAGGCGACAAATGGGAATGAAAGAGGTGATATAGGGAATCACAGGATCAGCTCTTAAAGCGTGTGCAACAGAATAGCGGTATTCCTATGAAACAGAGCATGACCAATGAATTCTACAAACTTATGCCTTGAGTCGAACCTCTCAGTCTAGAGAACTCCATTTATGTGACTATGAACCACTCTGCGAGCAATGGAAAGCTCAGGAGATGTGGCATATATACAGGGTGTTACAAGGAAGATTTTAAGTAATTAAAAAAAATGGACTTTCAGAGGTAAAATTATTTTTGTTGCATGAAGTTATCAAGAATCTGTGCGGGTTCTATAAAACGTTAGACGTACTGCTCAGTGGAATAATTAACTAAAATTCGTTAATTAGCTTTTTAAGTATTGCAATTGGGTGCATGATTGTAATTTGGAAATTGTAGAAAATCATGAGTCAACCCGATAATTATCGTTAGTTTTATGAAAACTTTGTTGTGCGGAGAACTGCTAGCTCAGAAACTCAGCTCTCCAGACGTGCGCAACGGGCTCCGCGCGGCAGCTGAGCGCCGAAAAGTCACGGCCCCGCGTTGACGTCAAAGTTGTACAAATCAGAGGCGCGCTATCTTGGGCCCAGCAGCGGCGAGCCATTTTTCTTTCGAACCACAGATAAAGCGCAGCGGGCGTGCGATGTGTACAACTGTAAATTATTCCACTGAAGAGCACATCTAACCCGTTTTATAAAACCCGCCCAGACACTTGATAACTTCGTGCAACAAAAATAATTTTACCTCTGAAAGTCCATTTTTTTAAATTACTTAGTGTTCCTTGTAACATCCTGTATATTTAGCTCATGAAAGAAACTCAAAGTGAAGGTTGTCTAGCTCTGAATACGCAACACATTTTCTTTCTCTGTGGGAGATAAAAAAATATAATGTTTCTATATCTTATATTACGCGGATAGTAATTAATCGAATAAGGAGCAATAAGCATGGCATGATATGTGAAGCCTACGTAAGTGATGATTGCTAATAATAACGGACCGGACTACCAGAGAAGGCGAACAAAGCAGACGGATTCAAAAAGTAGGTGGCGGATGAGACTAAACATTTAGCAGAGATAAGGTGGCCGCTGCTACACAGTATTGGTTTAACTGCAGTTAGGAGTGGGAACTTTGTACCATTGCTAGTTAGCCTGCTGGAAATAATTATTATGATTTTGATGACATGACAATTTTGTAGGAAGTCAGACTGTCATTACGTACCGCTGACCAAAACCGTTCTCTTAAGATCTGCACGACTCTTACAGCTTTCAATAGCTTAGGCTGTCATACAGTATTGTGAGCAATTCCTGAGGCAGGACAAAATAAAAAAATAAAACAAAAACGTAATATCTCTTTGCGCCTTGTCACTTCGTTCAAGCTTTGGAGCAGCATGAGTGCACTAGTCTCAGAAGCCAAAAATGAGAGAATCCACAGAGGGTGTCAAGGTGTTGTATTGGCGGTGACACAAGGTCGAAATTCTGGTGCAGAAATTTTTGGCCAAATAACTTGACGAATGGCATCAGCTGTGTGCCTCTGTGAGAAGGCAAACTATCTAATTTATCTTATATCTAAATAAATCCACCTGGTTAGTACACCTCCTTTTACGTATCACACATTGTCTCGCTAAGTCAGGCACTGCACATTAATGTTTCATTAACATATGCTTTTTCGAGCCTATCTGGAAGTTTTAAAGCATCGTAAATATATTATATTGCAGCCAAATTTACTCCAAGTAGTTTTTCGCAAACTAGATGGCAAATATTTCTGTTTAGTGTAGTCACGTAGGATAGATATTTTAATATATATAAATCATCAACGTTATCAACATTTCTGTAAAGCAAGTGTTGCCTCATCAAAAGTTTCAGTTCATTTGACCCTCTAAACATTGTGAGAGTAAATAGGCCAGGACACTCAAAGGAACGCATTGACAGAAGCTGATTACTGCAATGTGGGAGATAGACGTTTTTTTTTGTCTGCCAACGGCACTCGAAAAAGCTACAGAACCCTGTCAACAATTCAACAATACGTTCTGTAGTTCAGTAGCACGTATCTTTTGTAACTATAAAAATTTCTGTTGTCACAAGTTAACTGCCATTAACCCCACATACATTCTTTCGCGATAACAGAACATTTTCTTTCACTTTTTCCAACTGGGTCTAAGCCGTGAGGAAATTTGGTTCTTTGGGACATATCGAAGGAAAGTTTTAACTTGGTCCTTACAGTTGAAAAATTGTCTTGAAGTTCTCCAATAGTGGTCTTGACATATATTTTATTAATGTCCTCCCTTTCGTTTGAGCTTGCGGTGAGCTGCAAATGGTTAGGAAATGTAGCAGTTAATTCACGCATGCACACCTCGAAGCTGGCTTGTAAACGCGGTACCGCACTCAGCACTGTCCAACAGTCTGAAAAAATTTACCTAACACCGGAACTGTTGTGGGGCATGATTACCACCACTCCCACCGGGCCGGGCGTGTTTTCACTAATTAACTTTGTACTTAATTTAATTTAACTTGTATTTCGTCAAACCCTAGATGCTTTAGCAGAAAAGCAGTAGAAATTAAGAAGGGCCACACGAATGATGAGAAGCGTTTTAATTGAAATTTGGAAGCTTCTTCCGAATTCTAAATATCGCAGGCGAAATATTGAATAGTGGCTACGTGCTCTCGTATGAAAGATGTGCGCAGTGACAGCCACAAATAAATGGCAGTGATGTAAGACGCAGGGTATTCAACGCGTTCCCGCCTACGCCACCGATTTTGTACACAAGTAGCAGCATTAAATGCTTTGTCAAACGGAAAATCTAGCTTCGGCGTTGGCAATGTAAGGGAAAAGCCGCCGGCATACCTCTGGCATGTAGTTGTTAGCAGGTGATAAGGCCGCGATCTGATTGGTCCGCTGGTTGTGTGACGTCACGGAACTACATGACATGGACTATAGCTGGCAAGAGCTGCCAATTTAGGAGATATTTGAAATGGAAGAGTGCCACGAAAGCTTAACTCTGTGCACTCAGATTCTGATTAGATACGCTAACCTTAAGTCATGCAGGCCCGTTCGTGCTGCCTGGTCTTAATTATATCTAAGTCGGAAGGTCTTCTGGTTGCTTTGGTATTCCTCATATTACGGCTGTATACTGGTAGGTTGACGTAAGTGCACGTAGGCGAACTAGGATCCACAACCTAAGCAGCAGGCGGGAACAAATTATTGCTGTCTTTTCCTTTTCAAGGCGGAGCTTATGTGTTCATTAAATTTATTCCCGTGTTTTCTTTTGAGTGCGAACTGCACTACAGTCACAATGCAATATCTGCTAAACCGCGGCAGGTATGGTTTTGCATGGCCCTTTACAACATTTCAGTTGACACCTTGTGTCTTGCAGTTGTAATTTAGAGCGCATAATTATAACCGAATATAGTATGGCTTCAAAGGATTTAAAAATGGCATTTCTCGTTGTTAGCGACCATCAAATATTCGGCCTATGTTTTCCAAGCAAATTAAGTACATGAAAACGGTTTTATCACGTTGCTCTGAGGAATACAGAATAGTGTAAATTGGCAAATACTGATATAAAATATAAAAAGGAAAGCATCAAGAATAAAAACAATATCCCTCTCTTTGTGATGTTCTCTGCTACTTGGTTGGCCAGCAGAATAGCTGCATTTATGCTTTCTTAGCAAGAATACAAATGGGTAAACTATATCAAACTTTTAAATGTATTAAATTTAAACAATGGCTGACATTGCATGTCGTATTGTGCAACAGGCGCAACTATAAGAGCAGTGCAGAAAAGAAATAGGCTCCTCGCAAAAACAGTCTTCCCATTCCAAATTTGCGAATAGGAGGTGCTTACTACAAATAACCTGACATAATGATGGACGTCAAAAGCTATTTCGGGGAGCAATCTAGAGAACGTAGGCATGTCCGAGTTGACGAGCTGTGAGCCTAAATGTTTCAGTTGCATTCGACCACAAGCAAAGCCAAAATATCATTCCTCGTGAGTAGATAATGGCTGGTTGTGTCCTGAGCGTCCTTTCATGATTTGATATTGTAATCTGCATTCAAATGTAACATCGTAAGCGTGGTACATTAATGGCAGTTCCTTGGCGGTGACGTATATGTTCTGCTAACATTTTTCCGATATATTGCATATACGAACGCACGTCAAATTGGGGACGTGCTGTGACACATCTGAGTTTCCACTTTATTAACGAAAATATGCCCGAGAATTGGTGCCATTTATATGTATGTCACCTTTAATGTTTACAATACCAAGCTTTATAAAATACGATAACCTAGGGCTTATTTTTAAGTTTCAACAACCACAAAGTAAGGGCAGCAAATATCAGCGTTCTTTTTGTTGTAGGCACATTTTCGCTTTCTATACATTGTTTCCACAGGTGTCATTACTTCAGTCATTTTGTTCGGCTTGCCTACGTAAAGCAGCGGAAAGCAAGGGTTCTGGTAGTAGTTAAATTTCCGCATAGAGCAGTAATTTATTTTTAAACTTACCTGCTAGCCTGAACGATCCACTAAGGACTTTGAGAAGCGCACTGTCTTTCATAACCAAGAACTATTCTTTTCTCACAGTTAAAACAACCTAGTACTGTTCCATCCGATAATGCGTCTTCCGTTCGCTTGATCAGACTTTATAGCTTCAAGTCATGGCATGGGCCATATTTTTCACTCCGGAGCGCCTTGACCAGCGAATCGTATTTTGACCTATGATTTGACTCGGCGCCCTTAGCAGTCGTGCGCATGCCAGAAATGATAATATTAAACTTTGCACAGCTTTACTGGTTGCTCCGCCATACTATTCATTTTTTTTAAGTGTGTGAGTCTCTACCAACGATATGAACGCAGACACCTGCTATCATCCCCGACCACGCTTTTGATCTTTTAGGTCAACTTCTTTACAAAAAAATAAAACGTTTCACAAGTACTTCGTTTGTACATACGTTTGCCTCAAATAGTAGATGTACAATTCGATATAATGTGAAGGAAATATTTTATCAACATATTCATTAACACACACGCACACACGCACGCGCGCACACAGACAGACAGACACACACGCACACACGCACACGCACACGCACACGCACACACGCGCACACGCACACACACAGGGTGTTCAAAATTAGATTTTACTGAATTTTAAAAAGAGAAGTGCGGTACGCTAAAGCCGTTTTTGTACATTGGTAATGCGGCCAGGCGGACACAAATTGGGATATTGTCTCCGAAAATTCAGTAATTCTGCGTAAGGCAAAGTGCCATACGCAACAGCTGCGTCACACGTGGGAGGTACTTCACGCCTAGAGCCGCTGTCTCGCATGCGTAATTAGACGAACTGGGACGAAATTTTAGACGTTCGCATCTCAGGACACAGACGCATTATTAAAATTGTACAAAATGAAATATCCCTAAAAAGCATTTGCCTCCAAGTTCTCAATATAAATATATACGCAAACTTCAGCCAATTAAAAATTATTATTAAATTGGCTTCACCGCGCTAACACATTGAACGACAGAAAAGACAAACACC
>JAJIZL010000094.1:485288-504981 GCA_023969395.1 Amblyomma maculatum | reverse complement strand
TTGGCCAGACAGCTACCCCTCTTCGAATGCGGTTTAATAATCACCGAGCTCATGTCCGCTCTCTGCCCAACCTTCCTTTTTCAAAACATATCAACCAGAAACAGCACTCATTCGACTCAGTCAAACTAACAGTTCTTCAGGGGGGATTCAATAATACACGGGAGCGGGAGCAGCGTGAGTCATACTTTATTTATAAGTTTAGGACAATTAATACTGGGATAAATGAAAACATTGGGGCAATGTCGTTCTTACGAGCCCTGCAAGCTTGATGCTATACATATATATCAACCATTATCCCTTTACAGGATTTCCTCGGTTTCTTTTTTTTTTTTTTCCTTTTTTTTTTCTCGCTTCTTTGATACCCTCCACATCCCACTTCTCGTAAAAACCTTCTTTATGCTTGGCGCTCACATCTTTTAGCGAAAACCTCAAAGTATTTCACCATTCTACTCACTTCTTTTTTTTTTCTTTTTTTTTTTATTCTTTCTTTGAGGTTCATCTCCCGTCGCAAGTTGCTCGAACTTTACTCGCCGCTGTCAGGTTATTCTATCCAGCAGTGTCCACCTGGTTTTTTCATCACGCTGGGCGCTCCCAGTGAGAACAAGAAAAATAATTTTCTCGCCACCTGCAGCAAACACGTTCCCCCACCTGTTTTCTTCCTTTGCTTAGCCCTCACATCTGTTAGCGAAAACCTCAAAGTATTTCACCATTCTACTGTCCCACATATTTACTTACTTTTTTTCTTTTTTTTTTATTCTTTCTTTGCGGTTCATCTCCCGTCGCAAGTTGCTCGAACTTTACTCGCCGCTGTCAGGTTCTTCTAACCAGCAGTGTCCACCTGGTTTTCTCATCACGCTGGGCGCTCCCATCTTTTAGTGAGAACAAGAAGAATAATTTTCTCACCACCTGCCGCAGACACCTTCCCCCACCTGTTTTCGTCTTATTTTTTTTTTCTTTTTTTTTCCCTTCCAAGGTTGTTCCGCGGTTGCCTGTATTGTGTCTTGTACTGTATACAGATGACTCGCGGCGGCCGGTGCCTTGGGTTGATGGCCCATTGGGCCTAGCCTGCTCTCCGCAGCTGTGTATGTGTGTGTTGTGCGTGTCCAGCTGACTCACCTGTGTGTGCCCATATTGTTTGTATCACCTCTGGCCAACCCTATAAGAAGACAAACAAGAATCATGTACCATCAGTCTTGAGAAAGGCAGGGCTCCTGCCGAAACGTCGACTACAAATAAACTTGGAAACAGTATGAAGCAATTTTTTACTTTTATGTAACCTCTAGCAACCAAGTACGTCTATATATATATATATATATATATAATCAACTGCCCGTTCTGTTATGGCCTTCTCGGAGTCTAGACATGCCACTATTTATTAACCCATGCATGTGAATTAGTTCTTCTATACTAAAAACGTGTTCTTGCAGTACAGCAGTCATCCTCCAGCTCAGGAAGGCACCTGTTATATATATCTTTTTTTAGCGGACTTCTTTCGTAAAAAGGAATGTTTATCTCTTTTTTTATGCACTCGTTTTGCCCACTCGTTTATTATTTATTCTTTAACCTGTTTAATACACATTTATATCTATCTTGCTTATTCCTTTTTTAAACTGCGCTTTTTAGAATATTTGATGCTAGCTCCTAATAATGCTGGATTTATTTCATATCATTAGCAAGTCTGTACCGATATGCAATGCTGCTTCGTGTTGTCGATTGACCTTTTTTTTTGCGTGCAGAGGTCGCACCACAATGCCAATATTCGGGACCTCTTTTTGTAAACTTCTGTAAACTCAGAACCTTTGTATTTACTGCTGAATTAACTTTGAACTTTCGCACGATTTGCTAAACCAAAGCATTACCAATGGAACTGCTATACTAAACACCTTTTTCTTACTACATTATTGAAGAAGAAAGTGGTAAGCGGCAGTGAAGTAGGCCCCTTTCATTCCGCATCTCTTCGTACAATTTCCTTCTTGCCCTGTTATGGGCGGTCTTTAAAATTGAAAACCTTCCGCTGAGCAGTCAGTCACCGCCGCTGACTTACTGTCACTGCTCCGTATTTTTTTCCTATTTTAATTTATTTTGTAAAAAAAGAAATACTTTTAGCACTCAACTTATTAACTCTGTTATCCAGGTGTGCACAATCTTCTTAGTGGTTCAACTCGCTAAAATTGTGTGACGGTAAAGGAACTGATGTGCCCGCTGATATTAATCCCGAGATTCTTTTACAGGAATCTCCCTTGCTAACGTTCGCACTGAGAAGTGAGACTTGAGACGAGCAATAGGGCTGTGATTCAAATCTTTTCATATCTTAGCCGTTGGGTGCGACAGGTAATCTTAAATTATATTTTTTTAGTTTTAAAAAAAAAAAAAAAAAAAAAAACATTCTTTCAAGCAAACAACTTGTATGGTACCAGGTTGGTATCATTGCAATGGTGACGCACACTAAAAGCGACCCCCCCCCCCCCCCCGCCAAAAAAATATTTGTGCACTTTGCGCCTTATATTTAGGCACAGATGAACTGCCTCGCATTGGAGGCGTGTTCTTACACCAGCCAGTTGTTGCTCAAATCTTAGCACTGAGTCTGCTACTTTATCCAGCTCCGATTGCGATGCCTCTGAATTTAGAAACTTTACAGCTTCTTTAATGAGGCCTTTGTAGGCGGCCTCGTAACCGTTCTCTTTTAAACTTAGAAGCGCTTCTTTGTACAGGAGATGAAAGCCGATTTGGTCAACCTGAAAAAAGACAAGAGAGTAATATAAAAGTATCCTGCACACAAAACGTGTATTTCATGTTATACGGCGCAAATTTATTTGCGGCTTTCTCATTCACCGAACGTAGCGTAATCTACAAAAAGACACTGCACAATTACAATCAACCCAATATTTTGCAACAATTTTGAGTCGGTTGGGCATC
This sequence comes from Amblyomma maculatum, assembly GCA_023969395.1. Classification (NCBI taxonomy): domain Eukaryota; kingdom Metazoa; phylum Arthropoda; class Arachnida; order Ixodida; family Ixodidae; genus Amblyomma; species Amblyomma maculatum. The sequence continues at coordinate 502,065 of JAJIZL010000094.1, read as the reverse complement.
AAGGATATTTTGCTAAAATAATATCACTTTTTGACAGGCACTGGTTGCACTTACGTGAGAATGTTTAGAGGTGGCAGTGATTTAGAAACGAATTGCGTTTAATTATTTGTTTATTTATTACTCAATATGCCTTAGTAAAGCATTAGAATAAGGAGGAAGGGTAAGTCTACTCTTTAGAAATTGCAGGTAGTACACTGCACATAAAGCGTACACAAAGAAAAAAAAAGTAATCAACAGACGTAAAAGAAACGCAAGAACACGAGCACTGATCAATACGTAAAAAAGGATACAGAGAAACACAGAAATATAGCAACGTAATACTCAACGCACGAACATGATGTCTGAAAAAGCAAACACACAAGAAGGAAAAAAGAAACATTGAAATGGGATGAGCTGGAACATAGCAGAATGATATTTCGCCTAAAGCTACTTCATGCAATATATTGTAACACTCTTGTCTCTATGTAACACAACCTTTCTGAGCCCAAGATATGGTGCACACGAAACAGGCGGCACTTCCACACCCACTCTCTTCTTCTTCGTCCAACTACCCTGAGTTCCTCATCTTCATTTATTATATGGACTGTAACATTTGCCTCCCTTTCGCAAACGAAACCTCCGGGCGAGTCAGGTGTCACGAGAGTGGAATTTCTTCAAACGGGCGACATGTGTAACTTCAGGTTTTGCCGAACGTCGTCCACTGGCCGTAAGGCGTGCAATCCGGTAGTTTAGTTCGCCGAGTCGTTCTAAGATGTTTATGGTCCAGTGTAGCGCGCCAGCATTTTCTGATGTAAGCCGCGCTTTCTCATTGCTTTCCAAAGCCAGACTCAGTCACCGGGGAAGTTGATGATCTGGCGATGGTGGTCTTCATAGCGAGCTTTTGATCGCTCTTGTGTTGCCATAGTAATCAGTCGGGCTATTCGCCGCTCTTCTTCGGCCAAGCAAAGGGTTTCGGCTAAGCACGGGTCGTCTTCAGTAGAAAATGGGAGGATGGTGCCGAGGGTGTGTCGAGGGGGGCGAGCGTAGAGGAGGAAGAATGGACTGTATCCTGTGGTCTCATGCCTGGCAGTGTTGAAGGCGTATATGATGAACGGAAGAACACAGTCCCAGTTTTTATGGTCCGACGCGACGTACATTGAAAGTATATTCGTGAGAGTTCTGTTCGTGCGTTCAGTTAATCCATTTGTCTGAGGGTGATAAGGGTCGAATGTCTGAAATCAGATGCACATAAACGGAAATGTTCTTCAATTACATCTGCAGCAAACTGGCGACCTCTGTCACTAATTACAACTCTCGGGGGACCATGTCACAAGATGACTGAATGCAGCATAAACAGGGAAACTTGGCATGCTGTAGCGACGGGAAGAGCGGCTGTCTCACAGTAGCCAGTAAGATGGTCCACACATACAACAATCCAATGATTGCCCCCTTGCGACTTTGGAAAGAGACCCAAAAGGTCGACTCCGACTTTCTCAAAAGGAGCCTTGGGCGGTGCTATAGAGTGAAGCATTCCGGGTGCAACACCATTAGGACCTTTGAGACTCTGGCACTGAGCACAGCTGGCAACATACTGGTCAATCGTTTGGAGCATCCGCGGCCAGTAAAATCGCTCCTGAGTGCGGTGCAAAGTTCTCGAAGATCCCAGGTGTCCCGAAGCTGGATCAGCACGCAGGACGTGTAAAATAGAAAGACGGAGGCTTTCAGGTGCTACCAGAAGGAACCGATGGCCAGTGTCTGAGTAAACTTTCTTGTATAGCAGCCCATCACGGAGGCAAAACTGGCTGTTCGAGGCTGTGTCCTGAGCAGCATTCAAGAATGGCTTTAAGTTCTGGTCGTTGTGTTGCTCGGTTCGAAAGGTGTGAGTATTGGGAAATTTCGGACATAAAGCAGCGACGTAGAGGCCGAAGTTGTCCGCCTCGCATTCCGTCGTGGCAAGTGGCAACCGGGAGAGGTAATCCGCGTCTGCGTGCCGTCGGTTACTTTTGTATGAAATGCTGTAGTCGTATTCTTGCAAGCGAAGTGCCCAGCGGGCCAGGCGACCAGACGGGTCACGGAGATTGCGTAGCCAGCATAGGGAATGGTGATCGGTTACTACTACGAAAGGCCGCCCGTACAGGTAGCAGCGAAACCGCTGCACCGCGAAAACAACCGCAATACATTCCTGCTCGGTGATAGCGTAGTTGCGCTCCGTCTTGCTGAGAGTACGACTGGCGTAAGCAATCACATGTTCACGGTCGTCATAGCGCTGAACGAGGACAGCACTGAGGCCTATGCCACTTGCGTCCGTATGTACTTAAGTTGGAGCAGAAGGGTTGAAGTGCCGTAAGATAGGGTGTGATGTTAGGAGGAACTTCAGTTGTCGGAAAGATGAGTCGCATTGAGATGTCCACTGGGATGGAGCTTCTCTATGTAGTAGGCACGTGAGCGGGTAGGCGACATCTGCAAAACGAGGGATGAAGCGTCGGAAATATGAGCAAAGTCCAAGAAAACTGCGGAGCTCTTTCACTATTCGAGGTTGCTGAAACGCGGCTACGGCTACGGTCTTCTGAGGATCAAGCCGGACGCCGTCACCATTGACGAGGTGACCAAGCACCAACGCCTGTCGCTCACCAAAACGGCACTTCTTTGAGTTGAGAACAAGTCCAGCTTGGCGCAAGCAGTCCAGCACGAGGACTAGGTGGTCATTGTGCTCTTTGAATGTCCGGCCAAAGATAACTACGTCGTCCAGATAGCACACACAGATCTCCCATTTCAGACCACGTAGTATAATATCCATGAATCTTTCAAATGTTGCGGGCGCATTGCACGAGCCGAAATGCATAACATTAAATTCAAACAGTCCATCGGGAGTGATGAAAGCCGTCTTCTCCTTGTCTGCTGGGTGCATTGGGATGTGCCAGCACCCTGACCGCAGGTCGACAGATGAAAAGTATAATGCAGAATACAAGCAGTCAATGGCGTCATGAATGCGGAGAAGCGGGTAGACGTCCTTTTTAGTGACTGAATTCAAGCGGCGGTAATCTACACAAAATCGCCTTGTGCCATCTTTCTTGCGCACAAGAATTACTGGAGCCGCCCAGGAACTGCACGATTCTTGAATGACACCTTGGTTCAACATTTCGCTTACTTGCTCACTCATGACCTCGCGCTCGGACTGCGCCACGCCGTACAGTTTTTTTTAATTGGATGTGCATACACGGTGTCGATTCGATGACTGGTGCGAGACCCGGGAAAAGAGCACGAACTGATGGGTTTCGAGAAGTCAAAAACGGAGGAATACTTTGATAGCAGATCTTCCAAAGCATCACGTTCTGTGTCGTTCAGATAATTTCTTATCATACCACGCTGTTGAGCATTCACTTGGGATGGTGCGACATTCCGCTGAGGTGCGTCCGTAACCAAAGCTACTGACATTAGCATGTCTGACCTGCAAGAGGCAAGCTTCATTCCGGCTGCTAAAAGAACTGGCTGCGTGGAGCAATTAATAGTCCACAATCGCGTGCAGTCTTTGGTTACCGACACAAACAATTAGGAACCAGGAGAGTTTTCTTGCGCAGTTCGAATAGTTAGGTGTCACGGCTGCATCAAACGTTTCGATCGCACGACGAGAACACGAAACCGGAATGTACTGCATAGACATCGGAGGCACAACAGTATCGTCGCACACGCACAGCACATCTTCACAAACAAAAGGCTCTTAGAAGAACTCAGGCGGTAGGCAGCCCTCAACACTGATCTCGCCCGTGCGGCAGTCTACGGTTGCGCCAAGAGAGAGAGAAAGAGAGAGAAGGCAGAGAGGTTAACCAGGAAAGCTTCCGGTTTGCTACCCTGCACTGGGGAAGGGGAATGAGGAGTTTAAAGGAGAAAGATAGAAGAGAATGATAGGAAAGGTAAGGTGGTGAGGAGCACAGTCACAGTTTCTGAATCAAGTTTGTGTCTCTCATAAAACACATAAGTGCTTTGAAGGATTTGCCGTTAGACGCCTTCTGTGGCCATGGACCGAGGATTTTCTCCTCTGTGAAAGGACGGCTGTCAAGATGGTCCAGAGCCGAACGCAGCGCATATCTTTCGCTTGAAAAAGCAGGGCACTCGCAAAGGAGATGCTGTGTGGTCTTTTCGCAGCCGCATCTTTCACAGTTAGGGCTATTCGCCATTCTCATCACATAAGCGTATTTTTTGGTGAATGCAACACCGAGCCACATACGGCACATCAGTGTTGTTTCGCGCCGCCCTTTGTTAGGGGGAACACGAAGGCGCAGCCCAGGGTCTAGTTCCCTGAGGCGTCGATTGGAAAATTCTCCTTTGTTCCAGGCTGAAAGCGCTAGCTCCGCCGCTAAGGAACGAAGTCGACAAGCTGCGTCAACTCTAGATATAGGAATGTTCACTGTAGTTCCGTCGTTGTGTGCAGAACGGGCAACTTGGTCTGCCTGGTGGTTTCCCTCAATACCGCAATGTCCAGGTAGCCACTGGGAAATTATATCATGACCTTTTGATGTAGCGTCGTGGTATAGCACGCGGATCTCTGCAGTTAGTTGTTCATGTGATCCACGACGTAGCGCAGCTTGAACGCCTTGAAGCACTGCTTTCGAGTCCGTAAAAATGGACCAGACACCTGGAAGTTCCTGGCCGATGTATTCAATAGCTGCACGTAAGGCAGCCAGTTCCGCACTAGTTGAAGAGGTGGGGTACGTCGTCTTGATCCTCAGCACGATGGACCTCGACGGTATCACTACAGACCCCGCGGAGCTTGTTGAAGCAACTGAGCCATCGCTGTAGACGTGTTCACGATTATTGTGCATAGAATACAGGTGACCGAACATCATTTGCTTCAAGGCAGGCAATGGTACACCCGTTTTCTTTTTTACTCCCGGAATAGATAGGTAAACTTTCGGTTCACCTAGGCTCCATATGGGTAAACTCGGTCTTGAAGCTGGAGTGAACTGTGAAGGAATGTAGGTGCGATGAGCTGCTATGGTTTTGGCAAATGCAGTATCTAATTGTTGGGATGGTTGCCAGGTGGTGACGGGAAACCCGGGTGAGGTGTCGTATATGTGTCCTCATGGTTTCAACAGCAATATATGTAGCTATGGGATGCTCGCGGGAGAGAAGAACCGTTGCTGCCGTTGAGGTGCATTTTGGCAGTCCAAGGCAGATGCGGAGAGCTTGAGCTTGCACGTTTTGGAGGATCTCGATGTTCGTCTTCCTAATATTATTGAATATTGGAAAGCTGTACCGCATGTAACCCAGGAAAAGTGAACGGTATAGTTGCAGCATAGAGTGCACTGACGCGCCCCAGGACTTGCCTCCTAGAAAGGAGAGAACATGGGCAATCGCCGTCAGTCTTTTCTTCATACCACTGATATGTGGACTCCGCGAGAGGTTCCTATCAAAGACGATTCCAAGGAAGCGATGACTCTTTTCATAAGGAATAGCTTTGCCATTTATGTATACTGCGTATTATGACATTGATTTTCGTGTGAAGGCCACCACAGAACACTTCTTTGTTGGGATAGTAAGACCCTGTACACGAAGATATGACGTCACAATCGATGCCGCTTTTTGTGGTCTTGCACGAACTTGGGGTCGAGTCACGCTTGAGGCCCAAATGCAAATATCATCCGCATATATGGAGATCTGAGCTAACTGAGGTAGCAGGTTGACTAGGCCGATGAGCACAAGATTGAACAGAGTGGGGCTCAGTACCCCACCCTGCGGAACTCCGCGAGAGGTTCTATGTGACGATGTTCGTCCGTCCTCTGTCTGGATGAACAGTGACCTGTCTGACAAATAACTGCGCATCCAGCTATAAGTTCGTCCTCCGATATCAGCAGTTTCCAGTGCATCTAGGATGGCTTCATGCGTTACATTGTCGTAGGCACCTTTAATGTCTTAAAACAATGCCGCAGTCAATCTTTTCAGATTCTTTTGGACATTGACTGACGTAACCAGGTCTACGACATTATCTATAGAGGAGCGGCCGCGTCGAAACCCAGACATGAAATCTGGATATTTTTCGTGTTGTTCCAAGTATCACTCAATTCTTGTTAATAGCATCCTTTCCATTACTTTGCCGACGCAGCTGGAGAGCGCAATGGGGCGGTATGAATTAATATCGAGCGGTGATTTTCCGGGTTTTAGAAGTGGAATGATACGACTTGTCTTCCATTCACTAGGAACTTTGCCGTCGCTCCATGACCTGTTGTCTGTAAGAGAGCCTGTCGAGCCTCTTCGCCTAGATTGGCAAGCGCAGAGTACGTCACACCATCTGGCCCTGGAGAAGATGACGTTTTACAACAAGCGAGAGCAGCGTCAAGTTCTTCCAGTGTGAACAGTAGATCCATCCGTGAATCATTCGATGGCGGAACATCACTACACTGCTGTGGCGCGAGTGTGTTTGAAGGTCCTGTTATTCTTGGGCAGAATTCTTCGGCTACGTCGACCTCACTGCATCTCTGGTGAAGCGCGATTGATTTGAAAGGGTGTCGTTGTTGAGGTGATGTACGAAGGCCGCGAATGACAGTCCAGATACGTGAAAATGACTTCGGTGGGTCGAGAGTTTCACAAAATGTCCTCCAGTGGTTCGACTCCAGGGATTGAATTTTGCGCTGGATCTTTTTCTGTATGCGCCTTGCGTATGTGAGGTCTAGGCGAGACTTTGTGCGCCGGTATCTACGTTCCGCCCTGCGCCGAAGCGATCGTAGTCGCTGTAGTTCAAAGTCAAAATCTGTGTAGTTTGCTACAGGGTTAAAGGTACAGGTTGCACTCTCCATAGCGTCCTTAATTTTTTGTTCTAGACTCTTGGACAAGTCTTGGGTGCAAGTATCTTCCATAATAGTTTTAAAAAGTGTCCAATCAATACGCCGCATACGTGTCGCTGTGAGAGATGTCGAATGGCCAGTAATGTTGAGGTAGGTTGGGATATGGTCGCTGCCATGAGTTTCTATATCTGTAAACCACCGGACATGTTTTGTAAGGCAATGTGAAACGAAAGTCAAGTCCGAGCAGCTGCTGTAATTAACACCTCTAATATAGGTCGGCGTTCCATCGTTAAGGCAGAGTAGACCATTGTCAGAGGCGAAGGACACAAGCTTTCTGCCTTTAGAGTTCATCCGAACGCCTCCCCAAACGGGGTGGTGAGCATTAAAGTCACCTGTGATTATCCATGGTCCAGAAGTGATGGCTATAAGATCACTTAATCTGTCATCGTCGAAGTGACTTGATGGTACCAGGTATGCAGCCACTAGCATAAATGTCAGGGCGCGACACTTCACGGTCAAACACACATACTGGTTGTCATTGTTCGGGGGAACAGAGTGGAGCACATATGTTAGTTACGTCGTACGTAGAAGACGACTTTGCTGGGTCTGTTGAGTGTTGGCGAAGGAAATGCCTCGTAACCGGAAATTCGCAAAGTATTTGGTAGATTCGGCTCGCAAATAACGAGAACAGGGAACTTATTTTCGTAAACATAGCGTCGAATATCTGAAATCTTGGACTGTAGTCCACGGGCATTCCACTGAAAGATGAATTCTTGCTTGACCTTTTTGTGAAAAGGTAATCCCGAGAAAGTCATGGTGCTGTCTACTGTAAAGCTGCAAGAATCGGTTGCAATGCGTCCAGTACTTGCAAGGCGCTGTTCGCTGCTGGCGTGTGCATGTTCTAAAGCAGGATTCGCACAGCGCTCATCAGAGACTTAAGCATGACAATCACTTGCTTATCTTGGCCGCAGTCTGAAACTTGCCCTTGGGATGGCTCAGTTGGACGGTCGGAGTGTAACAAGGTCTCTGGACGAGTGGGCTTACTTGGATTCGGCAGCGGTGGCCAAGACGTTTCTGGGGCTCCAAGTATCACGTTACCAGGGTGAGGGATGATGTGGGTGGCTGTGGTTGTTGATGGGCAAGCCACAGTAGCGCTGGAGACCTGCTCTTCAGAGGTGGTTACCTTCTTTGACAATCTTTTTCGATGTGAACGACGTCGTCGCACCTTAGCAGTGGCTTCCTTGTGTGTAGAATTGTCTCGAACCATCTGTCGGAGTACTTCCCGCTCAGCCTTTAGCCGAGGGCAGTCCTTCGAAGAAGCGTCGTGAGGGCCATGGCAGTTGGCGCACTTAAAGGAAATCTCTTGGCAAGCGTCGCCGCTGTGTGCCTCGGAGCACCTTGGGCACACAATGGAGTATTTGCAGACGCTGCTGACGTGGCCGATCCTCATGCATTTCCTGCATTGTAGCGGTTTTGGTACGAAGGGTCGGACTGGGTGTCGGAAGTGCCCGACCTTGACGTGTGATGGAATGCAGTCACCCTGGAATGTGAGTCTGATGCAGGGAGACTTTCCAAGGCGCTGAATTCGAATTATTGCAGTGCTGTTAGTCGTGGGCCTGATTAGCATGGGTAAATCAGCGTCACTGATTTCGACGTCCACGTTGTAGATTACGCCAGCCCTGGTCCCGCTCTCTTGCACATCAAGAGGGCGGACGTTAATGCTGCCGAGTTTGTTGATTTTACCCAAACTGTCGAGTGCGCTTCGGTCCGTAACATCAATTGCAATGATGTTTTTGTTGGGGTTTATCCTCACATCCTTAACTCGTCCTGGTACGAGGCTGTCAAGATATATTGATGTGACTTGCCTGATATACCAAGAATTACATCATGTGTGGAGTAGGGTAGCACGACGAATTCCTCAGAAAACACGGTCCCTCCAAGAGACACCTTGGCACTGCACACTCCAACGGGATACAACAAATCGCTACTAACGCTATGGAAATTTGCATTCTGTACCAAGGAAACATCACTTTTGGTCCCAGTAAGTTTTACACGTTAAACTCATAATCGATATTGTCGCACCAGTTCCCACTAATGCCGTTGTAAAAGTACGATCAACAGACACACAAATGTTATTTTTGAGCAGAGTCACGGAAGGAGGTATTTCAGCGAATAGTGAGCTTTCACCGGCGGCCTCACCTCCATCGGTCGCGGCGCCTAGTTTTCCGGAGGAGGGGACTGGGAATGACGCTGTGGGGATGGCGAGCGGCGGGCACGAAAAACGGGCGGTGGAGTCAGACTCCATTCGGAAGTAGGGGAGTGGTTTCGTACGTCACCGCGCTGAAACTGCCCGTGCGGATGAGACGACCAGTACCGACGGTAGTCAGCTGGGTGATCACTGGTCGGGTCTGGACACGTTCGCAGGTCATACCGCTATGGTGGAAGACGGCGGCATTGTCGTGAAATATGGCCTGGGGTGACACACCGGTTACAGACAGGAGTAGGCTGAGGAAGGGGTTGGTCCTGAAAGGATTCGATGTGATGCTGTCAATAAAAGCCAGGATCGCGCTGATCTGTGAACCGGAGTGCTCGCCTAGGTCTTCGCGGCCGAAGATCGTTAGGCTGATCAAGATGTCTAGAAGAAACAGGCTTGCGAAATGTTGCCGCGAGCATTCTTCGAAAGAGGCAGGGTGTGCTGAGTGAACAGTAGAAATCTCAGGCTGCGATTGAAGATTGTAGGCAGGCTCATATTGAAAAGATGGGCGGTAGGATACTGGTGATGTGTTCCGGCAGCGCGAATCGAGGCGGAGTAACTCTTCGCGAATCACCTGGCGGATAGTTGAAATAAGGTCCGGAGAAACATGCTCCTCAACACTGGCGACGGTTGTCACATTGGTAAGCCTTCCAACTTCCAAACTTAGGAGTTACTTGACTGGTCTTTAGTGCTTCGAATGTGCGGATGTCACGGAGGACAGCGGAGACAATCGAAATATCATTTTTGGCAATAAGGAAGTTGTAGACATCAGCTGCGATGCCCTTCAAAGATGCCCAAAAGATGTCTTCCTCGGACATGTGAGAATCGATCATCATCATCATCATCAGCCTGACTATACCCACTGCAGGGCGAAGGCCTCTCTCATATTTCTCCACTTAACCCGGTTCTATGCTAGCTGCATCCACTTGACCCCTGCGAACTTCTTAATCTCATCCGCCCACCTAACTTTCTGCCGCCCCCTGCTACGCTTTCCTTCCCTTGGAATCCAGTTTGTTACCCTAAGCGATTATCGGTTATCCTCTCTTCGCGAGAATCGATGGTTCTGCACAATTTGAGGACCGCTTCGGTATAGGTAGTGCAGGTCTCGACAGGTAGTTGGGCACGATGGGCTCGGCACAAGTGTCTGCTCGGCCTGCGTCTTGCGCGCTAACGAATCGCCGAAACACTGTTTAAGTTCCGTGACACAGCTGTCACATTATGTCAGCGTGTCCTCATGGTTTTCAAACCAGACAAGGGCGGTGTCGGTCAACAAGAAAACGACGTTGTCGAGCTGAGTGGCCAAGTCCCAGCGGTTGTAACGGCTTACCCGTTGGTAGTGGCGGAGCCAGTCGTCAACGTCCTCCCCCGCTGCGCCAGCGAAAGGATGAGGCTCTCGGAAAGGTTGATAAAGGCCGGAACTCGCCTGATTTGATGTGCCAAGAAGCACTGGGTTAGGCTCAGTTGGCGGTGGCATTGTAACGATCACTGGCGGGAGTCCAGCAAGGCGGCGGCTACGACGAGGCTCCAGGGGTGCGTCGATGGCGAAATGACGTGGGATCGAAACCGCACTCTCCACCAATAATGTAACACCTTGTTTCTATGTAAAACAACCTTTTTGAGCCCAAGATATGGTGCACACGAAACAGGCGGCACTTCCACACCCACTCTCTTCTTCTTCTTCTACCTTGATATTTGGCACATACCCACGAAGGGGGTTTGGCCAGGGTTCAGTGTGGACTGCCAAATGTCCTACACGAACTGAATTAGTGTAATAAAGTAATTGACAACTAAACAAAAACAAAAGGTTTAAGATCACAAAAGTTATTGAATGAAAAAATATGATGCAAAAATTTGTAGTTTTGTAAATTTAGAATGCAATTAGCAGGGGAATCTGTCCGTAGCTGTTATGTAGTTATGCAAGTACTGACAAATTTGAGGCAACGCAAATCCTTTCGCACTCGCACCGAAGGAGAGTAGAAGCGGGACCGATAACGTAAATCCCAAGCGTGCAATTGGAGTTTCTAAATGCACCCTCCTCTGATGTGAAAACCTTCGGCAAGCGAGAAGGAAGTGATCGATATTTTCAATTTCCTCTTCTTCGTCCAACTACCTTCGAGTTCCTCATCTTCATTTATCATGTGGACCGTAACAATATTATTCCCATAATGGTATTTCTCTCAACACCTATCTCTTTCCCCGGGAAAAGAGATAGGTGTTGAGAGAAATAACAATATGGGAATAATATATTGCTTGAAGTAGCTTTAGGGGAAATATCATTCTGCTATGTTCTAACTCTTCCCATTTCAATGTATCTTTGGCATGAGCTGCTCTAAACTACCTTTCTCCTACAGGTCTGCCAAGCACGTACCAGAATAATAATGACTGTACTTTATCAAGTTCGATGTTCTCTTTTAAAGTAGGAGCTTCCCATTTGTTACAAGCGTACTTTAGTATTGATTCATTTTGAAGGTAGCGCAAAAAACAAAGACCAAGAGTAGAAGGACACACCACGAGCGTTTCTACTCCTTCTACTTCCTTCTACTCTTGTCCTTGTTTTTTGCACTACCTTCAGAATGAACTATATTTAAATCGCCCAACTTTCAACCTTACTTTAGTATTCACCTGACATATACTTTGTGCCACATATCAATAGTGTCTGAAGGAACTTCTCACGTGTTACGTCTCAGGAAGCCTATAGTCGTTGACACGCTTTAGGGCCAGTATAATCAATATGCCGACTCCAAGATAAAGAACGAACGACAAATACTCTTAGATACATGTATTCTGTGACGTATCTTATGTTCTTTTTATAACGAAGCACTGAACCGCCTATTTCAGTATACCCCCAAAGGTTGACTTTCATTGCCTGTGAATGTCGGCGTTGAATTTTCTAAAACAAACATTCACAAATGGTATAGAAAACCGTATTGCATTACTGGCGGGAAAGTCGTATTGTAATTGTGATTATTTGAAATAAATATAACTCTAAAATTTCACAGGCACTTTCAGGATTTCGACTCTACGGCAGCTTGCTATTACCTGAATGGCGTTGGCTTCGGAATTTCCAGGGCTCTTTCCTACGTACATTTCAAGAACTGGGTGAATTCCAGTCTTGAGAAGGACTTTTGTGCAGCTCGTCAATGTTTTGCTCACTCCAGAGTCCTCAGCAGTAATCGGCCATCCAGCAAGGCCGGACTCTTCCATTATGTTGATCATATGAGTAGGCGCGTCTGCCTGTGATGAAAAATCTTTCGCAGTGGAGAGGTGTGTGTTATCATCTGAGGCCAACCTACTTTAGGTACAGTGTACAAACTAAGAGAGAAACCAGGCAAACACAATTTCTTTCAGTTTAGTACAAGCAGGTAGCTCCCACGTCTGCGCCTGTAAAGTACAAACTAAGAGAGAAACCAGGCAAAAACAATTTCTTTCAGTTTAGTACAAGCAGGTAGCTCCCACGTCTGCGCCTGTAAAGTGTTTGCGGCACTCTTTTGACGCATTTTCCCCTAGCTCTTTTTAAATCTGCCGATGCATACTTCCTAGTTAAATTGGTTAAATCGTCACTGCCATTGCGATAGTTAATAGACGTGCAATGCACTGAAGGAACTGTGCCAAACATTCATACATACGGTGAACAACATTTGGCTTTGACTCGCCGGTCAGGGCAATTTGTACAGGGTTGCGGCATTCAATTTGGAGTTTCTTTGCGTGAGGTAGCTGAGGATATAGTTTGCATGAGGTAGCTGAGCCTGCTGTCAGGCTTTTAGTGTCAAGTGGCACGCAGTCGGTTGAAGCAAAGCATGCACTTAAGTGCTGTATTGCGAACATGAAGAAACCTGACTTCACTATGGCCGAAACATTTTTGCATATATTGGATTGCCTTAAGTTCATTATTAAGAAAGTAATAATTGGTATACCGTAGAGTTGCTCTTACCGCTATATACTGTTATTGCTACCTGACGTGAGACTTGTCATATACCTCACAACGATTGGATTCTCAAACACCGTAATCAAAAACAACTTAGGGTCGACCTGTGAGTCTACTGCAAATTCTTTAACACCTTCCTATCCGGAACTTCATTTGGCATGATGCGCCGTAGTATTCACAGTTACCACAGCATTTAGAGTGGCAACAATCGGTCTTATACAAGGGTTACAGAGGAGCTGCTGATGTTTTGATTACCATGTCGCTGGAACTCAGTGTTCCCATTTTGTTAGCTTATATGATGATGTCACTCGTTAATAATTAGGGGGTATTAATAACGATGCGCCCTTAACGCTGCGCACACTCCCAGACACCCTTAGAGTGAGTGGGGGTAGTTGTTCCGGTCGCAAAGGAGATGCCCTCGACCTGCGTGGCAAGCTCAGCCGGAATTCAACTACATTGTAGTTACAGAAGGGGGTGGCCGTTTGGTGCCCAGCTGTCACCGGTTCAAACCAGAGTAAGGATCGGAGTCAGAAGTAACAAACAAAACACAATTTATCCACAGCGAGAGACGATAGAGAGGAATACACAAAATCACTTGAAATACACAGACGAGAGGTTCACAGCATACAAACGCTAAGCATGCAACTACAGAATGATTCAATAACACAGAGGCTTTACAACAGATCAAACACGAGAGAGACACATAAAGAAACACTAAATTGTTCACCGGGCACTGTTGCAGTCCGACGTCTCAAGAGTCACGATGTGGCCGCCATACGAGACGAGCGCCGCTCCCTTGCAGGTCCGTGGGCTTGCCAGCAGCGGGTGATCCCAGGGAGTCCAGTCGAAACACAGGCGAACACGTCGCAAACACTGACTGACTGACTGCACAAGCGGCGCGGTCTCTTTAAATATGGCGCGCCGCGTCTGTCTGTTAACACGCGCCAAAGCTAGCGCGCACACACACTTAGCTTCGCTGGTTAGAGCGCTCTCTCTTCCTCCCGTCGAGCCGCGCGTCGTCATTGGCTAGGTCCCATAGAAGATTCTTGAATTTTCTGGCGTATTCCAGACCGATGAATCACCGTCCTCCCCGGGCAATGGGAAAGAGGGCGACGGCAACGCGTACAAAGCTACGCGCTCTCCCGCGCGGGGAAGGAGGCTTTTCTCTCTATGCTTTCCACGCAACGCCGCGCGGGCCTCGCGCCGTACCGGCTTGATGAAAATGCGCGCCGATTTCGTGACACTGCCCCTCCCTTAAAGAATATTGTCCCACAATATTCACAACAACCACGAACATCGCGCGCACATGCATGCGCTCACAAATTATACGGGGCAAATGTACACATACACACAATGCACAAATTTCACAAACTGTAATAACACATTACAAAATTCACACATCAATGCCATGAAATTCACAACCATAACAACACACTGTTGTCGGATGCACATAGAAATCAACAACACACACCTATAGGGCTGAAACGTGGAGGCTACCCAAAAGGGTTCTACGTAAGTTGAGGACAACCCAGAGGGCTATGGAACGAAAAATGGTAGGGATAACATTAAGCGATAGAAAGCATGCAGAGTGAGTCAGAGTAATAACTCAAGTTACTGACATTGTAGTGGAAATCAAGAAGCAGAAATGGGCATGGGCATGATATGTAGTGTGAAGAGAGGATAACCGATGGTCGCTTAGGGTAACAAACTGGATTCCAAGGGAAGGAAAGCGTAGTAGGGGGCGGCAGAAAGTTAAGTGGGCCGATGAGATTAAGAAGTTCGCAAGGGTCAAGTGGATGCAGCTAGCACAGAACCGGGTTAATTGGAGAAATATGGGAGATGCCTTCACCCTGCAGTGGGTATAGTCAGGCGGCAGCTGATGATGATGATGATGATGAACCGCATTTTGCGATTAGATCACCCTTCTCAATCTGGCCTAGTCGAAAAAAAAACTACAGAACTGTGTCGAAAATACGACAAAATATCCTGTAGTTCTTTCGTAACCATCAGATTTTTCTGTAGTTCTGTAGTTTTTCTGTAGTATATTTCTGTTGTCTGTAGTTCTGTGGCAATTTTTTGTTGTAACTACAGAAATTTCTGATGTTACTACAGCATGTTCTGTTGTCACAACAGGATTCCCGTCAAAAACCGCACAGAAATTCTGTCGTAAGGTCAGACAATTTTCTGTAATTTTTTCCGACTGGGAGCATTCCACGAGTTGGGGCAAGATGGCATAACTTCGATTCCAGCATTATAAACGAAAGGTTTCCTTTATGGTTGAAAAAGTGCGGAGGTTGCTAATTCCATTAACGTCGCTTATAATATCTGTCGCTGTAAAGTTTGTACACCTAAAAGCCTATTTTGAATAAGGTCATGTCATCCGAAGACGGCCTTGTCTTTTCAGCAGCCTTTTCCATTGTACAGTTTCCGGACAGAAATCATTTGACATTTTCACTTTCTCATTTCTGATCATATATATGCAGCACCACAGTAGCGCAGTGCTGAACGAACAATGACCGGTCATCATGACGCAATATTTCTTCTCAACGGCTGCATAAATTATCACTTTCTGTATGCATTATGCCTGGTTCCAGGCGGTTCTTTTGATATACATTTCGCTCCTTCATTCTGAAGTAACGGAAGAGGGGCACACCTTGTTCAGCACGCACAATGTTAGGCATAAAAAAAGAAGAAATCTTTCTGTGTGCTTGATATTGTGAGTCGCAATTTTCCCAGTATAACCAACATCCTTTGTGCAGATCATTGTTTTATATTATAACGTATTAGGTTCGTGCTTTCTCACAGTCATTCGCCTTTTTGTGAGGTATTGATGGCGGAAAGAATTGATTTTGAACATGATCTCGCCGCATTCTTCAAGCACTGAATGTTAATACTGAATGAAGGTCGCGTTTTACACTACACTGCGATATAGGCTAGCCTCTGCGATCTGAAAGTGGTATATCATAATTTATTTTAATAGTGGCACCCTTTAAACAAAAGAAAACTCTAATTCTTCTGAGCATGTTTTATTTATTATTGCTAACAACCACCGTCTAAAAGCTTACTTACCTACACATGTTTTGTATGCGACGGCTAGTTTTTCTTTGACATCCCGGCTAAGATCGATTGGAGCTATGCTTTCCAGGATACCTAAAATAGAAAGAATGCCATGGTACTTAATGCAGAGGTATTCTGTAATGTATTTGTTATTTCTCTTTTTCCAGTACTTCAGTATAAAAGCTTATTATAGAGAACAAAAGAACCAATTAATGTAGGGAGTATCAAAACGATTCATGTTGCACATACGCGCGAGCGTTACATTTTACAGTATGCAACCGATGTATGAAATATTGGAAGGGCGATTACGATGCGTCCTATAAAGGGAGTTTGTGCGCGGCTGTTTACATATGAGAATGAAGGAAGCAAATAGTCGGTGAGGCCAAAAAAAGCATTGGGGATATTTTTTTCTTTAGTTGTTATTAGCCTGAATACGTGTTGTAAAAACTTTTTAGGATTAAGTAGAGAGAAAAACAGCAAGCCAATGGTGGAACCGAGCCCATTATCTGCAATTATCGCGTCCTGAGCTCTTACCATCTAACCTACTTCGACGGCGGTCCAACCTTCTACTTTCTTGGCTAATAATGTTGCCTGCAACCTAACTTCCTGATATAGCTGTCTCCCTAAAATCATTTATGGCACACATTCAGATCAATAGGAACTAAAAAATAAACAAAAATGTACCCCTCTGCTTTCCTTGGCCTCGCTTATTGTTGGGTTCTTTCATTCCTGAATCATAAGGAGCCCGTTATTT
The DNA here is from genome assembly GCA_023969395.1 of Amblyomma maculatum. NCBI lineage: Eukaryota > Metazoa > Arthropoda > Arachnida > Ixodida > Ixodidae > Amblyomma > Amblyomma maculatum. The sequence continues at coordinate 485,317 of JAJIZL010000094.1, read as the reverse complement.
CCCCTTCAATTTTCGGCTATATATATATA
>JAJIZL010000094.1:444466-484888 GCA_023969395.1 Amblyomma maculatum | reverse complement strand
TAGATTAATGAGCGATGTGTACGCTTCATTTAAAGAAACATTTTATTGGACTCGACGTTTTTTACCAGAAGCTGGCCTTCATCAGGAGTGCGAATGCAAGCGATGCAGGTAGGTTCTATAGGCGAAGAGTGTAAAAAGAAACAGGTGGCGCAGTGGCGTACAATGGCATTGTAGTGGTGGGGCATTTTAAAAAGCAGGTGCAGGCGGGGAGTGAAAAAAAGTGCAGGTGGGGAGTGTAAGAAAAAAAATTAGGGCACATGGAAGGAAGCACAGTAATAGGTATGATCACAGGCGACGAAAGCAGGAATTGTGTGAGCTTCATTGTGTGTATGGTGGGGGAGGCTGACATTCCTTCGGTCTACTGGCAGTAAGCTTGACTTGGCAGTTTGGGTGAGTTTGCGGCAGGAATTCAGGGGGTAAGTGAACTTTTAAGTGGAGAAATAATACCAGGGCTCTCATTTATACCGGCCTGCAGGGCATTCAATTTAAATATAAAGTACGATTATCGTTGTTGCCGTTCGGAGCAGAAGCCGCTCTGGTGCAGAAAAGCTTTGAGTTTGTCGAATTCGTGACTTTTATGTTGCAGGTGTTTGGACAGGGGAAGGTGGGGGAAAGATTTGATGTGCGCGCGATGGTTGTTGAATCTAATTCGGAAGGGGTTCTCGGTCTGCCCTATGTATTGCATTTGACACTCGCCACACTCGAGCATATATACCACGTTCCTGGAGTCACAAGGAAAATTTCCGCGGATGGAGTGTTTAAAATGGAGTGTGTGCTCTTTCCCGTGGTCGTTGTTTGCACGTGTTTGCAAACTTGGTATCTAATCTTTCCGCGCGGCATACAACCCACAAGATCTGCTTTATCTATAGTACAGTGTACTACATAATTTTGTATATTTTTTGGTCATCTGTATGTAACCCGCGGAACCACAGAAAAAAATTTGGAGAGGCGATCACTTTATTCGATGATGTTAAAGTGCTCTTTTTAGTATTTTGTTGATGTTCGGAAGGTTGTTTGCGAAAGTTAAGATCTGATTTGAGCGGTGTTCATTTGGTGCTGCCGGCCGGCCTTCCCCAAATGTTTCATTGCGATCAATTAATCCCGCTTTTCGGATGGCATCATCAATAATAGTTGGCGGATAGTGCTGGTGTTTCAGAACCTCCCGCATGCGGTTGGAATTTTCCTTAAAATCTTCTGAGCGTGAGCAGATATGTTTGAATCTTATTGCCTGAGAGTATGGAATTCATGTTTTGCAGTGGCGCGGGTGGCAGCTTTTAAAATGAAGGTATTGTTGTCTGTCCGTGGGTTTTCTGTAGACATTGAAGATTAGTGCCCCGTCTGCAAATTGAATTAATACGTGCAGGAAGTTAATTTGAGTGGAGGAGTAGATATTTTTGTGAATGAGATACTGGGATGTATGTTGTTAAATGAGGTAAAGAATTGGATGAGTTCATGCTCGATTTCTGTCCATATGATAAATATATCGTCTAGGAAGCGTTTATAAAAAAGCTTTTTTTTTTTTTTGGGGGGGGGGGGGGGGGGGTACGAGCGTAGGAAGTCAGATTCAATGTGATCCATGAATACGGTGGCATAGTTTGGCGCCATTTTCGTTCCCATGGCTGTACTACTGGTTTGTAGGTAATACGAGTTGTTGAATTCGAAGGAATTGAGTTTTAGAACCAGATTAACGAGTGACGCGACGGCGGTTGGGCTAGGGGAGTTTGGGGCTTTGTGTTTTTCATATGATGTGATCAGAGCTTGGATCCCGTCCTCTTGCGGAATGTTCGTGTAAAGGGACACCACATCAAGGGTCACTAAAAGGGCACCTTTGGGGGCAGTAAATTTAGATAACTCTTTTACGAAGTGATTAGTGTCGCGTATGTAAGATGTATGTTTGGGAGGGATATGTTTGATGAGGGAATCGATGTAGCTAGATATTGGTTCTGTGAGCATGCCAATGCCGGATACGATTCGTCGACCGGGATGATTTTCTTTGTGCGCTTTCGGGAGCATGTAGAAACACCCTAGGGACGGATCAATTGCCTCTAGTGCCTTACTTACTCGCGGTAGTATTTCCTCTTTCTCTTTGAGTTGCTTTAGAGTTTGTGTTATAATTTCCCGGTGTTCTGCAGTGGGATCTGATGGGAGTAAATTAAAGAAATTTGAGTTGATTTGGCGATATCCCTCGTTAATGTAATCATCTTTGCTTAAAATTACTACACCACCACCCTTATCGGCAGGTTTGATGACGATTTCCGTTCGCTGGCTAAGTGATGTTAAGGCGCTACGTTTTTTTTTTTCGAAATGTTAGAGGGTCCGGGCATGTAGGTCTCGAAAGCGCGAAGGATGTCCCACTGTACAGCTTTTATGTACAAGTTCTGATATTTTCCCCTCCCAGATCTAGGGGTCCACTGTTCCTGAGACCGGGGAAGTGAGGCAGAATTACTGTTAGGTTTTTCGAAAATATTCCTGTAGTCTTAGGGTTCGTGAAAAATTGTCTAGATCCTTAAGAAATTTATATTCGTGATATCTTCCCATATTTGGGCAGAATTTCAATCCACGGGATAGGAGTTCGTGGCTCCAAGCCAATTTATGGGCATTGAAAATGTTGTTCATTGACGGAATTAAATCTACAGAAAAGCCTTTCAGTACCATATTCCACTCGAGATAAATTTTAAGGGCATTTACATAGAGCTGGTGCCTGATTCGTTTGTCTAAAATTTTTCTTGCTTGCTGGAGGCGAAAAACACCTCCTACGCGACCGGCGGGTCTTCTCCAGCCAATCGAGTCACCGAGTGCTCAGTTTCGTACAATTGAAATGAATTTCTTGGGCCCATTTCCGACGTCGCAATCAGGCAAAGAGTACATTATTATAGTGACGGACTATCTAACGCGCTACGCAGAGTCCTGCGCCCTTCCGTCTGGAGGGATCCAAATGTTTCATCGAGAGCATTGTCCTCCAGCACGGTGCCCCAGAAGTGCTGATTACTGACCGTGGCACCGCGTTTGTGGCACAACTCAATCAGGCGATCTTGCGCCTAAGCTGCACCAGCCACCGCCGAACCACAGCTTATCATCCGCAAACTAATGGACTGACGGAGAGGCTCAACAGAACTATAGCCGATATGATCGCCATGTACGTGGACGTCGGCCATCGGAACTGGGACGAGGTACTGCCCTACGTCACGCTCGCTTATAATACCGCAGTCCAGGAGACCAGAGACACCCGTATGTCCCCCTTCCAGCTGGTGCATGGGAGGCAAGTCATCACCATGCTTGACGCTATGCTGCCTCACGCACCGCCAGACGACGTAGCTGATGATGCCCAGCTAGTACGCGAACGCGTGGAGGAGGCTCGCAAACTGGCCAGACTCCACATACGACAGCTCTTCACTACAACCTCCAGAGACGCGACGTGAATTTCCGTTCCGGAGTCAAGGTGTGTGTGTGGACACCGGTTCGCCGTCGAAGGCTTTCAGAAAAACTCATGAAGTGGTATTTCGGGCAGTACACAGTTGTCTGTCGTGTCGGTGAAAGTAATTACGAGGTGCTGCCCTATGTAACGCAACCGTCGTCACGCCGTTCCTCGCGTCCTGACATTGTGCATGTAGTGCGGCTTAAGCTGTATTACCAGTGATCATCGACAACCCTTCCTTTCACTAGCAAACGTTCCGAGACCATGTATGCTTCTGCGCGGCGGTTAATTCATTTTGTGTTTAGCATCGGGACGGTCCTTCTTTTCGGAGGGAGGCAGCGTAGCCGAAGAAGAAGTGCGAGCATTCCGTGAAAAAGAAGACGCTGATGCGGGCGATCTTTTCAGTGTTCTGGGTATCCCCGCCGTCGAACTGGTTCCTGCTGCCACCCTGCTGACCTGCGGTCGTTGTCATCGTCCCGTACCTTGTCTAGGACGTGACCATATACACACGTATATATATATATATATATATATATATATATATATATATATATATATATATATATATAGTAACACTCTTGACGTCCCTACCTAACGTAACTTCTGACTCCATGGAATGGCGCATATGAAGCAGGAGGCACTTCAACTCACACCCCCATCTTCTCCGTCCTCCAACACCGAGTTGCTCACCATCATTTATCTAGTCTGTGATATTTGCTCCCCTTTCGCTAACGAAGCCCTCCGGACGGATCTGATGTCATGAGAATGGCACTTTTTCAAGCGGGCGACATGGGTCATGGCGGATAGCCCGACTGAGGAAGTTTCCGCTAAGCACGGATCGTCATCACAGGAAAAGGGAGGATGGTGTCGAGGGTATGCAGAGGGAAGCTGGCGTACAGTAGGAAGAAGGTACTGTATCTATGGTCTCATGTCTGGCAGTGTTGAATGCGTATGTGATGAATGGAAAAACACAGTCTCAGGTTTCATAGTCTGAAGCGATGTGCACTCCAAGCTTATTGGTGAGAGCTCTGTAGGTGCGTTCTGTTAAACCACTTGTCTGAGGGTGATAAGGGGCCGAATCTCTGAAATAAGATGCACATAAACAGAGTTCTTCAATTACATCATCATTAAACTGGCAGCCTCTGTCACTTATCACAACTCTAGTGGGACCATGTCACAAGATTACTGAATGCAGCATAAAAAGAAAAGCTTGGTACGCTATAGCGGTGGGAAGAGCGGTCTTCTCACAGTAGCGATTAAGATGTTCCGCCAACACCAATCCAATAATTGCCTCCTTGATATTTGGAAAAGGACCAAAATAGTCGACTCCGACATTCTCAAAAGGTGCCTTGGGCGGTGCAACGGGGTGAAGCATTCCGGGGGCAACACCAGTAGAATTTTTGTCGCTCTTGCACTTTGGAGAGCTGGCCATAAACTGGTCAAGCGTGTGGCGCATCCGCGGCCAGTACAATCGCTCCTGAATCCGGTGCAAAGTTTTCGCAGGTCCCAAGTGTCCCAAAGCTGGATAATGCGTAAAAGAGAAATACGGAGGCTTGCTGGTACAACCAGCAGGGACCGATGGCCGGTGTCTGAGTAAAGTTCCTTCTATAGCAGGCCATCGCATAAGCAGAACTGGCTGTTCGAGGTTGGGCCCTGAGCAGCATTTAAGAACGGCTCAAGGTGATGATCGTTGTGTTGCTCCGTTCGAAAGGCGCGAATATTTGAAAATCTCGCAGATAAAGGCGATGTAAAGGTCGAAGTCGTCCGCGTCTTATTTCGTCGTGGGAAATGGCAACCAGGAGAGACACTCGGCAACTGCGTGCCGTCGAGCACATCTGTATGATATGCTACACTAATACTTTTGCAAGCGAAGTGCCCAGATGGCCTTGCTGCCAGACAGATCACGGAGAATGAGTAACAAGCACAGGGAATGGTGACAGGTCATTACTATGAATGACGGTCCGTATAGGAAGCAATGAAGCCGCTGCATGGCGAAACAACCGCTAGATATTCCTGCTCAGTGATGGTGTGGTTGCGCTCAGTTTTGCTGGGAATACGAATCTCGTAAGCAACCTCACGTCGTGGTCGTCATAACACTGAACGAGCACAGCACTGATGCCCATACCACTTGCGTCTGTACGTACTTCCGTTAGAGCAGAATGGTTCTACTGCCGTAAGAGCTCATGCGTTTTTTTATTGCGAAAGCAGTGCTACTTTCACTTTTCAGCTTTTCGCGTAGCGAGGCGGTAGCTACCATTGATCTTTAGCGTTACCTTTGGCGCGCCTCCAAGCACAGCTGCGCAAAAGCAGGGGCCCCAACTCGCGCCGTCAACTCGCGAGGCGGTAGCTACCAAACGCAGTCGAACTCCCGCTCCCTCCGTGAGGGAGTGCTACAGCCGGAGTGACGTCATCCCATCTGCCGCAAAAACAGGGCCCCAACTCGCGCCGTCCACTCGTGACGTGGTAGCTACCATCATCATCATCATCAGCCTGACTATACCTACTGCAGGGCGAAGTCCTCTCCCATATTTCTCCACTTAACCCGGTTCTGTGCTAGCTGCATCCACTTGACCCCTGCGAACTTCTTAACCTCATCCGCCCACCTAACTTTCTGCCGCTCCCAGCTACGCTTTCCTTCCCTTGGAATCCAGTTTGTTACCCTAAGCTACCATCGGTTATCCTCTCTTCGCACTACATGTCCTGCCCATGCCCATTTATTCTTAATTTCCACTATAATGTCGGTAACTTGAGTTATTTCTCTGACCCACTCTGCACGCTTCCTATCTCTTAATGTTACTCCTACCATTTTTCGTTCCATAGCCCTCTGGGTTGCCCTCAACATAAGTAGAACAATCTTGGTTAGCCTCAACGTTTCAACCCCATATGTGAGTACAGGTAAGATGCAACTGTTATATACTTTCCTGTTTAGCGATACCGGTAAGCTGCTAGTCATAATCTGCGAGTGCTTGCCAAATGCGCTCCATCCCAATCTTATTCTTCTTGTTATTTCCTTTTCATGGTACGGATCTGCGGTTACTACCTGTCCTAAGTAGACATATTCGCCTGCTACTTCCAGTACTTCGCTACGTAATGTAAACTGCTGTTCCTTCCCGAGGCTGCTGAACATTACCTTAGTCTTCTGCATATTGATTTTCAAGCCTACCTTTCTACTTTTCCTGTTTAGGTCACCAATGATTATTTGCAGTTCATCCCCCGAGCTGCTTAGCAAGGCAAATCGCAGATTACTGAGGTATTCTCCATCTTCCGTTATCCCTAACTGCTCCCATTCCAAGTCTCTGAATACTTCCAACTAAGCAAGCTGTGAATAGTACTGGGGAGATTGTGTCTCCTTGCCTAACACCTTTCTTTGTGGGAATTTTGTTACTTTCTTTATGCAGAACTATGATTGCTGTGCAGCCACTATATATATTTTCCAGCAGTTTCACGTATGGCTCGTCTACCACCTGATTTCGCAATACCTGCATCACCGCCGAGGTTTCAACTGAATCAAATGCTATTTCGTAATCAATGAATGCTGTGTATAAGGGCTGGTTATATTCTGAGCATTTTACTAACACCTGATTGATGGTATGGATATGATCGATAGTAGAGTACCGTTTCCGAAAACCTGCTTGATCCTTCGCTTGATTGCAATCTAAGGTTGTCCTGATTCTATTAGCGATCACCTTAGTAAATACCTTACACGTAACAGACAGTAAGCTTATTGGTCTGTAATTTTTGAGGTCCTTAGAGCCCCCTTTCTTATGAATGAGTATAATGTTTGCGTTCTTCCATGGTTCCGGTACCGTCGATGACACCAGGCACGGCGTATACAGGGTTGCCAGTTTTTCTAGCACGATATTCCCCTCGTCCTTCAGTAAATCTGTAGCTATCTGATCCTCTCCAGATGATTTCCCCCCTTTTCATAGTTTTTAATGCTTTCTTGACCTCGTCCTTCGTCACTGGTGGAACGTCTGACTGTTTTTCTCTACCACCAATCTCGTTATGGTCCTGACTTATTTTGCTACTGTAGAGATCCGTATAGAACTGCTCGGCTACTTTGACTATCTTGTCCATATTCGCGATGACTTTGCCCGCCTTGTCCCTTATCGCATACATCTGGTTTTTGCCTATGCCCAGTTTCTTCTTTACCGCTATAAGGCTTCCCCTGTTCTTTACAGCATGCTCAATTTTCTCCATGTTATACTTTCTTATATCGGCCACCTTGCGCTTATTGATTAGATTTGATATCTCGGCCAATTCAATCTGGTCTGTTGGATTGGAAGCTTTCATACTCTGGCGTTTCCTAATAAAATCTTTAGTCTCCTTAGCTTACCGGTATCCTCTCTAAGTATCCTACCGCCTACTTCTACCGCACATTCCATAATGATATCTCTGAAATTACTGTTCATTGCTTCTAGGGTAATGTCGCCATCCTCGTTTAGAGCTGAATATCTATTTTGTAGCGAGATCCTGAACGCTTCTGCCCTCCCCCTCACCGCTAATTCGTTGATGGGTTTCTTTCTTACTAATCTGTTGCGTTCCTTCTTCAGATTTAGGCTAATTTGTGACCTCACCATCCTGTGGTCACTGCATTGCCCTTTCCCAATTACCTCTACATCTTGCATAATGGTAGGGGTTGAACACATTATGAAGTCAATTTCATTTTTAGTCTCCCCGTTAGGACTTTTCCATGTCTATTTCCGGTTCTTCCGTTTGCTGAAGAAGGTATTCATGATTCTTAAGTTATTGCGTTCTGAAAACTCAACTAGTAACTCCCCCCTGCTATTGCTAGAACCAATGCCATAGCCACCTACTGCCTGGTCTCCTGCCTGCTTTTTCCCTACCTTGGCATTGAAGTCGCCCATTAGTACAGTATACTGCGCCTTTACGTTTCGCATTGCCGATTCTACATCTTCGTAGAAACTTTCAACTGCCTGGTCATCATAACTACATGTAGGTGCATAGGCCTGTACAACCTTCAGCTCATATCGCTTATTAAGCCTAATTACGATGCCTTCCACCCTCTCATTAATACTATAGAATTCATCTATATTACCCGCTTTATACTTATTGACAAGAAAACCTACTCCTAGCTGTCGATTCTCTGGTAAACCTCGATAACACAGTACATGCCTATCCTTCAGTACAGTATATGTCTCATTCGGCCTCCTAACCTCACTAAGCGCTATGATATCCCATTTCATACCCTCTAGTTCCTTTTTTAGCACTGCTAAACTAGCTTCACTAGCTAGGGTTCTAGCGTTAAACTTTGCCAGAGTCAGTTTCCAATGGTGGCCTGTCCAGCGGAGCCAGGAATTCTTAGCACCCCCTGCTGCGTCACAGGTCTGATCGCCGCCGTGATCAGTTGTTGCGCAGATGGAGCTGATCATAGGAGGTTGGGGCCAATTACTGCACCAGGGTGTCCAACTCCTGTTCTGGTGAGGGAGTGCGTGTCCGGAGTGGTCGCCGACATCAGGTCGCACCCCAAACCTGTTTATGCAACTCCATGGACACGCGCATTTGTTTTTTAAGTCCCGCGGAGAATTGCGCGGCAGCGGCATTTGAGCCCCAGTCCTCTTGCATGCGAGGCGGATGTTATACCGCTACGCCACCGCTGCTGGCCCCCAACCGGTATCGGTTGGGGGCCCCCAACAGATAGCTCCCAACCGCGGCCTAACTCCCTCTCCTACAGCAGCTACCGCCGGGGGTGCAACGTTGGATGCTATAGGAGGTGGCCTAGCGGCAGGTGGAGTCAACGTAGTCTCCAGTGATGTTTTCATTTCTGCTGGCGTAAAGAATGTCGTTGCAGCCGGTGCCGGAGCGTCAGTTGTACATTCTGCCTTAACCTCACCCACAACCAAGTATATCGTTGCAGCCACGGCACTCCTTGCCTCGCTACTAGCTATTCATAAAATAACCAGGTTGCACCCCGCAATAAACATTAGTTGAACCATATGCTGAGGCCAGAGTGAATCACTGCATAACCATAAGCATAACCACAAGCACCACAACCAGCTACACCACCAGCTGAACCTAGGCGTTGCCATATGCTATTGCTTTCGCAATTAAAAGGCTTAACTAAGCTAAGCCACTGCCAATTTTTAGTAGAAACTTCAATTCTAGGAAAGATGAGTCGCATTCGAAGATACACTGGAATGGAGCGTCGTCTTTATGCAGTAGACACGTGAGCGGGTAGGCGACGTCTGCAATGGGAGGGATGCGACGTCGGAAATATGAGCAAAGCCCCGCCCCGAATATCTGCGGAGCTCCTTTACATTCCGAGGTTGCTGAAACGCGGCAAAGGCTACGGTCTTTTGACGATCAGGCCGGACACCGTCACTATCGACGAGGGGACCAAGCACCAATGCCTGTCGCTCAGCAAAACGGCACGTTGAAGTCAGAACAAGGCCAACTTGGCGCAAGCAGTCCAGCACGAGCACTAGGCGGTTGTTGCGCTTTGTGAATGTCCAGCCAAGGATGGCTACTTCTTCCAGATAGCAAACACAGCCTTCCCATTTCAGTCCACGTAAAATGGAATACATGAATATTTCAAATTTTGCGGGCGCATTGCAAAGGCCGAAAGGCATAATATTAATTTTGAACAGCCCATTGAGAGGGATGAAGGCAGTTTTCTCCTTATCTGCTTTGTGCATTGGGATGTGCCAGCATCCTGACCACAGGTAGACAGATGAAAAGTATGAGGGATTATACAAGCAGTCAATGGCGTCATCAATGCGGGGAAGCGGGTAGACGTCGTTTTTAGGGGCAGAATTCTGGAGGTGGTAATGAAAACCAAAACGCCATGTTGCATTTTTATTTTGCACAAGAATTACTAGCGCCGTCCAGGGACCGCACGACTCTTAAATGACACCCTGTTTCAAATTTCACTTACTTGCTCATTGATGACATTGCGCTCGGACGGCTCCACGTGCTACGGTTTTTGGCAAATTTGATGTGCATAGCCGGTGTTAATGCGATGACTGGTACGTGACTCGGAAAAGGAGCCTGAACTGGTGGCCTTCGAGAAGTAAAAAAACGGATAAATACGTCAACAGTAGATCTTTCAAAGCATCACACTCTGTGCTATTAAGGGGATTCCTGATCATTCCACGCAGTTGTGCATTCACCGGGGATGCTGCGACAGGCCTCTTCGTCACATCCGCAACCAAAGCAACTGATATTGGTGCGTCTTCCCTACAAGAGGCAAACTTCATTCCAGCTGTAAAAATAATTGGCTGCGCGTAGCAATTACTTATCCACAATCACGTGCAGCCCAGGGTTACCGACACCAAGCAATGAGGAGCCAAATAGATGTCTTTGTGCAATTAGAATAGTTAGGCATCGCTGTCGCATCAAATGTCCCGATTGCACGAGAATACGAAACCGGAATGCACTACATGGATATCGAAGGCACAATGGTATCGTCGATCATGCAAAGTGCATCACCACAAACAAGAGGTTGCTCGAAGAATTCAGGTGGAAAACAGCCTTCAACACTTATCTGCGCCACACATGCGCAGAACATCGGTACAAAGAAATGCATTATGCATGGTCTGGGGTGTACGGTGAATTCCGCCCAAAATACGGATCCTCCAAGACACACCTTAGCACTACACACTCCAACAGGGTACAACAAATCACCACTAACGCTATGAAAATTTGCAGTTTTTCCCAAGAACACATTACTTTGTGTCTCAGCATGTTTTCAAGAGATAAACCCATAAATATTGTTGCACCCGCGTCCACTAACACCACTGTGGACATACTGCCAACAGATACTAGGATCTTGTTTTTGACTATATTCACGGAAGAAGGTATTTCTGTGAGTAGCGATCGTTCTCCGGCGGCCGCACTTCCATCAACCACGGCGCCTATTTTTTCCGAGGTGGTGACTAGGAGCGCCGACGCGGGGACTGCGAACGGCACGGAGGAAAAACTGGTGGTGGAGTCAGCCTTCGGTCGGTAGCCGGGGAGCGGTTGCGTGCTCCACCGGCCTGAAACTGGCCGTGTGTAGGGGACGGCCAGTATCCAGAGGAGTCGACTGGCCGTGCCTGGGTACCCTGGTCGGTCACACTTATATGGTAGATGACGGCGGCCTTTTCTTAGAGTATGGCTCGGGATGCCGCACCGATAACAGACGGGAGTAGGGCGGAGAAGGCGTTGATCCTGAAAAGACTCGATGTAAGGGTGTCGAATGTAGCCAGGGTCGCGCTTATCTGTAAACATGGGAACTCGCCTAGGTCTTCGAGGGCGAAGGTCGTTGCTCTGATCAAGATGTCTAGAAGAAACAGGGCTGGCGAAATGTTGCCACAACGATTCGTTGAAGGGGTAGGGTGTGCTGCGCGAACAGAAAACTTTTGCTGTGGTTGCAGCGTGTAGGCGGGTTCACACGGAAAAGATCGGGATGACACTGGTGAAAGGTGTAGGCTGCGGGAATCGAGCCGGAGGAGCTCTTTACGAATTATCTACCGGATAGTTGAGGTAAGGTCTGCGGAGACATGTTGTCCACGGTGACGACGATTGTCAGATTGACAAGCCTTTCAAACTTTGGCATTATTCGAGTGCTTCGAATGTGCGGATGTGACAGAGGACAGCGGAGACAGTCGAGATATTCTTAGCGACTCGCAAGTTGCAGACATCTGCAATGCCCTACTCAAGATGCCCGCTTTGCCCTCATCTGACATGTGAGAGTCGATGGTCTTGCACAATTTGAGGAGCGGTTCGGTATAGGTAGTGCAGGTCTCGCCAGGTCGTTGGGCATAGGCGATGGTCTGCTCGGCCTATTTCTTGCACGCGGATGAGTCTCTGAAACAGCGCTTAAGTTCAGTGACAAAGCGCTCCCATGTCATCAGCGTGTCGTCGTGGATTTCGAACCAGATAAGGGCGGGGTCGGTCAGGAAGAAAATGTCTTTGTCGAGCTGAGTGGCTCAGTCCCAGTGGTTGTAGCGGCTGACCCGTTGTTAGTGGCGGTGCCAGTCGTCAACTTCCTGTCCATCTGTACCAGCGAAAGGGCGAGTCGCTCGGAATGGTTGATAAAGTTCGGAAGTCGCCTGCCTTGAAATGGCAAGAAGCACGAAGCTAGGCTCCGCGGTGGCGGCATGATAATGAGCTGTGCTAGACAACAAAGGCTCTACCCTTGAAAGCCTCCCGAATGGCTCTCAAGGGTAGAGCCTTTAAAACTCCCGCAGCGACAACAAAGACTCTAACCTTGAGAGCCATTCGGAAGTTACTGTAGCCGCTTTTTGTATGACAATAAACCGCTCCATGTTTTGATGGGATTTTTCTTTTGTGTCATGTCGTGTGCAATAGCCAGCCAATAACGAAACAAAATCCGGGGTGGGGCGCAGTCGTAAAGCGTTGGACTGGAGATCCAAGGGATGTAGTTTCGATTGCCCGGTGGAAGACAAGGTTTATTAATTTTTTTTTATTTATCGGCTCAATGCATGGTGATTGGGAATTAGAATTCTGGTTGATCGTTTCAAATTTGGCGCATACTGACGCGAAACTCGGCTCTGACCCGTGTAGTGAAGTTTTACGCTACAAAAGAAATAATATTTGTGCCAGCGGATAAGAGCACAATGCATAAAAAATCCCAGTAATACAGAACGTCACATTACCTTTCAAGGTTTCCAGCAGCTCATCGGCAAGCCTCTCGATTTCCCCGTAGGAAGACCTATGCTCTGGAATCTCATGCTTCTGCTGCCATCCTCCACACGCGTATGCATAAAAGTCCACGCAAGGGTCAACAGATGTGTTGAGTGCGGCGATAATTAGCTTGGCTGGAACGAAATTTCGCATATATGTCAGTTTGTGCCCCACTCATCAAATTGGTCACAGCTATCTGTTGAACAGGCGGTAGAGGGAACGTTAGTCCCGTTATCAAGCCTGACTTGAGATTCTGAAAAAATGAAAGTGGAGCAGTATCTCGAAAGCCAGGTAAAATATCGGCAGAAAATTTTCCTAGGGCATATATTTCATATTATAACCAAAATGAATGTCAACTTCTAGTTTCGTGGTTCGGGGAAGTTCTAATTAAGAAGCTCTCGAGGCATAAATATATACAAAAGCTTATTACTATTTTGTAGCGTCTTTAATATAGATGTGTTTGCAGGGCTTGAAAGGAAGCGCGCAAAATTGCAGTCGTTACGCGTGCAGACGTGAAACAAGCTTTCACGTGATTACGATTTCCTACCGCCTTTCAAAAAACACAAACTATTTTGCATCGAATAAAGTTACATACCACCAGCCACCTCGTCCTCCAGTTAATTATGTACAACCCAGACCGCTTCACTGCAAAGACACTTTATATCTCGCCCCATTCCTACTTTTCTCCCCGATATTTAGGATGCTGGTCACACCACCAGTTTCCTGCGTGTGAGAGAGTCGCTGTGTTTTTCCTTCCTCACATTACTCACTAGCAGAGACTCGCAAAGAAGGCGGAACATGTAGTGCATCACCTTTTTTCTGCGGTCCTTATTATTCTTGCTTTCTTCATTTTACCTCCATCACCTGTGCAAGTTAGCAAAATTCCTATTCACTCTCTATGGAAGCTTAAAGCGGTCTGGACAGGACAGATAAACACGTCAACCTTTCTATAGTTTCTGCTCAATGTTCACTTTGTCCGTGTAGCACCCAAAGATAGGAAGCGAATTTTCAGGCACCTGGCCGCGCACCTACTTGTTAGCTTCCTGCCTTCGTACTGTTAGGTTTATGGAACTACACTGCAGCAGGCCTTAAGACACCAGCGATAAACCCATTGATTACACCACCGCGGTAAAAACGCGAACTTTCTACGTATACAGAGCGCTGAAAAGCTGTAAAGTAAAGGGAAAATTCAAGTCGAAACATAGGAGTTAGATGCCTGTTTTCATTAAGAGGCATTTTTCACTGGCGAAATACATGACCAGACCTCTTTTTCCTATGATAGTACCGCTACTAATTTATGCAGATGAATTACACAGTAATAAATAGAAAGGAGAAAACCACCATCATTCAACAAAACATTAAATAAGGCACATGCGATGGGGGATGTAGTGGCTGGTACATGCTCCTACTAAGCAAGGTACCTTCAATTGTGGCCACACGATCACGGCAAACCGGAGAGCTAACGAGCCCGTGCCACACAGCCTCACGATACATAAAGACAGACTCTGATGCTGAGGAAAACAGGAGTCTCGACCAGTAAGATGCGTAATTAGCCAGTAATTAGCTTTGTTGACGCAGAAGGAATTAATACTTAGAGGGTTTGAAAATAACAAATTGACCCGAGGTATTCTCATAGATTTCTCGGAAGCATTCGACAGAATTGACCACGAAATTTTGTCTACAAATTTAGAGCATTATGGGTTTCATGGAGTTTCTAGTAATCTTCGCAAGTCATATTTAAACCGCCGTACGCAATGCGTCGTGATTAACGAAGGTCACTCTTCTCTATTAAATGTCACTTCTGGTGTGCTGCAAGGCAGCATACTCGGACCGGTTTTATTTAATATCTATACATAAATGATATAGTAAACACCAGCACACTTGCATCTTACATCATTTATGCGGATGACACAAGCATTTTTTTCCAGTCAGCTAGTATTGAAGAACTCACTGATTTCGCAAAAGTTACACTTGCAAAATTCTCTCAATTGACTCAGATAAATAGACTACAAATTAACGTTGCTAAAACAAAATCCATATTTTCTCCTGGGCAGAATGTTGTTAGTAGGGATATTGACATAAAACTCGGTACCGAACAAATACAAGTCGTTAAAGAATGAATGAATGAATGAAGCCTTTATTGAAGGGAAGGGATGACTCTCGGCCGCTGTTTGGGTTCTTGGGGAGTTAGGAGGGATGGGAGTGTAACTTCGTTTTAACGGTTCTTCAAGCTGTTGCTTGTTGCTTGCCATGCGGCCGATCTTCGCGCTGTAAGTCGACCTCTCTCACACTACTCGAAGCAGGCCGCTCTCACTGCCGTATGTAGCAATAGAGTGTTGTATTTCGGTGCTTGATATAACCTGACCTGCTAATGTGGGCATGTCGTCGTGTGGAATATGCGTAATTTTGTTTCTTCCTCGTGAAAACGATGGACATTGCCATATAAGATGTTCTAGGTCTGCTGTACACTGTTCCTGACAGTGCGTGCATATGTTGTGTTTGAGTGTTTCGTGTCTTCGGAGAGACCACTTGTCAAGTATGTGCGGTGTGTATGCAGCGTTTGTTATTACTTTGTTGAGAAATATCTCTTGTGGTCGAGTGAGCCCTTTCGTGTCCTCAAACACCGGCGTTGGTGTCGCTTCATGTAATCTAAGCTTACTGTCGTGTTTTATTTTGGTGCGTACATAGTGCATCATCGATCTGCCAGGGGAGCCTTTAGTGAGCATTATTTGGTAAGAATTTAAGTCTATCGGTTTAGGCATGGAGTTGGGGTGTGGGGCATTGTACGTTTCAGCAAGCCCACCCGCTTGCGCGGTGGGTGTGACGTTCAGTCGACATCTAAATTGGAATGCCCACGTGAAACGCGTGGCGGGAAACCTGGCAAGAGCTTGTGGCGTTTAGAAGTTTAGAATGATGCTTCCGTCTAAAATTAGGGTAATTCTTTATAACTCAGTGTTTGCTCCCCATATTAACTATTGCAGTCTTGTATGGACCGACACAACTCAATCCAACCTTACCAAATTAATGCTATTACAAAAGAAAGCAATTCGTCATGTAGCAAATGCCTCATATGACGCCCATACAAAATAACTTTTTGCTTTGTTTAATGTACTCCCCATACATCAGTTACGTAAACTTAACCTTGTTATGAAGTAAAAACACAGTGTTCAAACAATGAAGCTTTCCTCAACTTATGCAATTTACATCGACCTTTAGAAGTGCCCTACATATTCAGAAACGGAGAATACTGGTCTATACCCTCTTCCCGCACTAATCAGGGTCGACACATGCTGCAATACCACATGCCTACATATTTGAATTTCCTACAAAATAAAAATATAGATATAAATAACCTTAGCAAATACAATAGTGGCAGAAATACCTTATTCTTGAAGACATATGGGTTTAATTATGTTCATTTCTCCGCCACAAATTGCTTTTGTACTGCGGTTGTATTGTAACTTTTTTCCATCGTCTATTTTCCTGCTTCTATTACATGAACTTGTGTACACCCGATTGTATCTTGCCCTTTGGAGCTGCTGGCGCGATTATTTTGCTTTCCTGTTAGATATGTTTCTTTGTTTTCTGTGCGTTGAACTGGGAGTTGGAATGAATTGTAACAGTCTGTTGGCCTTGTCAATCAGGGGTGGGAGCCTCGTCAAGCTACTGCGTTTGTAGCTTTTTGCTCCTACCCTAGCATTTCTTTTCTGTTCCTCAGGACAAAAAAGCTGAATAAAGTTGATTTGATTTGATTAGTGGCCTGCTGCGACTCCTAAGCCAGCTTCAAATCGCATAGAAGTCCTGGCTGTCAGGAACTGTCTTTGAGTCCGACCTTTATAACACGGCGGTGACTTCGATTGCTGGACTGAGGCCACCACATGAAGCAAACTGGGTGGAATCTTAGCAATGCGAACTTGCCTTATCCTTCCCCATGTTTCCCCATCACAGTGCTGCAGCTTAAGCCTTTCGAGGCTTCTAAGGAGAGGCAAAATAACTTCACATTCTTCATGTATCGCAGCATCAGAAATATAGAAATTGTTCATGTTTATAAAGAAAATCATGGTTATACCACTGTGCCCATAAAAACAGCCGGTCATATTGGTGCTACGTATGCTTCACATTTTCTGCGCTTTTTGCGCTTCCATACTGCAGTTAATTATCAGACATTAATGTTTACGCTTCAATTGATGAATCTATTACACTGCAGCTTTGTATTCGCAATATGCGACAAACCACACGTGCCTTGGGCCATTAGGAAATCCTGTGCTAATAATTACACAGTGCTCATGCATACACGTGCATGCAGCAGTAGTATGGAAAATATATGGCATCAAGAATGGGTCTTTCTTGCAAACAGGTATATGCAGATGCTGGTTTAGTTGCAGGTAAATATGCGGGATATTTTGGCTACGATGATGGCGCAATCGCCTAACACAGTGTCCAGAAAAGCAGCTTTTATTGCGCCGCCACCGGTTCCAAATCCCCTAGCTGCTATTCAAGTGTTTTATTTCAGCTTAATCCATTAAATATAAACTTACCCTCGCACAGTCTGCGGCAGAATTGCAAAGTTGGTAAGTGCTAGCTCATTAAGAATTAGCCTTTAATACTGTGTAATATGAGAACGCTTGCTATAAAAAAACAACTGACAAATAACTGCCTTACCTCGTTCTAGGCACACATCGCTCTCGCATACAGTATAATCTGAAAAAAAGCAGTGAAATGACTTGTTATTAAGATAATAAATTCGGTCGAAACTTGACTTCTCTCTTATAGAGTAGGACTAGATTGCTTTAATGATCCTATCAGTCACCGAGTTTTTGCAGACACTGCCCTTGTTTTTGGTAACTATTTTCACCACGTGTTAATTTGTTCTCGTATTATCTCGCACGCACTCATTGACATATAAAGCCTTAAGCTACGACAATATGTGAAAGAACACGTGACAAAGATACAGATCACCGCTTTAGGCAAGCTGAACGGACGTGTCTGTCTGGTCTGTGAAAACTTGTCTAACTCGGTATTTAAGGGTCCAGAAATAATTCAGATGTCACCTTCCCGCCTCAAATGCAAATCGTGAGTTGACAACACCTGTCCACTTGGCCATGTCACGTGGTCTAATAATATAACAACACAGGCCGACCAATGAGGGCATGGTTGTGTCACTGCCTGTAAGACCTGCGACAAGCAGGCAGCTATTCGTCACTGAAAACGTCAACGTCGGATTCTCTGTATTACGACCTTTTACGCAACCGCTTAAGTTGTAGGTCATTTAGCGACAGGAGACTTGTATAGACCTTTAAACGCATCTGTGTTCCACCACTGGCGTTTAAGAGAACTATGTAGAGGCTGATGCTATATAAGATGTATAAGGTTCGATTACCGTATACTGTAGCGTTGAAATCATGCAGTTGCGTATCACAACACTTCCCACCTGCGCATAGCTAGCATGCTGGGTTAAGATAACCAGAATTCGTGAATCCACGCGCTCCTACTATCATGATTTAGAAATTTTGACAGCTGAACAGCCTTTACCTACGCACAATTAGAAATCGTTATTTGGAAACAAGCACCAAATGAAAGTAGTAACAAATACCACAAACATTTAGTATTCTAACCTACACATTTGACACTGTAATCTGTTTTCTGACATTCGTCATTGTTAATAAAAGCGCGTCGCAACTTCATCGTTAGGGCGAAACTAGAATACTACCAGTTAGCTTCGCTGAAATACATTACTGTAACGGGTCACCGAGAAGGATGGTCGGTTCCATTTGCTGACGCATATTAATTATTCGCTGCTAATCCAGAGGGAAATTAAAGCGCATTGTAATTGTCAGAAATCCGAATCGATCATTAAAGAACTCCTCCAGTTAAAATGATTCATTCCATTGTGTAGATTCTACCTGAAAAATGGACACTAAATATGCCGCTTTGAACAAATAGCAGAAATATTCTTGGATGCAATTCTCCAAGCGAAATGATTCACTACGAAGGTCGGAGCCGAGCTTCGCGCATGCCGTATGCCGCGACTGAGTGACGTGATAGGCAAGGCCGCCTGCGCAGCTTCCTCGCCAGACTAAGACATCCGTGACTCCTCCTCATTAAAAACCAAATTATACGCTATCCGGGTATCGAACCTCCATCCCTTGGATACCTAGACGAGCGCATTACCCCCGCACCGCGCCCCGGGTCGAAAAACACTCTTTATAACTCCGCTTGTTTACTGTGAGGATGATAGCGGGATTCAGCGAGTGACAAATACTGCGATTGACTCGAGATTTGAAAGTACCAAGGGCTAAAATAGTTGTCACTCAATTAGGGTGATGCCAAGGATGTGACGTCACCAATCTGCCGTCAGCTATGAGGGACCAAGCGGGGGAATGCGCTCCAACGCCGCCGGGCAGCGCTTCTTACCTTGCGCGAGTGACAGATGTAGCGCCTTTTCTTCCATGTAAACGATTTGTAGAACGCCTGGTTCGAACCCGACCTCGGCGGCTGCGTTTCGATGGAGGCGAAACGATGAGGCGTCGTGTGGTGTGCGATGTCCGCGCACGTTAAAGATCCCTAGGTGGTCGAAATTACTCCATAGCCCTCCACTACGGCTCTCTTTCTCCCTTTCCACTTTAACTCCCACCTTCCTCCCTTCCCTTACGGCGCGGTTCAAGTGTCTACAGACACACGTGTGACAGATACTGCGCCTTTCCCTTCCTGTGAACCAATTATTATTATTATTATTAACGCCGGTGAACTTAGACGCGCTCGACATGAATGCCAAGGAGAGTTCAGCTGCTGGCGAACGGCGCAGAAGACTGAAAATAACTTCTGATCCCGAGATAGTGACTGCTTTTCGCTACGTATATCCAGGCATAGCAGAGCTAAGCCATCTTTCATTTTTTTAGTAAAGGTCAGTTTTGTCGTTTGACAGGCGTCACTAAAGAGTGATTTCAAGTAATCTATACAAAACAGTGTACGATAGAGCTTTGATGAAGCATTATATTCCCTTAACGACCATTTTGCTTCTGCTGCTCAGGAAAGTGTCGAACCATTATTGGCTGATCACTTTTCATATATAGAATAAGTATTTTTGCTTACCATCGTCCGCCACGGTAGAATACGTCAATAATGCGAATGTCCAAAGGCGGAAGATTGTGATGATGTCCATGGATACTACGCCCTTTTTGCAGCAGGTGACACTTTCTGAAAATGTGAAAAACGTTCGACAAAGACTCCTAATACTGCTTTCGTGTGTGAACGCGAAATCGTTACGTTACTGTACATTATGGCACTTGAGGCGTACATCATGCTCCGTTGTTTGGGGCTGTAAGTCATTTATGTGATTGTGAGTCATAACCATGCGTAATGTTCGTACAAATTCTGCAGAATATTGTCACGTACAAGGGGATTAAGGATACCAAGGATATCAGGGGTAGCTCAGACACAACGGCAGCAAGCAGCATAGAGGCAAACGCGCAAGCGGCACTTTGTCGTCCTCTCAGCTTCGTCCTTCACTCCTCAGTCTTGCGCCACCTGGCAACGCTAGGTGGCATTACCCAACCTCCCGATAAAAAAAAAATGAGGACGGCCTGTAAGAACGGTGTGAAAAGCGTGGGAGGGGTCACAGTGGGTGGCCGTTTTTCGCGCTGTTCACAATGCTTACGAAGTGAGCCTAAAGCAAGAGGTCCAGCAGGAACTAGATAAAGGAGTCAGAGCTCTGGGCATTCAGGCTGTCACTCTTCCAGGAAACGCGGAGCAGCTGAATGGACCTTTTAACCGTCAGCTGAAAGCAGGCTGGAACATCTGAACATCGTGCAACGTTGACGACGGTCTCATGGCTAAGATGACGCAAGCATATCAGGATTATATATTGAGCAGTTAACAGTTCATCACGAAGCGAAACGGAAGCAGAAGTTGGACGAATGCTCTCAACCTATTGTCTCAACTATTACTGCAGCTTCTTAGACACTGTCCATCAGTCGGATGATGTCATCATAAGGGGTGCCACAGGCTGCAGTAAAACTGCTAAGGTGCCACAGTTCTCACTGGACTCTTACATGAACAAACAGATTGATGTTGAGGGATGTGTTGTGGTCACTGAGGCCCACCCGACCAATCAGCGCAGTCTGCTTCTGGGCATATAGTAGAAGAATGATCGGAAAATGTTGGACAGAATGTGGGCTAATAATATTAATCATCATAATTGCTATGTGGACACCTGAACCGCGCCGTAAGGGAAGGGATGAAGGTGGGAGTGAAAGAGGAAAGAGAGAGAGGGGAGCCGTAGTAGAGGGCAACGGAGTAATTTCGACCACCTGGGGATCATTAACGTGCGCTGACATCGCACAGCACACGGACGCCACTTCGTTTCGATTCCATCGAAACGGAGCCACCGTGGTCGGGTTCGAACTCCGGAACTCCGGACAGTAGTCGGTCGTCTTACCAGAATGCGGGCTACAGTGTGATTTGAGTCTGCTGCCACGTCCCTACGGATCCAAATTATTCTGTATTGTTGGTGTCCTGCTGCGGAAGTTAATGGGAGGAAGAGGAAAGTAGGATTTGGTAATTTGGGCGCGCGATGGCGTATGGAACGCCATGATGCTATGTAGACAGCAATGAGAACAATTTAGGAATAAACTCAGTCAGAGGCGGCCTGATGTTTGCCCTGCTTCTTCAATAGACTTAATACATGTCACAGGCCATATCACAGCAATGTGATGTAACACGGTAATGTTCACGTTAAGGTAATGTTCAACAGCCTCGGGAAGGAACAGCAGTTTAGATTAGGTAGCGAAATACTGGAAGTAGTAGGCGAATATGTCTGCTTAGGACAGGTAGTAACCGCAGATCCGGACCACGAAAAGGAAATAACAAGAAGAATACGATTGGGATGGAGCGGATTTGGCAAGCACTCGCAGATTATGACTAGGAGCTTGCCGGTATCGCTCAAGAGGAAAGTATACAACAGTTGCATCTTGCCTGTACTCACCTATGGGGCTGAAACGTGGAGGCTAACCAAGACAGTTCTACTTAAGTTGATTACAACCCAGAGGGCTATGGAATGAAAAATGGTAGGGGTAACATTAAGAGATAGAAAGCGTGCAGAGTGGGTCAGAGAAATAACTCAAGTTACCGACATTCTAGTAGAAATTAAGAAGAAGAAATGGACCTGGGCAGGACATATAGTGCGAAGAGAGGATAACCGATGGTCGCTGAGGGTAACAAACTGGATTCCAAGGGAAGGAAAGCGTAGCAGGGGGCGGCAGAAAGTTAGGTGGGCGGATGAGATTAAGAAGTTCGCAGGGTTCAAGTGGATGCAGCTAGCACAGAACCTGGTTAAGTGGAGAAATATGGGAGAGGCCTTCGCCCTGCAGTGGGTATAATCAGGCTGATGATGATGATGATGATGATGTAACACGATGGAGGATCTAGGAAGCGACCAGAAAATTATTGAGATCGTGGTAGAATCCGGATAACCCACGCCGAAACCCAAAACGATCACAGCGGTGAACTGGGACCTGTTCAGGCAGAATGTTCATGCCGAATATGAAATCACAGACATAGAACCTAGAGGCACAGACTTTCTTGCGGCAGTTAAAGAAGCCACCAAAAGAGGTGGACAAGCACTTGATTGGTTTATGGCGCAAGAAAAGGGAGCTAGAAGCAAAGCTTGCCGAACATAGGGGCAACAGGAATGTACGCAAGCTCCTGGCTAAACAGAAAAGATATATTGAATAGGAAGCACTTTACTTCTCTAGGCAAACCTGAGACAAATCTTCGAGTAGATGGACCCTCGAATCAGCAAAGCTAAGACGTGGAAAATGCTTCGACATCTTTTAGACCCGGATAAGGCAAAACATGAGGCACGCTAACAACGGTCTCGTCTGCAAGTGCTTTGACGTAGACACGTGCATCGTCTTTCAGTCGTTCCTTTATAGCTGACTCACATTAGTTCATATGGGAAGCGCCCACAACAACGACACGATTATTTCCTGTCTCCTGAGCTACTTCCTGTGAGTGACCCTCCGTTAGGAGCCCTCCTGTATTTAGGTCTTTCGTGCGTCTTCGAACTTGTCTCGGTTTGTCTTCGTGACTCCCGCATAGCTTTTCAGCTCGTTTTCCTTATCCCCTTGCCCTGTTTTCTTTAGACTTGTCAGGGGTGAAAAATTCACTATCCTGCTTGGGGTTTCCGCCATTTTGGAACCGAACGGCACAGTCCGGCTAGCTGGTCTTCCACTGTCTTCACAATCAGTTCAACGATAGCTCTTTCATCTTTCTCAGTCGGCAGTTGTTTTTCCAACTGAAGAACTCTTTCCGACATCTTGTGCTGGCTCAGCATTACGTCCATTTTCCTCTCCATGTCACATAGCTTATAGACATATTTGTCCTCATCTTCTCGATCACCACCCTGGCTCTTGATCATAAAATTTCAGCCACACTCTTCACAATTTACCCTACTCATGTTCCCTGCCATTGTCAGCTGACGCACAATTTTAATTTTAGAGTCAGTGAGTGAGTGAGTGAGAAGAATTTATTTACACCGACATGGACCTCGGGGCAGGGGCTCAGCTAGGGGGAGTGTCTCCTTGCCGGCTCTCCGGCGCCGTGGCCGCAGAGAAGGTCTTGGAGTAAGCCTCCTCCGCCAGGCGTAGGACGATCTGTTGTTCATCCACAATCGGGCTGCGGATGTAGGACTCCCAGGTGATTTTATCTAGGGGATCAGTTTCCTTAGCTCCCGGAGAATCGGGGCATTGCCAGATTAGGTAGCCTTTGAGAACCGCTCTGTGCTCAACATTATCAAATGCCTTAGTGAGATCACGTCCCAGGATGGCTCTATATGATGCATCGTCCTCTGGAGCGTCCATGATGTCGTGCTTTAATCTGAGCATGACATCCTGTGCGCTTCATCCCGGCCTGTACCCTACCATTTCCACTGGCCAGAGTTCCTTGGTTTCCATATGCCAAGAGATACTGGTTTGGACCACTTTTTCCATGCGCTTTCCCAAACAAGAGGTGAGAGATATGGGCCTCAGGTTTGATAGTTCAAGTTTCTTGCCCGGTTTAGGAATAAGGACCAATCTGGAGATTTTCCACTCCTCTAGGATTTCGGCCCCTTCCCGAAGTTAATTCATTACTTCGCAAATGAACTGTAAAGAGTCTTCATTCAGGTTTTTAAGCATAGTGTTTGTGATATTGTCTGGCCCTGGAGCAGATCTCTTTTTGAGATCCTGCAGGACCACCCTAATTTCTGCCAATTCAATTGGAGCATCTATGGCCTTATTCTCAGGCCTGGTATAGCAGGGTAGAGGGGGCTGGGATCTTGACATGTATATGTTGTCCTGATTGCATCTAGCAGCTCCTCGTTTCCCCCTTGGAACTTATGCTTGATTATAATCTGGTCTAGTCTGGAGCGTCTCATAGTGTTATTGGGATCGATGAGTTAGTTCATAATCTGGTCTAGTCTGGTCCGTCTCTTAGTGTTATTGGGATTGATGAGGTAGTGGAGGATAGCGTGTGTGTGTGTGTGTGTGGGGGGGGGGTGACGAGGTGTGTGATGTGATGAAGTTCATCTCATCACATACCTCGGCCCCGCTCCTTTCGGACAGTTGGCTGCATACCGCTCAATTTCCTTTTTGAGGTTAGCAACCCCTCTTCTGAGATTTCTGTTCCATTTTTAGTTTTCGACCTTCCCTCCAATTCTGTCTTCGATTTAAGGAGATGTAGGAGGTGTTTGCCTAATTTTGGGACTTGGAGATTCGTCGCCTGTTCTTCCGTGGCCTCCTTTAT
This sequence comes from Amblyomma maculatum, assembly GCA_023969395.1. Classification (NCBI taxonomy): domain Eukaryota; kingdom Metazoa; phylum Arthropoda; class Arachnida; order Ixodida; family Ixodidae; genus Amblyomma; species Amblyomma maculatum. The sequence goes on along the minus strand of JAJIZL010000094.1, from coordinate 460,044 downwards.
ATGCCGATTAAATCTTTGTTGTCGCTCAGTCAGAGAAGACCAGGACTTATACCTGCAGCCCCTCTGATGGACAGAAATTTATCCCAATCTATTATTTTTGCTCGTAACACGGTACCCGAAGATTAAATCTGAGCCGAATTTCTATGACCATATGATAGCTGCCGTAGTTTTTTCCCGTGTTGCACCATTCAACTGGGTGCACCTGTGAGTTAGTGTAAGATCGGGCGTGGTAATATCGGGCAGACATTGTTACCCATGCGCGTCGGTGCCGCCGAATCATTTATTAGAGACAGCCATTGGATAATATGGATTCAAGTAGGCCTTTCCCCTTCCGGCATTGTGTATCATATTCCCATTCCTAGTGTTTAGCATTGAAGTCTCCGCAGATTAGAAGGGGCTTGCAGCCGGCAACCTTTAGTGCTTTTTTGAATAATTAAGAGCGAAAATTTCGCATTGATTTCTCGGTGGGTCGTATACATTGAGTACAAAGAGATTCTCTCTTATTTCCTGAAGGACTTCAATCAAAACTGCTTCAATGTCCCCATCAACTTCGCGTTGAGTAACCGCCATACTGTGCTCGACCCGAGTAGCCGCCCGAGTCGAGCCCCAGCAAGCTGCGGAAACATTTGTATCCCTTGAGATCAACATGCCTGGCCATCAGCCCCTGAGCAAGATACTGGGGCATTGTAGGGTGCCCACGTTCAAGATGATCACTGATCATTCGCAGCTCGGCGTCGGCACGCTGTTTGGAGACGAGGTCGGACGTAGTTACAGCTCCAAAGAAGCTATCGTCGTCGGTGGCATCTGACGAAGAAGGGCCGACGGGAGCGCGAGACAGGCTATCCGCTTGGTGTGCTTTCGGCCAGACTTATAACATCGAAATCGAACTCCTGCAGGTGCAATGCCCAACGTGCTAAGCGGCCACAAGGATCCTTTAAGTTTTTCAGCCAACACAACGAGTGATGGTCAGTGATGAGACGAAACGGTCAGCCATAAATATATGGGCGGAACTTGGCAGCGGCCCATACTACCGCCAAACATTCTTTTTCAATGGTGGAATAGTTGCACTCAGCATGGGAAAGTGCAGGGCTGGCGTAGGCAATTACTTTCTCGATCCCGTCTTGGTGCTGAACTAGAACGGCACCAAGGCCGAGGTTGCTCGCATCCGTGTGTAACTCTGTGTCGGCATCATCGTCGAAATGTGCCAGGATCGGGGGCGACTGTAGCCGGTGTCGTAACACATCGAAAGACATCTGCTGCTCGGCGCCCCAGGAAAATGATGCGTCATCTCGAGCCAGAAGTGTCAGAGGGCTGGCCATCTGTACAAAGTTTTTATAAAGCGACGATAATAGGAGCACAGCCCCAAAAACCGTCCGACTGCCTTTTTGTGGGCTGGGACGGGTAAGGCAGTAACGGCAGCAAGTTTCTCAGGGTCAGCTCGGATGCCATCAGCACTCACGATGTGCCCAAGAAACTTCAATTCGGTGAACCCGAAGTGGCACTTTTGAGGCTTGAGAGAAAGATTGGCAGACCGGACGGCTTCGAGAACAGTTCTCAGGCGGCGCAGGTGTTGCGTGAACGTCGGTGAAAAGATTATCACTTCGTCGAGATAAACAAGGAATGTCTGCCAATTACGACCTGTGAGCACAGTGTCCATCACCCGCTGAAAGGTGGCAGGAGCACAGCAAAGCCCGAATGGGAGGACGCGGAATTCATATAGCCCATCTGGTGTTAAGAAGGCACTTTTCTCACGGTCCCTCTCATCAACTTCGATTTGCGGTCAATAGAGGAGAAGTACTTAACTCGGCGAAGTCGGTCGAGAGAGTTGTCGATCCGTGACAGCGGATAGACGTCCTTTTTTATCATACTGTCAAGTTTCCGATAGTCAACGCAGAAACGAAGTATTCCGTCTTTCTTTTTAACGAGGACTACAGGCGACGACCATGGGCTGCTTGAAGGTTGAATGACGCCATCGGCGTGCATCTACTTGACTTGCTGTTGGATAGCGTCTCTCTCCCGAGGAGACACACGATAGGGCTGCTGATGGATGGGTCGAGTGCCTTCATGAGTGATAATCCGGTGTTTAATAACCAACGTTTGCTGCACATTAGACGAAGACTGAAGGTTGTACAGGCCTATGCACCTACATGTAGTTATGATGACCAGGCAGTTGAGATCTTCTACGAAGATGTAGAATCGGCATTGCGAAAAGTAAAGACGCAGTATATTGTACTAATGGGCGACTTCAATGCCAAAGTAGGGAAAAAGAAAGCAGGCAGGAGAAAGGCAGTAGGTGACTATGGCATTGGTTCTAGGAATAGCAGGGGGGAGTTACTAGTTGAGTTTGCAGAGCGCAATAGCTTACGAATCATGAATACCTCCTTCAGCAACAGGAAGAAGCGGAAATGGACATGGAAAAGTCCTAACGGTTAGACTAAAAATGAAATCCACTTCATAATGTGTTCAACCCCCGCCATTATGCAAGATGTAGAGGTAATCGGGTAAGTGCGATGCAGTGACCACAGGATGGTGAGGTCCCGAATTAGCCTAAATCTGAAGAAGGAACGCAACAGATTAGTAAGAAAGAAACCCATCAACGAATTAGCGGTGAGGGGGAGGGCAGAAGAGTTCAGAATCTCGCTTCAGAATAGGTATTCAGCTTTAACTGAGGATGGCGACATTACCCTAGAAGCAAGGAACAATAATTTCAGAGATATCATTACTGAGTGCGCGGTAGAAGTAGGCGGTAGGATAGTCAGAGAGGATGCCGGTAAGCTGTCTAAGGAGACGAAAGATTTGATTAAGAAACGCCAGAGTATGAAAGCTTCCAATCCAACAGACCAGATCGAATTGGCCGAGATATCAAAGCTAATCAATAAGCGCAAGGTGGCCGATATAAGGAAGTATACCATGGAGAAAATTGAGCATGCTGTAAAGAACGGGGGAAGCCTTAAAGCGGTAAAGAAGAAATTGGGCATAGGCAAAAACCAGATGTATGCGATAAGGGACAAGGCGGGCAACGTCATCACGAATATGGACAAGATAGTCAACGTAGCCGAGGAGTTCTATACAGATCTCTACAGTAGCCAAAGTAGTCAGGACCGTAATGAGATTGGCGGCAGGGAAAAACAGTCAGACGTTCCACCAGTGACGAAGGACGAGGTCAAGAAAGCACTAGAAACTATGAAAAGGGGGAAATCAGCTCGAGAGGATCAGATAACCACAGATTGGCTGAAGGAGGGGGGGGGGGGGGGTATCGTGCTAGAAAAACTGGCCACCCTGTATACGCAGTGCCTGGTGTCATCGACGGTACCGGAACCATGGAAGAATGCAAACATTATCTTCATTCATAAGAAAGGGGGCTCTAAGGACCTCAAAATTACAGACCAATCAGCTTACTGTCTGTTACGTATAAGGTATTTACTAAGGTAATCGCTAATAGAATCGGGACAACCTTAGACTGCAATCAAGCGAAGGATCAGGCAGGGTTTCGGAAACGGTACTCTACTATCGATCATATCCATACTATCAATCAGGTGATAGAAAAATGCTCGGAATATAACCAGCCCTTATACATAGCCTTCATTGATTACGAGAAAGCATTTGACTCAGTTGAAACCTCAGCGGTGATGCAGGCATTGCAAAATCATCATTGTGAAAGTGCTGAAAGATATATATAGTGGCTGAACAGCAACCATAGTTCTGCATAAAGAAAGTAACAAAGTTCCCATAAAGAAATGTGTTAGGCAAGGAGACACAATCTCCCCAGTACTATTCACAGCTTGCTTAAAGGAAATATTCAGAGACAAGGAATGGGAGCAGTTAGGGATAAGGGTAGATGGAGAATACCTCAGTAATCTGCGATTTGCTGATGACATTGCCTTGCTAAGCAGCTCGGGGGATGAACTGCAAATAATGATTGATGACCTAGACAGGAAAAGTAGAAAGGTAGGCTTGAAAATCAATATGCAGAAGACTAGGGTAATATTCAACAGCCTCGGGAAGGAACAGCAGTTTACATTAGGTAGCGAAGTACTGGAAGTAGTAGGCGAATATGTCTACTTAAGACAGGTAGTAACCGCAGATCTGGACCATGAAAAGGAAATAACAGGAAGAATAAGATTGGGATGGAGCGCATTTGGCAAGCACTCGCAGATTATGACCAGCAGCTTACCGGTATCGCTCAAGAGGAAAGTATACAATAGTTGCGTCTTACCTGTACTCACTTATGGGGCTGAAACGTGGAGGCTAACCAAGAGAGTTCTGCTTAAGTTGAGGACAACCAAGAGGGCTATGGAACGAAAAATGGTAGGGGTAACATTAAGAGATAGAAATCGTGCAGAGTGGGTCAGAGAAATAACTCAAATTACCGACATTCTAGTGGAAATTAAGAAGCAGAAATGGACATGGGCTGGACATGTAGTGCGAAGAGAGGATAACCGATGGTCGCTTAGGGTAACAAACTGGATTCCTAGGGAAGGAAAGCGTAGCAGGGGCGGCAGAAAGTTGGGTGGGCGGATGAGATTAAGAAGTTCGCAGGGGTCAATTGGATGGATCTAGCACAGAACCGGGTTAAGTGGAGAAATATGAGAGTGGGCCTTCGCCCTGCAGTGGGTATTGTGAGGCTGATGATGATGATGATGATGATGATGAGACGAAGACGTGAAGCACGCACGAAACTCCAGCAATAGATCCTGTTTTTGCCTCGTTTCAGCGGAGCAAAGGCTAGAATTGTTGTTGAGAACGTGTACGGTATCATTACGTTCTCTGCTAGGCGTAGCTTCTTCGGAAGCAAAACATTCGGCGACTTCCTGCAGATGGTCGACGTAAGCAATGGCAGTGCCGTGGGACAGATGTCGATGTTCGTTGGAGAAATTGGTGCAAGCACCTCCGTCTCTCGGCCACGAAATAAAGACCTCGTGCCACAGAAACTCCAAAGGCGAGTGAGAGGGAGACATTAGGCTCAACAACCCGGAGGCCGTGATGTGGCTCGTCACAGGTAACTCTGGCGAAGATGCTGGCTCGTGGTGGCACTGTGAGGCTATCATTGGCGACTAGCAGCGTGGAGTGGGACCCACGGTACTCATGCTTTTCGGTGGCCAGTTTGGCGGAAAACGCCACCAAGCGGTTCCGGAGTTCTATAGTGGCACCGTGCTCACGAAGGAAGTCGATGCCAAGAACAACATCGCGAGAGCATTCGCGTAGAACAAGAAAAGTCGCGACAAATGTGCAGCCTCGCACCGTAACCCGGGCCGTACACATACTAAGTGGTGGAACCACGAGTCCGCCTGCCGTACGTATGTCTGGTCCGTTCGATGGCGCCATCACTTTTCTCAGTGTCCTTGTAAGCCGCCCGCTAAGGATAGAATAATCGGCTCCCGTATCAACTAAAGCGCTGACCTCCTTCGCGTCGACGATAACAGGGATGTCCAGGGAGACCCGGCCAAGACCAGGGCCTGTCGACGTCGGCTCGGAGTGAAGCGAGTGGTGTGGCGGCAGAAGCTGGACGGCAGTTGGGTGGTCGGCGTCGGGACGATTCAATGTCGACGGCAGGTCGGAGTGAAGCGGGTGGTGCGGCGGCGGAAGCTGGGCGGCAGTTGTGTGGTCTGCGTCGGGGCGATTTAAGCGATACAGATGCAGACGACGTCGGGGTGATCTGGTCTGTGGGGCAAAAACTGGACAGGAACTCGGCGTTCGAGGTCAGAGCGAATCGAGCGGTGCGGCAGTGGAAGTTTTGCGGCGAATCGGTGTGCGGCGGCCTCGCCCCCAAAGGTCGCCGGAACTAGTGTTTCCGGCGAGGGCTCGAGGAACCACGGTATGCAGCGGTATAAAGTGGCCCAGAGGGCAAAGAGCGATGAGGCGAAGGCGAGCGCGACCCACGACGAGGAGAATGCGGCAGACTACGTTGGCGGGTGACGTACGCGGCGATGTCCTGAGGCCGCTGACCAGGCCATGGACGAGGGCTGTCGGGAGAAAATCCTCTAAGGCCCATCTGGAGATAAGGGCACCGCCAGTAAAGGTGACCTGCCTCGCCATAGTGGTAGTAGAGAGGACGGTTATTTGGAGCGCGCCAAATATCAGTCTTCCGGGGCGCCTGGCGCCGATCTGCCCAGAGGGGCAGCAGTTCCGCAGCGTGCGCAGCGACCTGAGGTGGCGTGTAAGGCGAAGGGGTAGGAAGCAGGGCTGGGCAGCGTGTGACATCAGCATAAGTCATCGGTGAGGTGAGGCCCGGGGGTGGCGGTGGAACGACTGCACTTATCGGTTGCGTGAGTGCGTTCTGGACCTCCTCACGGATGACGCTGGCCAGAGAAGCCGCGCCAGGAGTAAATGTTCCATGAAGTTGCTGGAGCTCCTCGCAAACCATGGTGCTAATGAGGTCGCGAAGGGAGCTCATATCTGCCCGGGATAGTAGTCAGTGTGGTCAGTCGGCGGTAGTGTGGAGATGGAATTCAGTGGCCGAGCGTACTGGCTGCATCGCTGCTGTAGCAGTTTCTCCATAATCACAGCTTCAGCCAGAAACGCCGCGACGGTGGTGGGCGGGTTCCGCACGAGGCCGGAAAAAAGCTCGTCTTTAACTCCGTGCATCAGGTGCCGCACCTTCTTCTCCTCACTCATGGACGGGTAGGCGCGATGGCAGAGACGCATGACGTCTTCGACGTACATTGCGACCCCTTCGTTAGGACGCTGAACTCGAGAGGTCAGGGCACGCTCGGCGTTCTCTCGGCGGTAATTGTTGGCGTACATACCAAGGAGCTGGCTTCGGAAGGCCGGCCACATAGAGAATTTAGCCTCGCGGTTCTCGAACCATGTCCGAGCAGCGTCTTCAAGGCTGAAGTTGAACTTCCGCATTTTCGCAGCGACGTCGCAGCCATTACACATCGCAACCCTTTCGTAGTGAGCTAGCCAGTCCTCGGCGTCTTCGAACTGCTCACCATGAAAGGGCTTAGGGGTACGTGGGGTCTGAAGAATGAGACAGAACGAAGGGGTGGAATGGACATATATTATAGTGAGGCTACCGAAAAAAATATAAAATGATATGCCTCTCGTGGTACTGGCGGGCGGTGTCGTTGCCATAGCTAGGGTCTCTTCGTCGAGAGGGAAGGCTTCGGGAGGCAAGCCTTGGAGCCGCCGGCTTGCACGATGAACAGGAGTGGTCACAAGAGGTGGCCGCGTATTGTCGTCCGCAGGAGAAGGGATCATCGATGGCACCTCCACGAGTGTCACGACTCAAGCCACAGGGAGCCGTGAAGGTACACGTAGACGAGGACCCGTGAATAAGGTCGGCTTCAAGTTCCGATAACAGTGTCCAGCCCCTGCGTCTCTCGAGCCCACAACCGCTTCGTCGTCGCCGGCACCAAGCATGGCAGTCGAGTGGAGCTAGCACGTGGCATTATATTTTATGATAATTTACGACTAATAATAAAAGAGCTAAGCAGATGTCCGTAGAAACCCATGCATTTGGAGGCCGTCGTGACTATCACTAACCATCACTTACTAGTTAAGGGGTGTTTAACTAACACTAACCAGACATTAACTAGTACTATAAAAGTGCAAGTCATGGTAACTATCACTGACCAATAGTAATGGTTAGAAGTTACCAGACATCCATATCCGTCACATAGGGACGCCATCTGCCCTGACGTCATGACTGGTGATGACGGGGCTATTATTACCGCCTTCAGACTATACTGCAAATACTCGCAATGGCCATTCGCGCGCGGTCGTTTATGGGTGTGCTCGGACACTTGTGGGCGGGAAACGCGAACTCGTTCACTTTTTTAATTTGTATGTAACGTACAAAGCTCCCCCGTCTTTTCTGGTTATCGCTCTCCTCTGTACCCTCGCTATCCTGTCCCTATCTATTTTCTTTTCCGCTGGCCGCAGCTAGGTTGCACCAGATGTTAGATTGCGGTACCACGGCTGCCAATACTCTTTTCTCTCCTCTTTTTTACTATTACTTCAATAAATTACTACCACCACCCGAAGGAAACGCTGAACACTCGAAAAGCCGTACAGAACATCAAGGAAACGAGAATTCTAATAGCAGCTGGTAAACAAAACCTTGTTTTGCTGCTATAACCGTACAGTGGCACCCTTAAAACCTAGCAGTTATTGTAATTAAGAAAAATGATTGATTCCTTCCTAAAAGTATGAAGACGGTCGTAAAAGCCCACATGCAGGACTAGAGAAGCTGCATCACGAGCAATCAGGAGCCTGCACAGGTTTTAGGCGGAGAGCGAATGAAAAGAAAAATGAAGTTTAAGAATTTGGATACACGGCAGACACTAGTTTAAGTCATAGGAAACCGAGATAACCTAAACGCCCATTTTAAGTAAGGATCTCTGTGTTTAGTGCACGTTCTACATAATGAATGATTTTTGTATTTGCGAAAGCTATTCGCGCAACAAAATACTTCTTGCGGCAACTAATTTTTGCAGATCAGACAAGGTTCCAGAAGCGGCTGTGCTACTGTTGTTAATCAAAAACATGTGTCATAAGTGTAAAGTACGATCACCCCTTGAACACCTCAAAAGGTTGGTTTAGTTTTGATTGGCGTTTAACGCCCCAAAAGCGACTCCGGCCATGTTAGACGCCGTAGTGAAGGACTCCGGACGTTTCGGCGACATGGGGTTGTTTAACGCGCCCTGACATCGCACAGCACACGGACGCCTTGCTTTTCGCCTCCGTCGAAAGCGGCCGCTGCGGCCGGGATTCGATCTCACATCCTTGTGCACTGCAGTCGAGCTCCATAACCACTGCAGCACCCCGACGGGGCCCTCAAGAGGTTGCGAAAGGATTGCCTGTCTATCAAAATAGAAGTTCCAATACCCATCATGCAGTGGGTGCCATAGCTACCTACCGTATAAACATTAGTGTGAATCTAGCGTTACCGCTTTGCTTACGGTTGTCTAGTTTCTTTCTTCACTCCATGTAGCACTTGCTGATGCCATACAGGCAGCAGTGTATGAGAATAATTTACCGTATTTCATACCTTCGCATAGCCTCAGTAACCCATTTTGTTCTCAGGAGACAAAAAAAAAATGCTATGCGCCACATTCTTGCATTAGCGAGTTGGTTTAATTCCATGCTTGTAGGACTCAGCGCATAAACACGAAGCTCAAGAACAAAAAGAACAATAGGATTACGCACTGGACTAAGAATCATTATTTGAAAAACGAGGCGAACCAGTATTTAAGAGAGGCCCCATTAGCCCACGCGGCCACTACAATTATGATTCTGAAGCTTCAAGAACCAAACAAAATATGTCATAAACCTCAGGTACGGTGAAACGAAGACAAGAACGCGCGTCTCTAAAGGAATTAAACACGGATTCAGAACAGGGTACGCAGTGGTATTTTCATACGCCTGAAGTCAACTCTAATAAAATTTTGCAAATCCTAAACGTGCAAGGCATTAAGGTAACAAGGTACAGAAAACAAACATAAAGCCACCAGATATGAGGCAAAAAAAAACAACAGTACATATGATGGAAAAAACCTGACGAACAATGGGCCAGCCAACAACTAACGATGCAAAATATGAAAAGCGTGGAGTTGGAAGTAACATCACTAAATAACAATGGAAAAGCGAACAACAAAACACATCAAGGAAGAGAAAGTACTCTGTCTAAAAACGTGATGGTGATCACGATGGAAAACGAAATGAACAATGGAGAAGCCAACAGCAGAATTACACTGTAAACACGGTAAAATAAAAAAAAAAAACAAAGTAACAGAGAATCAGTGATAAACCTCGATGTGAAAAACAACAAGCAGCCTAAACAGTGTGGTTACAATCTAAAATTTGGTGCTAGAAAGCCAACACTGTTTCTGTCATAGAATCTGAAGGTATGCTGTCAGATTCTAATATCTCGCGTGTCAGCTTATTGCTGTTTTCCTCTTATTGCGGTTCTTTCGAAATCCGGCAAGTAACATGATTCCAAAAGTTTAGCAGTCGCCGCAGTGAATGCCAGTACGGCCGGCCTTTTGCTTCACATTCTTATCGTCTTCTTTCAGGTTTTCGTTTAAACACCAACCCGTCTGACCAACGTACGTTTTGTCGCATGACACAGGAATTGAGGAGATGGTTGGCTGAACATTTAACAAAGGCCTGCTGGTGGCGAGTGGTGCTAGCACCCCTGTCTTGTTTCCTTTCATCACGCGGTTACACAGACGACACAAACACTCAGGATCCCTGAAAAGAACCTCGACGTCTACCATTTTGGCATTTTTTCTTCGATTATGGGCAATATCCTGCTTTATAGGCATAACAGCCTATTCTTTTCTGCTCTTTTGACTAACGTTTGTCGTGCATTTTAAAATTTTTGAATGCACTATATCTTGCTCATTAGCTCTCTAGGAAGGCGAAGTCAAGTTCCGACATTACAAAGCATCAAGCAGAATTTATCATCATTTATGCCGCATATAGTTTCTACAGGAGAGTTATTGAAGAACTACTTTGAGTGCTGCGTGAGGGTATAGGGTATCTTATGTCTCTTTATTAAACAGTAGGACAATAATTTAATAAATTATGTTTTCCAATCGTACTCGACGCCCTGAGTGCGTCGTTATCGAGCCTTTTCCGTTGATCGCTGCTTGACAATTAGTAGACGCCCATTGAAGCTGTAAGTGAGCGTCTACTTTAGCTACATTTTAGCAGCTCGTCCAAATTACACCGAGCGCTGGTATATTTTCTTTAGTCTCGGGCTATACGCGAAGTCTAGGCAAATATTTTGCATTCAAATAATCTGGGTCGGTCAGTTTGAGCATCTCATGAACTCCAAACTCCCCTTCTCTTACGAATTATTCAAAACCGTGGAAGAGTGCTTCGTGTCATCGTTCTGTTTAAGCTCATATCCAAAGCCAGGTTAGGGCATGCCTCTGAAACTATATTCTTTCCAAAAGCCTTAATTAAAAACCATTTTGCTCAATGTATCTTGAATTTGGCGAAGGAGGCGAATACCATAAAGAAGAAGATCAGGCTCGTGCCACAACGTTCCCGCCTATATGATTTAATATCGAAAGCTTGTGTTTACATGGAATACTTTTGCTACACTATAACGAAGCTCTAATAGAGTTTAAAATGAATCATATTTTTCCACACGACAATAGACTCTATTTTTATAATAAAATTCAGAGTCTTCATTCGCCACGTCTACACACCAGGCGTTCATTTCCCGTATATCATTCAGAAACAGTCACTGTAGATTTTGATACTTGAGAAATACCTTCGTGAATATCTGCGGCATAGAGCCTGAGTTTTCTCACCTTGCTTGAAATGTCTATTTCGACAACTTTTTCAGTCTGGCCGATACTGGTGAAGACTGAAGCACCAAACCTCACCTGTTCCTTTCTCCCTACAATCTTTAAAAAGCCACCCTCGGCGTCTCTCTGGAAAGCACTGATGGCTGATGGAGTTTCATCCCATAGACATGGCAGCTGAGGATGACCATTCGAGCAGTCGTTCTGACTATATGGCAGCTCATTGCTTATGAAAATGTACAGTGATCTATGTCATTTGAAAGTGAAAACAAGTTAATGATAAAAATTTAGAAGAGACAGATAAGGAGCCCAACAGCAACAACTCAAAGACGAAAATGAAAAAGAAAAATTACTCGAGATGACGCAAAATACACATTAATAAGCAGCAAATTGGTAGTTTATTTTCAGAATATTTTAAAGTTACATAAAAATAGCAATAAATCTCTTTGCTCAAGGCTATAATTTTAATCTGACGTTACCCCTCTAAATCGTTATAATTTTGTTTGTCACCCTGCGTGTGCCTTATCCGGTGCGTGTTTTTCGCGAACCTGGTGGAAGACTTACGGAACGAGATTATCAAAGAATGTAAGTGATCCTATTCGAAAGCTCTGAGTTGATTGTTTGGGCATGTTTGCTCGCGTGTATATTGAATTATTAACCCTTTAGAAAGACTTACATATAAGTGGTTGTAGTTCTGTAAGATCCTGGCGACAAGGATACGTTTTCCCAATAAAGCTTCCGGACCATTCTGTCCGAGGCGCCAACTTCATATTTCTGCGTCGGTGGTTACGTTCATCTGCCATTCGGAACAGTGAGAAACGAGGAGAGAAATTCGGACCGGGCCACTTGTAACTACAATCTTTGTTTGTCGCTTTAACGGTGCACGGACCAGACGAACTCGAGCCAGTCCTGCTCCGAAAACGTGATTTTGTCAGGTTACGGTTGCTCGCGTGCCTCATTCATGTTGTCATTTAGAATTCGCGTACATTGTAAATTGGGCCTGTAATTGTCACACTCGATAGCATCATAAAAATGCGTTTAAAGAAATGTCACTTAGGGTGGACACATGAGCTAGTTAGCGCTGCTCTAGCCGAGGTACGTGAAAAGGGTTGCACTCACGTACGTTCTTCGTGGATTCTATTTCACTCTATTCTGGAATGAAAGCTCGGGCAACGCTGACAACAGCGTTCCGTGAATCATGAAAGCCACATGTGATTCGGCGGCGGGTGTACGAGGCTCTTGCTTTATTGTAGACTACATGTCTCAGAACCCTTTGGATCCATCTCTTCTGCATATGTGACCTAGACATAACTCTTCAGAGTTTTTCTTCGGGGTTAGGTGTAAATGTTTTGGACGATGGGCAGGGGCATTTGAATCAGCGCAGGAGGTGCACAAATTGAATGTTCTTAAAAGCTGTACGTATATGAAGTGATATGTGACCTGGTCCTGTTTCGGACGTTGAAACGATCGAGGCCTTGGGGCATGAGCTTTCTTTTCCCGGCAGTGTCGTGGACACAATGTGATTACTTCTTTTTTCTAGTACACATGCTGGAAATCTATGCTTGCACCAGGCGATAAATTAATTCTAGCTCACCGTCTAGCGTTTAACTCGATTACTGCACTGTACCTGCACTCTGTTTAGAAATGTCAAAACGAGGCAGGCACAACAGTGATGAAGCACGAACCAGGGTCTTGCCTACACCATGAAAGTCACTGTTGTTGCCAGCTCCACCGCATATCCACTGAAGTCACAGTCTGACGCTTGTCTACAGTAGCATATCGTTGTGGGAACTTTTAAGGAGCATCCCACAAACCAGAATTTTTCTACTTCCTACATGGAAGCTCGATTGTTTTGCACAGTTAGTGTGCAGTGCACCCTACCCACTGTCTCCTGATTCTGCCCATGCGTCCACTACATGTAAGCTCTTGCAATTATGAATGTGCCCGTCAAGAAGTCTCCTCTGTATACTTCATAGAGGGTGCACGCTTTCTTGCAGGAGCCCGTAGTTCTAGCCGCGCTCTTTTCAAAGCTAGAACGTTACGAGACTGAAAACTCCGAAAGCTTGCAGATATACTCCGAATTAAAGTACAATCAAGTGTTTATTTTTTTTTTTTTTTCACAACTTAGTCTTAGGCTCTATTGAATCATATCTTGTTGTCTAGGGTCAACAAAATATTTAAGCCACACTGATGAAAGTTTACTAAATAAGCTTTCAGATATTTTAAGCTATGTACCGGAAAGCTTATCTGTAACTGTTGTGCGTGATGAAATATTATTGTTGTATTTTCCATCGCTAATAAGTTACCCATCATCGCCCCGCCGGCCGTCGCGGACGGAGCGACAGGCTTTCTGCGAGGCGCATGGACGGGAATTTTGGAGATTACGATACCCATAAGAAAGTGCTCTTTGAAAATACTTCGCATGCACAAGCCACTCCAATGGGAAACGGCAATAAGGCCTCGTCAATAGCAGCGGGCTCATGTTGTAATGTAATGAAATGTATACAATATATTTGCTTTTGGCAAAAAATTATAAGGACGATTACGATAATGCCTAAAGCAAAATTTTAGCGCTCAGATTTCAAAGTTTCGCAATATATAATGGCGAAGAATTAGAGCAAGGCTCGTGTGTGTGCGTGTATGTTCTCGTGTTTGCGTGCAGTTAGAAAGCACTCTGTTTTTCTCACGAGCCAAGTAAACTTTTTCACGAAAAAAGAAGAAAGAAGTGCCACGAGCGAGCGGCAAGGAGCTCGTTGCTTTTCTTTCTCTCCGCTTAGACATTATCTTTGGCGCGCGTCTGCCTTTCGTGTGGTTACACCGACAACGACCTCGATGTGGCAAAAGCACTCTTTATTTTCCTCACAAGGCAAATAAAATCTCTGAGAAGAGCAGGACGGTCGCGAGCGAGGGGCGCAGAGCTCGTGGTTCTTCTTACTCTTCTGAGAAACTCTACTTCACTCACGAGTTTCTAGTGGCTCGTGACTCGCGCGTCTTTCTCTCCCTCTTCCTTTCTTTCTTCCCTATTTTCTCTTCTGTCTGCCCGAGGCAGCGGAGGTGGCTCAGCTACAGAGCCAGTAGCAGGCCCGTGCATTTTCTTTTCCTTCTTCCTATACACGTGGCCCCGACACGTGGTGCGCCACTCGCCCCTGACGTTTCGCCGTGCACCCTCACAGGTTGTAGAATCAAGCGTCTTTCCTTTCTTTAGATCACTATCTTCGCTCAGCCGCTTCTCCCCTTCGGGCCGCGCAGGTACCGGTGCAAGGATGCCCCAATACCCTAGCGTTTAATAAGTTTTCTCGACGAGGTGCAATAACGCTATCGCGTTCCACTCTTGAAGGCGAAGCTTAAGCGTCCACCAAATTTTTGTTGAAGAGGGTAGGAGAAATAATTTTGCTTTCAGGAGATTTAGAACTCTGCGAACACGTTAAGAACATGTCAGAAGCAAACCTCCTGGGCTCAAACCTCTGGCAAAGACTGTACCTATAGGCGGTTTGGGCAGATTGCTTTTCGTTAGGGCTCGACAAACAAATAGTGCTAAAAGAGCCGGGGATGTTTTCGCCTAACGGCAAACATTGCGCTTGCGCACAAATAAATAATGGAATCTTACCGCACCATATAAAGGAATCAACAGGAATCTTCTTTTGTGAGGCTGGGGGAACCGTCTCTGGATATATGGCGCTTCTTCAAGCAAGGGTTGCACTTTTATGCCTTTTTGAAAAAGAAGAGCACTTGTTAGCTGGCGAATCAAAACAGCATCACCAAGATAATAAATCAAAAGCGCATCTAATCTCTCTCTTCCTTTAAAATTGATGTGACAATCGTGCTACGATAGTTTGCTATAGGGCTTCAAGGTTGCAATCGTGGAGACGCTGTCTCAACTGCTCAAGGTTTATCAAAATACGCGCTCACTGTTTAGGCGAGCATAGATCCAAATCTGTTTGTAAGATATTATACGGAAGGAAAACCAGAAAAGGTCATTATGAAGACAGGAAAAATAAAACTAGGCTGTGTTGCCGGCTGCTTGCGGTGCGCAATCACTATACCTCATGGTTGAGCATAGCCTACTGTATTATCTATACGCCGGCAGCGTATTTGTATTTGCTCGGTACGGTGGCTCCGCAAGAGAGAAAACGACAGAAGAGACGAAGAAAGCGGGCTGTTCCGACTAGCATCTACGGCCCCGGAGGCAGCGCAAGAGCTTCAGGTGTCCAGAGAAAAAAGTGTGACAGATACTGCGCCTTTTCCTTCCTGTGAAGCAATTAATAATGATTAATAATAATAATAATAATAATAATAATAATAATAATAATAATAATA